>JAVKLA010000014.1:26293816-26361578 GCA_034782735.1 Sagittarius serpentarius | reverse complement strand
AGAAGGAGAAGGAGAAGGAGAAGGAGAAGGAGAAGGAGAAGGAGAAGGAGAAGGAGAAGGAGAAGGAGAAGGAGGAGTCATTTGGAACAAGGTACAAACGCAGACATACAGCTGGGACCCTGGTTATATCTGTACCGAGTGCTGTAGGAAGTTCATCTCGAAGTACCATCTCAACCATGATAAAGGAAAAATGGGTAAGTTTCTTAGAAGGACAGTCAGATGTATGGAGCAGCTTTCAGGTGAGGAATAACTAAAGTCACTAAGAATCTTCAGTCTAACAAAAAAATACTCCAAAACCCCACAAAACTGCTTCATGTATAAAACTGCAAGTGTTGTAGAAGAAACAAGTAGGGATATTTCCCGTCCTTTCCAATACAAGTAAACAGGGCATCAAGTGACACTAGTGAGTGTCAAGTTCAAAACCAAAACAAAGTGAAGAGGTTGATCCCCACACAGCATGGAGAGAAGATGAAAAACGCCTTGTTGAATCACATTAGGGATGCTAAAAAGCTTCTTCGGGCTCAAAAGAGCAGCTGGAAGATTTGATGGAAGAAAAATCCATCAGAACCTATTACATACAAGTCACCACCTCCGGCTCAAAGTTCTCCCACGGCATTTCTGCCTGTGGCTAAAAACGCGTTCTGGGAATTACTGCTCCTGGCTTACCTTGACCTTCTCGTCTCCTCCAGGCATCCACCGCTGAAGGCAGGAAACTTGGCTATGGGTGTCTTTGCTCTGGCCATGAAAAGCCTTTCTTTTTCTCTGATTACACCAGCCAACAGGAAACAGAGTACAGACCTGTCCTAAGAGGAAAAATAGAGAAATGGATAAGTGCAATTAAAGAAATCTTTTATCCCAGTGCAAGACAAAAGATCTCACTGCATCCATGTATGAAATACCATGTAAGCAGTTTCTGTTTGCATTTTTAATCGGATTCCGTTTTCATCTTTCACTTTGGAGTCTCAAACGCGTTACTATATTTCAGATAGGATGCTAATGACTGGAGCCAGGTACACGTGCACATTTTCCCCAAAACGGACCAGAGGCAAGCACATAGAAGGCTAGAAGATGAGGTGTATTAATTATTCCTTCCAGTGGCAACCTTATCCAGAAGATGTCACCAAAACACAAGTAGTGCTCAGAGTTCCTAGAATAAGGAACGTAAATGGAAGGACTTCAGACTTGTATAAGACCCACTGAAAAATCAAGGAGGATGTCGAAAGAATACCTCGAAATAAAAATCACTTTTTTTCAGGGAGAAAATTAAACCCTCATATCATCACAGCAAGAAGGTCAGCATATAGATGAAATTATGTACAAACAGCAAGTCACGCAGACAAAATATCATGACATTATTTTGAGCAGAGACCAAATTCTTGTCAAAAATCTTTCCTTAAATTAACAAAGCACACGCTTAGCAACCAGAAACCTGATTGCTTTATTTTTCCACCCTCAGTGAGTCCCTTTGCTATTTGTCTTCTCTGCTTCCTCCTTATCAATACCCCCAATTCCATCGGGGACGTGCATGTTAACAATCTGCTCCCATCTCAGCTTGTGTCTCTGCACTGTTAGGGAGTATATCCACACGCATACTGAATCAATACCTAATTGCTGCATTATAGAGATCAGCTTTGTGCTTCAGAGGATCACATTCACCAAGTCTTTTCCTTTTGCACTTGCACTGTGGATTTTAAAGCACTGAAGATCATCTTTGACTGCAAACAAAAATTGAGTAAAGAAAGAACAAAAGGATTCATAACCTGAAGGAAAGAAAAATGCATCAAGTGCAGGAACTAAAAACGTTAGCGCACACAAACTCAGAGCTACTCTAGTGGTACCTGTTGTGTGATAGCTGAGCCCAGGCCACAACAAAAACCAGGTGGTTAGTTAAGGTCAAATCAGTGCCCGGAGCCAGGTCTCTCAGTGCTTCTGAGAGTTTCGTCTAGCGTGGCAGAAAATGCCACTGCTGCAGCCTCAAGCGGATCAGCAATCAGCAGCCGATATGTGGCCGGTGGTTATCGTTTCCCTTCTTTGTGGCCACTGAGCACAGGCATGAGCCAGCATGGCTCCTGTTGACTAACACACTGTGGCTCAGAAGAGATGCTACTGCAGGAGCAAGTTCAACGTAAAGCACACAGAGCAGGATACCCGCCAGCAGGAATTGTCCCGAGTCTTGAGCTTTGGGTTTAAGGGTTCTCTTGACACTCTCTGGCACCAGGAGATAAGTAAGTCCCATGCCATCGCGTTTATCCTTCTCTACGAAGAAACCAAAAAAATCTACCTGGTAATGGTAAAATCCACATGTTCTTTATGACTGACAGCCTGTTAGGGTGTATCACCATCTGAGCATCACTTTCCACAGACCTCCCTGATGAAGGTGTTCTAGGCGCAATAACAGTACGATTCACAGAGCTTTTAAACTCAATAGCCCTTTATTCAGATGTTGTTTGTACACATGACTGCCCAAACAGTTTATACCATTTCGAGCATGAAGTTAAAAATAACATTTGCTCCAGTGGTATTTGCACTGTTATGGGAAACCGTTTTGTAAGAGGTGCTCCTAGGAGATTGCGCACAATAGTTGCATAAATACGAGAAAACACATTTTTGTAATGTCAATTGACAGGTTTAGCCTAATCTCTAGGAAACTTAGGCTGATGGAAAGTGTGTCCTTTCTGATTCTGTATTAATCAAAACACTGGAATGAGGCCAGGTCGACACTAAAAAGAAAAAAAGTTTCTGTTACCTTGAAATCTGAAGGTATTTCGGCATGAAGTTCCAGTGTCTTGAAGCTAGCTGTGGTCTAGACAGATTTCATTATATGCTTCTGTATTAGGTATGTATCTATACACTATTAGGAACAGTCCATTTCCATAATTAGATTTTCCATCTACCCAATGCAATAAGTAAGTCTTCTATAAAAATTAATACTACCTTAAAGTCTGGACATCTAGCACCTACTAAACTAAAAAGTTTTTCAATTTCTAAAAATTCATAAAAAAACAATTTAGCCAGTCATGAGGTGAAATGAGAACTCCTTTAAAACTGGAATCTGTTTGGGTTTCAAAAAATGAATAGCATGCTTCTTGGCTGAAGAAGTTCAAATTGCAGAGAGAATCCTTAAAAAATCGATGCATGGAACCTAGCCTTGTTGCATGTGTCTGAACAACCAAAGCACTGTTTTGTTTCAGATAAAGAGAAGCAGCTTCCCTAGCAATCTCTGAAAGTTAAAAACCACAGCAAGAGAAAAAAAGGTTTAGCTGCTTAAAGTAGTAATAAAAATGCTATTCTACCTTACCAGCATGTTGGATCCCAAGTCATGACTAACAGATGAAATCAGCGTCTTAGCACACAGTCCTGCGCTCCCCCCCAGGGAAGAAACTCAGCAAGGAGAGAGGGCCAGCAAGTCAAAAGCAATGCCTGCCGAAGCCAGCTCTGCTGTGAGCGTAATTCTCCAGCGCTTGTGGTGAGGACCTGCCTGGGTCAGGGAGTCCTTTTCAGAAAGCTCTTCTGATTTGCCTCTCTCCATAACAGGAGTTTGCTTTCTATTTTTCTCAGTGAGAATCAACAGAGGTGGAAAGAGTGGGGCAGGTGGTTGTTTCGGTGTAGGCTGGGACTGGACATCAGGTGGATTCGTCTCTTTGTCAGACGTTAAGAAGACCGTATAGCTTTCCGTAAGGGTAAATTTACATCAAAATCTAATGCCTGATGAGACATAATTTGGGAGACCAGGCAATGTAAACAGGCATCCAGCCTTACTGGGTAGAACAAAATCAGAATTTCAGGCTCTGGCAAGCTCTGTTTGCAGATCTACCAGCCAATGAATCCTTGGAAATGCACAGGCTTTTTTATGACAGAAATCCTCCTCCGTTCCCTAAAACCATTTCTTGCTCTTTTTGCCATAGCCTAAAAGAGGATGCTTGATAATAAACACTCACAATTCTCATCAATTTGCTGCTGTTCGTGCAAAACCTTCCTGGTTTCACACAGAGCCGGACAACCAGTATGGTTAGGAATTAAGATGTTGGGACCAACCAGAACCAGCATGGTTATAAACTGGGTAACCGACGAGATCTTTGCAATTTTCAAATTCAATAAGCTTTCAGTGTCTACTTCTATGAGCAAAGATACTTACAGAGAAACGGAAACAAGTCAGGAGATGCTGAAATCCACTTTTTCCTCTTTTGTTATTTTGCGAGTAGATCCAGATCCCATTCTATGTAGACATCAGAGCTGGGCTTGCTGGTAGATCCCAAGAAGACCATTTACCATCCTAACACACGTTTTTTGGGGGAAAAAGATGCTTCCAAATGCAACAGAGAGTGACCTGATCTACTGTCAACTACATGCAATTGAAAAGTCACATTTTACTTCATATGCTGATTGTTTAATCTTCTGTAGTTTCAACCTGTGCTTAGCAGTATTCACAGGCTGTCATATACATTGCAGTTAAAAAGAAGACATAGGTAAGAGAAAATTGCTAGGTCTTCACATCTACTTTTGTCTTCTGTTCTGTGCTGTTGTCTATATTGGTAGAGAATACAACATTATATATTGGTCTTTTATCAGATTCCATCACACAGTATTCACTGGTTTGGATTTCTTCTAGTCTAAGGAGCTACAGTCGTGGAGTTTCTGTAGCGGGTGTACCCACAGTACTGATTACTTAAAAATGGGATGGAAAATATAATCAAATAAGTTTACCTTCAATTTAATTCAGAGCTCTTCTTCTTGAGGAGGTTACATTAAAGCTGACCTCCGTTTCTTCTCTGAGTGTTTCACTGCAGGCAACAAAACAGAAGTGTTAGTTCAGAAGCCACTATCGTGGTGATGGTGATCCACTGCCAAATTTGGCACTGGTGCCATGGACAGAGGTTTGAGCCGACACTAAGTCGCAAGGTCTTTTAAATGAATTTGGCATCAAACATCAAAAAGGTTTGTCATCGCTTTCCTGTGAGGCCAGTACAACAGCCTGGCCGATGCAGTAAAGGCAGTGGTATTTTTCTTTGTCAGCCTGGTGTCTCAATGTTCGTTTTTCAAATATACCTCCTTTATCTATATTGCTCTGCTGGAGCTCTTTGAGGATGCAGAGACAGTTCCTACCCAAAATACAGTGGGTACGAGGTTCGGTAAGCTTCCCCTCCTGGTTCTGGCTGTGCAATTTGCTTCCTTAGCTGAGACCCTATGTTTAGTGATTAGAAATAGCAGACTTGAGGGTAATATGAGAAGAATCTGTATTTCACTGGCAAAGAAGAATTTTGGCCATGGCTGTGACGAGATGTGGCTCTGACAATCGCCACCCCGCCCGCAGTACTTCTAACTCCAACCTTTTGTCCTTCAATCAGGAGTTCCTCAGGGGCAGGTAGGTACCTTCTCTCAAAGTTCAGAGAAGAAAAAGAATTCTGAACAGCACCGTAACTTATTAGAGGCTACTATTAGGGAAAACTGAAAAGAAGGTTAACCGAGTTTCTGTGACCATTCAGATGCTTAAGGACTTGCTAATTAAGAGGCTGGATAACTCACGGGGGTTAACCTGAAGTACATAGTTAAGTACATGACTGCATGAAAGCCTGTGTCATCAGCCACTCTGAGATGCTTGGAGCGTCCTGTATCTACGTTTTGCGGTACCGAGTCCTGTCTACTAGTCTGAACCCTTATTTTAGGGTTATTTATTTTATGTTTAGGGTTATTGAGTATATTTTATGATCAACTCAATGACGAAACTTAGATTTTAATAATATTCTGTTAGCATGAATGTAGGATGGTTTTAAATAAATCACAGCAAGTAGGAACGTACTGGACAACCTATAAGTTTAGCAATCTCAACTTACACATCTGTCTTGTTTTTTTAAGAAAACCCAACAAAATAGAAATATGCAGGATCATTCCTTTTTATTTGGTAAATGACAGCATCGTTTCATATTAAAAAAAAAAATCATGCTCATCAGCCACCCACGCACTTTCTCTAAAGCTCTCATAAAGTGGATCAACATTTAGAAAGCACAGCAAGTACTGGCATTTAAGTAATACAAAAACAGTCAAGCTGCGCTAGCGAATACGTATCCTTCCTTTGTACATCACCTTCCCTATGCACACATGATGTTATGAGATGCTGCTCAGCGATAGAAGAACATGATTTTCATGGGAATGTCACAGTTAGAAATCACCTCTTTCTTTACGTACATGAACGATGCAGTTAAGCTCCCTCTCTCCCCAGCACCAGCTCTTCACAGAGCTGCTCCCTCATCCTGCCTCCGATTACGTAGCTATGCTCCAGGCCCAGCATCTGCACCTCCCAATGCAAGAGGTTACCCATAAGCTCCTGTGCACGGTTGACTTCTTGGGCCTCCTACACCTCAATTTAAACTGAATTGGATCCTGAAATGCCTTGGGAACAGCTAGAGCTCTTGCTGCACCATATCCCTGCCTCATCCAAAGTTCATTGCTTTATCAGTGGTATGTATCCTCTGCTTCCAAGAAAAGACAAATTAAATAAGATAAAACGCCAAAACTCACAGTTGCTGTTTCATCCTCTTGTCATACGCAATGCAGCTGCATGAAAACAAGCTCGGTTGGATTGTTTGGTTTTGGTTTTTTTTTGACTCGGTGTTTCAGGGAACGGTCACTGTGAACAGACAGTGTGGTCTCTCATTCTGCTGCTCTGGCTCTGGCTATTATTTAAAGTTTGTGTAGTGTTTACATTTTTCTACGCTTATTTTTAATGTAGCTGTGTTTTGAAACACATACACAGACAAACTCAAATTTAGGCTGGTCAGATGCATTATTAACCTTTAAAAGAACACTATGTCTTTAATGTTTACCCTCTTTATTGCCAGTCCCTCCTCAGCACCAGTCTGATCTTCTCCATTTGTTGGGATGTTTGAGGCGGGCGGATTGCCTCGAATTTTCAGCAGAGCTGGAAGTTAGCAAGTTACTGTGATCTTGTCACTGTTCCAGCTGAACCACTCCAAACCAGTGTGCGTAGCCCTCGCAAGATGCATTGCCTAGGTACGTGAGCTGGCTACCTGCTTCTGAAGCACCCCAAGGAGAGCGCAGTCTTCCCAGGAGGCCACCCCACGGCTGGCCCAAACCCCAAGCATTTTTGCAACTGGAAAACCTAACACATAAACCAGCATTAGCGGATGCAAGAAATATGTCAATCAATGCGCGTCTTCAGCTACCTCACATTTCAAAGCTCGGATACACACGTTAAAACAACAGCCCTACTGCAATCGTTTGGGTTGTTGGCTTTCCACTGGTGTCCTTGCAGTCCCCTCTGGAGCACGTTGGCTCCTAAAGGGGGGCACCCAGCAGGCTTTTGAGTGTAGTGAACGCTACCTTCTAGGGAGGCAGAAGCCAAAAAGGCTCATACAATTCTCTTTCAGCTTGCATACCGCTGCCGCTGGTGTCAGAGCTGTCGGTGGGCGCTCATCGCAAGTCCTAATTCTGATTTCTTTGATCTGTATTGTCTGGCTGCCTCATCTTCACGGGCTACGAGAGACAGGCAAACACGTGCTCTGCGAATGAGCAACTGCAGCATGCAACGCTTCTTTTATTCCTTCAGGAAACGCCAGGGCAAAGGCACCGGCACGGGGCAAGGTCTTTGTAGCCCCTGGCGCCACCGGGATGGCGGGGGGCTAGCACACCCTCGGCTGGCTGAGGCAGGGGGAAGACGAACCTGCCCAAGCTAAGGCTGGGAGGAGAGCGGCCAGGACTGCAAGGCTTTCCGGGGTGCAGAAAGGGCCCCTGGCTCCGCACGCCCGAAGGGCAGCTGGCCGCTCTGGGCCAGGCCGGTCTTCCTCCCCACCACCCAAAAAAAAAGGCGCACGAAGGCTTACGTGTCTTATAAACCACATCTTGTGAAAGTTAAGGAGCGACTGCGGCCACGGCACCTTCTCTCTTTAAATAGGAGTGATGATGCCTGCAGCGGAATGCTGGATCCTACCGTCTGCGCTCGAGGCAACATCTACCCGCTCATTAAGCGGCCCAACAGGTTTGATCTGCTTGGGCTAAGCAGGGACCATGCAATTCATTTCACTCAGAAGTGGAATTTAAAGCAGAGTTTAAAACTGCAGACCCAGAAAATTGATCTTAAAAAACCGCTCAACTCTGAGAAGAGCTCATAAAACTAAAATTAAAGCTTTAGCATAAATGCAAAACCCATCATCTGCTGCATTATGTTTCTCAGTTATAGCAATGTAACATTTTCACGCTGAGATAATCTGAGTGGCCCAACTCGGTGTGTCAGTAATATCACCTACACTAACGCCCTTGCAAGCGCGGCAACAAACCCTCGCGGGCAGGAGGCCAGGTGCCAGCACCAGCCACTGAACTTGAAATCCATTTTTTTTCTCTCAAGTGTAACTTTATTCTTGTACTCTATGAATACATCACTGTGTACAGGGACAGCTGTACACACATTTTACAGAGATAAGTAAGATGAAACCACTGACTGACTTAATAAATTCATTTTTTTATAGATGTACAGTACTTCTGTGCAGCTGTGTAACACAGAGCAGGACTGAAGAGAAGTAATGCAAAGCAGGAAGAAAGTAAAGGCAAGGAGATCTTTAAGATCTATTACAGTTTCTTGCTCTGGAAGGGGAGCTCCATTTCTTTCCTGCAAGTTTATTGTCTCAGGGAGGGATTGCTTTGAGGGTTTTCACCATTGTTATCTCAAGGGGGTTGACTACAGGCTTTATTTCTGATTCTCCTGTCACCCATGCAAGCAAGCTGGTATTTGCAGCCCCAGTTCTCCTCCTCCCATGTCACAAGGGTTTAGGTTTACCCGGTCTTTAAAGTGCCCCAAAATAAGCTGGACTTGGAATACCCTTTGCAGATTCCAAAAAAAAAGGAAAAAATACCGATGAACTACATTATCCTCTGAGTTAATAGATGCAATTCTTTATTTTCATATTGAATTATGGTGTGTAAATTCTCTCACCAAATATTTACTTGGAATTGGAGGGGAAGAGAATAAGTAAGAAAAAAACGTTTTCAGAAGAAGGAGAGCTGGCTGCAGAAGCCAGCAGTTAATGCTCTGCTGGCAGTGGGCTGAGGTGCCTGCATTTATTCTAAAAACTAGCAAAACGTGAATAAGCAAGTTCTAACGTACCACTGAAATAGTAGAAGATACCCTCTTGTAACCTTCTGTTTGTAGTCATATCACTAATAATAGGAATACCTGTTTTTTTCACCCATATTAGACCACTTGAGCCTGACCCAAAATCCACCACAAGAGTTAGTTAATGGCTCCCTCTAACTTCAGGGTCACACATCTCAGCGCAGTTCAAGATCACGCTTTTGGCAGACGTATCCCTCACAGGAGGCAGATCTGCTCACCGCTGTGACCATTTGATGATTTTGGCACAAGCAGAGGCGTTTAGGCAGAAGTGCTGTGGTCGTCTTGCTCTAATGGCTTCGTTATCTGGCACGATGCCTGACATCTTTTGATGCCTCGTTATCTTGTAAAAGCAGAACAGCTGCACACGTGGTACAGTTTTTCCGATGAACAAGTCACAAGACTCTCAGAGATATAACTGGCGAAAGGCTGTTGAAATGCTCTCAGAATTATAATGACAACTTATCAATGCTTGGAACAAAATCATCCTTTCACTGATTAATTCACAGGCTCCGGGAAGAGTGTTTGCTTGTGAAATCTCTTCTGCCTTTTTTTTTTTTTTCTTCCTTATTTTCTGTTGGTGATCTGTAAAAAGGGAATGTTAAGAACAGCACAGCCATGGACTCTTCTGAATTTAGCTCTGTTATCAGATAGCTTTCTTGTGAGACTAATAGATAAAAGCAAAACATGACTTTTCTCACCAAGTAACAAGTGCTTTGACGCGCACAGTCTGGGAGAGAAGCTGCCTGTGCATGTCTTCATCTACAGACCTGTGATCTTTATACTACAGCTCTGTTGCCCACTGGGTAGCCAACTCTAAAATGTGGGCATCAGCCCCCACCTGTGACCATGCAGAAAAGGAAGCTCTTCAGGACTCTTCAGCTGAGTAGCGATTCCCTTGCATGAGAGCTGGTAATACAGAAGAGCTCCAGATGAAACTGCATCTGGCTTTTATCAGCAAGCAATAGTGAGAGCCTGTATTTCAACCAGTAGCCAGTAATTAAAGATCCCTTGCTCAACTTACTCAACCTTAGGCAAAAATAGAGATCTGAACCCACGTTGCTTGTTAGCAGATATTCAGCTGATGGACTACAGCCTCTAAAAATTTTGCTCTAAAAAAATAGAGATGATAAGCAGAGGAGACTCAGTATTAGATAAATTTACACATGGAGAAGAACTTTTCTATCTGACAGGCCTGAATCACACTCTCTGAGGACAAACAACTCCACAGCTTTCCAAAATAAGCTGCAGCACAGCTTCTTTCGAATAAAGGAATGACTCAGAGGTTGCCACTGTCACCACGTCTGGCTGCGAGTCCTTCAGAAGTCGCGGTGACACCCTCTCTCGCTTTGAACACTGGATGGCAAAAGCCAGAGTGATCGTCACACTTCGGGCTGCAGAACAGCAGGTGGTTTGCATTTGTACTTAATCCAAGTGGTACAACGGTGGGCTTTATATAAGCTCACACAGCTGATAATTACAAAGTCCCCTATGGTAAAGCAAAAAAGCCACGGAAGCCACCCCTCCCTGTCAAAAACCCACAGTCGGGAGTCTGTGCAGAACAGCTCCTGCGCTAGAGGAGTCCTGTAGCCTGAGACCTGGCCAGTGCCCAGGCTTGTTCCGTTTGCAGGCAAATCACGGAGGGAAGGAAAGGACACCGTGACGTGTTTCTGAGGAGGCAGATTAGAGACCAAGAGCACTAAACCAGCGTTTGCCTCGGCTGGAAGAGGAAGTCTGCGGTAAAGACAAGTCTCCGAGTTTTGTCTGTGGCAATCCTACTTGTGCCCCGCAAGGGGAAGTCCCTCAGGCCAATACTATATGAAAACACTACGGTCACCATAAGGTTGTCGGAAGCTTCTTGTTTTCAGTAGTGCTTTTCTCTTCAGGGCCAGCTGCAAGCCAGGGTGAGTGCTGGCAAGAGATGGCAGCATCTCGAGGGACTCCTACCTCCTTGAGGAAAGGAGCCCAGGACGTGTTTGTCAGACTTTTGAAGTTACATTTCTAAACGGGGACAGAAAACACTTTGCACTGGCTCCCCAGGACAGGGATGAACATTTCTCAGTGCTGCTTTACTTGCTGCTCTGGTTACAACTTTTCACCTTTTTACCCTATCTGAACCTGAAATCATCTACCGTCCCCACTCACAGTTTACGCAACGTCTTTCACAGTCTGGGCACTTGGTCCACAGATAAAAAAACAGAGATGCTGACGTCCAGAGACAGCATATGCAGGTCATAAAACACAACGCTCTCTGCCCTGTAACTGGTCAGAAACTGGCCATCATGTCCTGCATGTAACCTCTCCTGCTAAGTTCCCAGTCCTTTTTGTTTTCGTCCCTTTTAGCAATTGACTTCACTTGTTATTTCAGTTACAAATACTGAACATTACATTTTAGTTTCTTTGCAGAAAACCCTCTGCTTACTGACCATTATTTATCAAGGGTAAATTATCTACAGATGCCCAGTATGTCATTATGAAAGATTAAACAAAGAGTATGGGAACAGCGTTAGGAATCCCAAGTGCCAGTGCTGCTGATGCATACAATCACGGCTTTATTATCGAAGAGAGCACAACATCAGTTTGAATTTTGAGTGCTGCACAGCCTCAATAGATTTTATGTGTTACACTAGCTTTCTGCTGGTGCCTCACAGTGGTTCAGGAAATAACGTACTTGGTACTACTTCTCTTCCCTACTTAAAAACCCTCTGGTAATTACTAAATACTGGAAATATATTAGAAGTTTTTGAAAACAGCAACACCCCACTAAAAAAAGTTGCGTGATGATAACATTCCCTAAATTTAAAGGGCTTCTTTGATTTCTAAATTCCCAGTGATCTTAAATAAAGCCAACACCTTTCTCAACATCCAAGCCAGGTCCCTAAAAGGTGAATAGCATTGTCAGAAAAAAAAATCTATCCCTTCATAGATTAAAAAGCAAACAAGCAAACAACTCTCCCATCTCTAGGATGAGCAACAGTCATTTCTTCCTGACAGGTTTGCTCATTGTCTTTTCTGACATCCACAGAATATGGGAAGCTGAGGTCAATCAGTGCTGCTTTTCACTGTCGCTTTGGAACGTGTTGCTTCATTGTTCACCTTTCATTGGTTCCTTTGACATTTTGGCGAGGTGGATTTTATGGAAGTCCTCCAAAATAATGCATACTGGGTGAACGACTGAGTCTACAACTGTTGAAAGGGAGGTAGAGAAGTTGCACTTTCTCGACAGTGACAGAGCTCACAGGAAGATAAGCTATGCTGGCTCAAATGGGGTCATCTACAGCTTTTTGTTTGTTTTGCTTTTTTTTTTTCTCCCTGGCCTTCTCCCTCCCAAATCTTCCTTATGCAGCCTTTGAAAAGGCTATGATAGAATGATACCACACTGGTAACCATTACGGAGCATAAGCAGACGTAGCGAGCTCTTTCATCTCAAAACTGTTTCCAAGAAACTGAGGTACATATTGATTAAGATCATAAATTGCACACTCTCATTTGAACACCGACTGTACAGTTGAGGAGGCAAAGGAAGTACTTTATGTACTGAAGGTCGATTTTGTTTGCTTGCACTGAAAAATACTTTACCCCAAAAGAAGTCTTGCCAGTGTGAGTAGGATACTTTAAGGTTTTTAGTCCCCATAGATCAGCCATTGGCTTACTTCTAAAGAGAGATGGTCCGAAGAGTCCAGACTGAAGAGGCTCAGGTGTGTAGCTCCAGAAGCAGCTCTACACATCGAAAAGACGCTTACTAGAGTCTAAGCCTTTTTTCTTTTTGGCAATAATTAACCTCAATAAACAGCAGGAGTTTTCCAACTTGATAACATTCAGACAAGAGTGAACTGGCATTACTAATATGGGAAGGAAAATATCATATTAGGTACAAAATATGGTGAACAACATGCACATAATCTGAAAATCACAGCTCGGTGCTGACTTCTAATGAGGTTTTGCAATTGTGCCAGAAGAGGCTTCCCCAACAAGGGAGTAAAAATCTGGGCTGTATCCCTTACTAATACATACCACAACTGTTAGAGACAGCTTCTTCAAAATCTAATATTGTAATATATATTTTGACAGCCGTAATCTTGGGATAAACAACACTGAACATAATGTGATTAGCAGCTATAATTTCCATTTGATGTGAATGCAATAACCCTAACTCGAATCTAAACCAGAAAATGAATAAGTATGAAATTTTCAGCCAGTCAGCCCCAGAGATAAAGTTAAACAGAGAGTACCCACCTCCATTGTGGAAACCATCTGAGGCTCTTGAGACTGGCTCAAATGAGCCCCAAGAAACACCACTTCCAATAAAGCCAATCTAAATATCTCCTGTCAATTTAACTGTAAATTATAAAGGGTACTTTTTTTAGCAGAATCACAAAGAATTTTCCAAAGCCTCTGATTTTTTATACTGCATTAGTTAGCACAGGAAGAACTGGTTCCTGGGTAACAAACACGTTATTATTGCCAACCATCACTCTTGGAAATCAGAGACAGCAAGCACCTGGTAGGTTATTGACAGTGTGGTCTAATCAAAGAGATTGTCCTACCCTTTCTTTTCTTTCAACTTTTATTTTTGACGTTTTTTCTTACGGTGCTTTAAACACCCTAGGTTATGTGGCTTCTTCATCATGTTTTAGGAAACCATTCTAATTTGATAGGTAATAATTACAAATTTACCTGCAGGCTAAATTTTTTGTTAATTAGTTTAATGCCATTGATTTCAGAGTATCTCTCCCGCTTTGAGAGCCAAGCCTTTCAGACACTCAGGAAAACTCACAGCTATGGACAGATAGTGTTATTTTACCTACTTGTGTAAAGCCTTTTTTTTGCACAAAACCAATCTCGCCACATTTCAGACAAACCTGACAGTCCCTCAAGACTTCTTACCCTTCTGTAATTACTCAAATTTGCCAGAGCCAATTCTTTGGAAGTCAGAGATCAGAGCCTAGTCTTGGTGCAGCTGTACATAAACTAGCCCTGGCTGAACTATTCTTCATCACACAGTGCAGCACACATCTGAGGAAGCTAAAAATATTTCAGAGATTTTTTCTATTATTACTTTTTCTATCAAGGTGATTCTTCTCACAGCAAAGAACTTTTTGTCCCCACCCCAGTTTTTCTCGCAATCTGAAATTGAACAGCAAATTTTTACCCTCTGAAAGATGTAGTTGCTATTGTGGAGTGAAATTAAATAGAACTCAAAACTGAAGGGTGTGTACTGGTCAATAAGATAAAAGACAAACATGAGGAATGTACAAAAGGTTTCCAGTGGTCTTATATGCTTCGTTATGCATGTAATAGAAGATTACAGGTAGCAGTTCAACCCTCGACTTCAGAGGCCCTCTGAGAGCACTGGCAAAAGACAGTTGATCAACTGTCCGGCATACGCACTGTAGAAAAGTGACACTAATGGCTATGACAAATTGTTATCTAAGGAGACTGTCAAAAATGCTAACTCAGGACCAAAGCTGTACATAACCCTGCAAAGTACTCTATACACATAGAATAAATTAATCTTTATTTAACAAAGTCAAGCAGACAGCTCCAGCAACGCCACATTCCTAGGCATCAGTCATTGAGCTTTTCAGCAAGCCACAAGCATTGTTAATTAAAAGCAAAGGAACACAACCATTTAGCAAGAATCCCTGTGAACAGTTCAGGTTACAGATGTGTTGTCCTAGCTACTGCCACCGTTCCCAGAGCGCACATCGGAGCCCTCTTGCTGACAGCGGTATGCATGTACCTACAACTTCTGCCTTGTACGTTATGCTCAGCTCTTTTTCTTGCTTCCAAGGGCTCGTTGTGCTGTGCTTTGGGGACCCTGTTCCTCCTGACCGGGGAGCTGCTGGAGCACGGTGTGTGGAAACCACTGCCAGAGAGGACTGGTGCATCCCAGACCTCGCATCAGTGTGGATTTGGTGTGTGGGTAGGGCACACCTGCAACCAAAGCACTTCTGACTCCCAGGTCAGTTGTAGCCTCCTTGCACCTTCCACTGCTTCTTCCCTTCCGTCTCTTTTTTCATAGCACGTGTTTTCTTTCTCACTTCTCTCCGCCTGTTGTTGCCTCTGCCCCTTCATAAACAGTTACGTGGGGTTTAACGTGTACGTGTTGAGCATGCTTCCATGTAGTGGGCTGCTGCATACGCTTGCATGACTGAAGAGAAAGAGTGGAGAGATATCTATAGAGAGAGATATATATGTATATATATACACACCCTCTTGTATAAAGAATATACTCCTTGCCTTATCCCATGAGAACCAAGACAAAAGTCAGATGCTAGACTTTGCATCGCATGTAGATGCAAGAGGTCGTATTTTCAAGAGCTGCGGTGTATGTCTGAGGGTTTCTTACATATTTAACATTTAAAATCAGTTAGAAAAATAAATTTTGTTGACTCACTTATATCGAAATATCTATTGTCAGAAAGGCTCTAGCTACCTCTTTCACTTAGAAAAAATTCTGCATCAAAAAGTATTTCTATTGCATTTCTGCTAAAACCAGTCATATCTATAGGGCACTAAGGCACTCATTCATGAACTTCTTAAGGAATAAATCCTCTGTTTGAATAATTGCAAATGAAAAGTTAAATCCTGAAATTCAATTGGAGTCTGAGTTTCCACTGCAGGCCACAATGTTCTAATAACCCGAACATTAGAAAAACTGAAAATCTATATAGCAATGTAATCTCCGTGGAGAAAGGAAACTTCAGATTCAGCACAAGCATTTCTCTCTCACAATTAAGCACATCGTTGGAATTTGTAATCCCTCATTGTAACCCTGTGTTAACTATTTTGACAGAATGAATACTGTTTTCAAGCCATATAATTTTGACATCAAAACAAACATACCCAACAACAACAAGAAAAAGAAAACAGACGAAAAGCCACCATTCGATCCTATAGTGAAGAATGGTCCCATCACAGACGCTGTGTGGTCATCAATTAAAAGCAAACACAGACAAACTCAGATTTAACCCTCACTTGCCTGCCTTTAATCCACAGGTAGTTTGAAAACGTTTCAGGCTGAATGGCTGATGGACAGAAGTTCACAGAAGGCTTTCATTAATGCACAACAGCATCCTCAAACTGCGTTTTCCTAATGTGAGGTAAGAAGATGCATAGATATTAAAGTAACCGAACTGAAAGCTGTTGCCAATTCCTTTTTGTGGCAGGAGCCGGAGAAGTGTTTTGAATGGAGTAACTGCAAGAAATTTATAATCTCAAATGCTGTTGTAGAAAATAGACAAACAATAACCAAACTGTAGCAGCAGAACACACCATGGCAATTTCTGTGTGCTGGTTTTGGCTGGGATAGAGTTAATTTTCTTCACAGTAGCTGGTATGGGGCAGTGTTTTGGACTTGTGCCGAAAACAGTGCTGATAACACAGGGATGTTTTTGTTACTGCCGAGCAGCGCTTTGCGCAGTGTCAAGGCCTCTGCGGCTCCTCACCGCACCCCACCAGCGAGGAGGCTGGGGGGGGCACACGGAGCCGGGAGGGGACACCGCCGGGACAGCTGACCCCGACTGACCCGAGGGATGTCCCAGACCACAGGGCGCCACGCTCAGCATACAGAGCTGGGGGAAGAAGGAGGAAGGGGGGGACGTTCGGAGCGATGGCGTTTGTCCGCCCAAGTCCCCGTTACGGGCGATGGAGCCCGGCTGTCCTGGGGATGGCTGAGCGCCTGCCTGCCCGTGGGAAGGGGTGAATGGATTCCTTGGTTTGCTTTGCTTACGTGCACGGCTTTTGCTTTACCTATTAAACTGTCTTTGTCTCAACCCACGAGTTTCCTCACTTTTTCTCTTCTGATTCTCTCCCCCACCCCACCAGGGGGGAGTGAGCGGGCGGCTGTGTGGGGCTTCATTGCCAGCTGGGGTTAAACCACAACGTTCTTTTTTTTTTTTTTCCCCCCAAGCAGAAATAGTGAGTTCTGGGGAGCAAGGTAAACATGGAGAGATTACCTGGATGAATGACTTTTGTTTTAAAGTACTGAAGTCTAAAATAAAGGTGTTTTATCGCTGTTGAGATTAGAGTCCAATTCTTACATACAAAGATTCCAAAACCAGCAAAGATAATTGTCAGATATTTTTTCATTTGTAAGCCAAAAACCAGTCTAGTAGATGGGGGCAGAGAACGCTTTGAATTGATGGGGTGAAGCAAAGATGGATATGACTTGTGATGAAAGAGACCTTAACTGCTTATGCTTTTATATTTCACTGAACGTATGGGCTTGTGTTAATAGCTGGAACTTCAGGTTTGCATTGTAGTACAAGATAAGGAGAAAAAAATCAGGTCTTAAAACTCATATAAACAAAATTCCTATAGATCTTGGAAGATTTAGAACAAAGCCACACAGGAATGAGGGCTTTAAATGGTCTTTTAATCACTGCTCTTCATATCTGCAGAACAATAATAAAAGTATTGGGGTTGAGGGAAAGACTGTACTGCCAGCCTGCAAAAGGACAGCTTAAGAAAGTCGGGTTGGAGAGAGACCCAGTAACCCAGTATACCTCTTTTCTACCAAAAGCAATGTTCCAATTATTTGATTATTGTGGAAAATAAGGTCAGAACCAGACTTACTTCACTGGAGGGAATGGGAAAGTAATGCTACACAGGACAGCACACTGGATAATGAACATCTCGCTCTTCCTTCACACACGAATGCCTGTGGTATACGTATCTCTTTTTGATGGCAAATACTTCACCAATTTGAAACAAGATCAGCTGCGAAAGAGCCCAAAAGGCTGCTCCCAGGGAATCCGCCCTCTGCTCAGCACCAAGACTCCTGGGGACTTGGCCAGTGTTGAGCAACTAACTACTTCATACGCACAGTCGCAGCTGATCTGCTGCCAAGGGATACTAATCACTTCATTTTCCAAATGAGCTATCTGCATAAAACTACAAGTGTCTCTCTGCTGCTATACTTCAGGAAAAAAAGCAGTTGCATTGGAAAATTAAGAAACAGATGCTAGAATTATTTATGCTCAAGAAATGACTTCCAGCATTTTAAGTTTCTTGGACGTGGTAACTTGTTTCATGTTTGCATTGCCATCTTTAAATTTTTTCACAGGCCCTCACAACAGGGGACGTATAAGCCAATCAGGTAAAAACTGAAACAGAACTGAAAGCCTGTACATCTGGTTTATGTCTTGAGGTATTAAATATTCACATACCAGCAGAAGGCCAAATAAACCATCATAATTGTAACATTTAGCTCTACTTCACCATTCAGACTGTAGGTCCAGAAATATTTGTAGCAGAAATACCAAGATTTGCCTGAGTGCGCCTGCCTGTGTGTGAGGGCACCAGAAGAAAATGAAGGGTTAAACCAATAGCATATAGCACTAGATAACTGAGTCCATGGGGGGACAGCAATCAGACCCATAAACATGGAGGAACGTGTTGCCGTCAGGGTGCAGGTCTTCTCAGCTGGATGTAAACAAGATGATGGCAACAAGGCTACACCGCATGTGCCATTCTGACCCCTGTCACCCAACCACAAGTCAGGTTACAGCCAGAAAGATAACTGAACCAGGGAAATAAAGGCAACGGGCAGCAAATGTGCCTAAGATTAATGGAAAACGAGATAAGCAAGGTTCAGAGGCAAAAGCTCATCCCGTGGTAACTGTTGAGTCCGCAGAGGCACACCTAGTCTGTCCAGAAATGAGTTCTCTCTCCTGAGAGATGTGTTGAGGACTTGGAAGCTGAAATCCTAGTTCTTGGTGGTGTTCACTACTGCTCGCGGATGGCTTGTGAGACCCTGGCTGTGAATGAGCGCAATCCGTGAGACAGTGAGCGTGACTGGTGGCAGCTGTTGTTTAAGGTATCCCCTTCCCTTTCCGTAGGGTCTTACACAGACTTCTCTTACGCTAATTTACTGCAAGATTTCAGGTACTAGACAATTGTTCCATTTGAAATGAAAGATGTGACTAGCTTCCTTATACTAAGGAAACCTTTAAAAAGAACCCCAAGACAACATCCACTTGCCTGATGCCAGCTGAATACACAACACGTCAGTGATACACAGTGAGAAGCCTCTGCTGCTGCAGGCACTTCTGCTAATTACTTTCCCCCCTCCTTATCTGCAGCAGAAGCAAAAAAGAAGTGGAATTGATCTCTTAAGTGCTATGCCCAAAGAACAACCTTTAAGGAGAAACTACTTTAATTAAGCTAAGATGAGCAGCAGCATTTCTTCAGGACAAAATTGCACACCCATCAAAAGGAGCAGCGGCTTCAGGACTGCAGAGATCACAGTAATTAAGAACAGAGATAAGCAGCTCCGGTGGGAAGAGACTGAGCAAGGCTTAAGCCATGCTCTTACCCACAAAATGATGTCAGAGAGACCAGCAGACGGTTCGGTCTGGACAGAAAAGGCTGATCTGAACCTGAGAGGAAGATCTGGGAGTCATTAGCATTCACCTGGCAGGTGGTATATGAACAAGTTGACCCATGGATAAGATGCAGAAGGAAGAGAGAAAGCAACCAAGGAATTAAATTCTCCAAGCCTTAGAGGAGAGCTGGAGGGGGCACAGTTAAGAGCATTCAGAGGATAAGTTATAAAGCTGAGAAGAGACAAACCAGAAGAATGACAAATTTCTAAATCTCAGGGGAGCATGCAATTGCCAAAGAAAGAGACTTGCCGGATGACGTCAAGGTGATTGCCAGTAAAACGGGGAGAGAAGGTGCAGGATCAGAGATGTGTTCACAAAGATCTTCCCAAGGGCTGGGCAGGAGCCATCCTGAAACTTCAGCAACATCTGGCAGCTGGGCAGAAGGCAAGGGGATTAGCTACTGCCCAGCCAGTGTTTGCACAACACGCCTCCAGAAAAGGTCAAAATTTGCAGCTGTCTATTACCAGCTTTCTGTAGAAGTTGTTCCATGTGTACGGAAGCCTGAAGGCATCGTCAGGGGATGGAGATGGGAGGGTGGCATCCAAACCAAGAAAGCCCATTTAAAGAGAAACATCAGCTGACAGCTCAGGAGAGGAATACATTTCAAGAATAATCTGTCTGTGTCTATTTGCAGCAGTTCTCTTTTCTGCTTAAATGCAAAAGCTATTAGGTTGCTCCTATTTTTAAATACAATCCATAGAGCACCACACATTCATTGGAGGAACAGGTATAAATGTGGAAACCTCAGTAAGAGCAATTCAGCACTTATGGCATTAGTTTTAAATACAACAGCGTGTTTAATTTTTAAGAGCAATGCCATATAAAATTGGGAAAAGGACTAATGTATTTCAAATACTTATTCCCTTTATCATTTTCAATTGTGTCCTTTAAGAGCTTTTAAAAGTGTAGGACCTTATATATCCCAAGTATCTTCCAAGCAGAAATGTAAAAATATATATAAAAAATTTGGATATTAAATCATGGCAGGTTAAATTATTAAACCATCACAGTGGCAAGACCCAGAGACACGACTTGGCTCTGCTGTCACTCAGAATTAGCACTGATCACTTGCCTCAGTAAGAGGAAAGTATGAAGGCCAAATGGGCATGGTATAAGCGTCACCCACAAGATCCAGGGAGCAACACTGTGTATACAGCTCTGCTGTATACAAGCTCTGCATACAGCTCTGCAAGCGTGATAGAAACACTCAGCTCTAGTTATAAGTAAGTACGGTGTTCCTCCAAGTGACAAGTCAAAGCCTTAGACTTTATAAGAAGCAAAAAAAAATATTCTTAAAAAATAAAATATTCTTTCTTTTGAAGCACTACTGGGTAGCACAAGTACCCACAGTACGCAAATGAGCATCACCTGCTACATCCTCAGCAGGCTGACAATTATTTTTCCTTGTATCTAGGTAATATAAATACAAATAGTTGTATGTTAAATTGCTAAAGTGAAAATCACCTTTGCATATGCAAAGGCTAGGTAACTGATTGCATTCAGGTCTCCAGCTGTTAAGTGAAAGGCCCCTTGTCGTGGTTTAACCCCAGCCAGCAACTCAGCCCCACATAGCCGCTCACTCGCTCCCCCCCCCCAGTGGGATGGGGGTGAGAATCGGAAAAAAGGTAAAGCTCGTGGGCTGAGATAAGAACAGGTTAATGGAACAGAAAGGAAGAAACTAGCAATGACACTAATAACAACAATAAAGTGACAATAATAGTAAAAGGATTGGAATACACAAAACCAGTGATGCACAATGCAATTGCTCACCACTCTCCAAACGATGCCCGAGCAGCGCTCCGTCCCTGGCCAACCCCCCCCAGTTTATATAATGGGCATGATGTCCCACGGTATGGAATACCCCTGTGGCCAGTTGGGGTCAGCTCTCCTGGCTGTCTCCCCCTCCACAACTTCCCTGTGCCCCTCCAGCCTTCTTGCTGGCTGGGCAGGAGAAGCTGAAAAGCCCTTGACCGAGTCTAAACACGACTGAGAACAGCTGAAAGCATCCGGGTGTTATCAACGTTCTTCTCATCCTAAACCCAAAACACAGCGCTGTACCAGCTACTAGGAAGACAATTAACTCTATCCCAGCTGAAACCAGGACACCCATACAAAAAGATTTTTTCTGTGGGGCTGTGGATAAATACCATTGCCCCAGAAGTATAGCGGCTCCCATGGAAGATGCATAGTCATCATTGCTATTGCAATCTGGGGACAGTTCTGTGTAGACATCTTCCATTTGGGGATTACTCGCTCTGCACTCTTCAATGGATGGTGTGACCATCTGGTTCATTTTCTGCAGATCTCACCTTTCATTTCATGGAAATCAGAACGCTCAAGCATTTTAGCTGTGTTGTTATTTTTTCAAAATGCATTAGTGACAATTACAGATTGAAACAGTGCTTGGTTAGTGGTTACAAGCTTCTGTTCAGTGTGCTCTCGTATGTGCTGCTTCACTCTTTTTTCTTTATTCTCCTTATCAAATCTGTATCAAACTGGACCCCTTAGGCTCTGCTATTAAAGACTCCGGCACATCACTAGGCCTAGGGAGAGGAAGAGCCCAGAGCAATTGTGGCTTTACTGCTCTATGAATCCACAGTTACAGAGGCAAAACCATCACACGAGAGGCCCACAGAGTCCGAACAGGTTTTCTCCCTTTATTTCTCTCCCCTCATCTTTTCTCCTTGCTGCAGAATGAGCAGTGAAAGAAGTGACACCTTTATTTCCTAGCTCTGTTGCAAGCCAAGTACAAGGCAAGTGGGAGAGGAAATGTTGAATATAAGATCTGCCACTTGCTTTTGTCCAGAAATGTTGATATAACAAGACCGAGTTACTCTATAAGTCTTAAAATTCTTCCAAACAAAATGTTTTGAAACAACCAAGAGCAAGCGCCTGGCACTCATTAAAGTGTCAGTGGCAAACTCCAGGCACTCCTCTTACAGCACCTCAAATACACTTAGCACTTGCCATTCAGCTTGTGCAAAGAACAATCAGAAGACAGCCAGTATCAACACGGTGAAATACAGAAAAACAAACTAGGGTGGGTTATTTTCCCTCTGCTCAGGCATACTGACCAATTCATATTCACAGAGATGACATCTCCCCAGAATACAAACACCCAACACAGCAACAACGTTCCCTCGTACACTGACATACGCTTTTTAAAAGTTAGTTTGGGGTAGGGACCATTGGTAGGAAAAAAAAAAAAACAAAAAGCAAGGCAAGGAGAATACCTTGTCTGACAACAAGAATAAAGTCCCTTTCCACACTACGGTTCTTGTCTGAGAAATTTTTCTTCTCTCTTGAATATCTGGGAAGGCTTGTTCGTTGCCTTTGGCGGTGGTTTGTTTTAGGTATGCCCACATCCAACGCAAGCACCGCAAGATACAGCTTCTAGGGAGGAGCCACCTACAAACGCAGCTCCTTTCTATTTCCACCGTGATTTCAGAGGGAGGTATGGGAGGTAAGGAAATGGGAGCCCCCAGCCAAAGCGCTGCCGCGTGGGAAGGCAGGCTACGCCAGAGCACTGTTAAAAGTCGGCGGGAACAGCTAAGAGCAGAAGTCCCGACTTTCGAGTGTTAGTAGAAGTCAACAGAAATGACACTGCAGTGTGGAAGAGACCTGTTGCTTTATAAAACCATGAGAAGTCGCAGGCGGCTGCCTGCAGCAAAGGGCAGATGCTCCTCTGGCAGGGGTGAGGGCAGAGCACGTTCCCCCCCCCCAGTGCTGAGCAAGGGGAGAGCTAGAGCCTCGGATTTTGCAGCATTTGGGTAGCAGGCGGGGCAATGAACCCCTCTCCCACCCCTCTCCAGCCTCCTAAATATCCCCCCAGGCCACGGCCCCTCTGCCCCCAGCCTTTCTTTCCTTCACAATTCACCTTCCTTCTCCAACCCTTTTCCACCCCGAGACCCTCTCTCTGTCCCTCTGCCCATAACCACCGCTTTCCTCTCTTCCCCCCCCACCATGTCTTTACCTTTCACGACCGTGAGCCTTCTCCCTCTCCATCACAGGGGGCTGCAGGAATCTGGACCTGGCCTTGCAGACACCGTCTTACCTGCTAGGTGAGGGAGGTGCAGGACTGAATTTCATGTGACTGAAAGTCTCTTGGGCTGCCAAAGCCTTTTTTTTTTTTTTTTTTTTTGGCCTTTTTGTAGCTGCATTTTGCTCTGTCTCAAACACTGACGTGGAAAAGGTCTCTTGGTGCCATGAGTGGGCAAAAAGCATGGCAAACTCACACGGAAAATGCACAAGTTAAAATGGGAGTGCTGCAGTATTTTTTTTTTAATGAACACGTAGCTTCCCCCGAGGTTTGTGATGCACACTCAGAGCAAAGCCCATCAGTATTCCCTCGTCATAACAAAATACCTGTGCTGTAGCTGGCAGCGATGTTTCCCCTTCCACAGTAGTGGAGACAAACCATTGCTAGTGCAGCTGCTGCAATTACTTTCTTTAGCTCAGCAGCTTACAACAATAATCCCAATTAAAGTAAACCTGTGGAAGGTGCCAGACTGCTGGCTCTGCTGAGCACAGCCCAATGTCTAGCCACAAAATTTGAACTCGAGTAGCTGTAGCACCACAAGCTTTCTCGTGCTGCCGTTAGCACACATCCTTCCCTCCCACACCCAGAGGAAATAAAGAGAGCTCAGCTGGGTCTGTTTCTCCATCCTCTCTCATGAACTGAGGTCAGCAGCAGAAGTGAAGAGTAAGGTTTGGGGGCTGAGTATTCACCGTCCTGCTCCCAGCCTGTGATAACAAATGCCAGCTCAACCGCAGGGCGTGTTTGCACCAGACGTAGCTCAAAGGAGTCATTTGTAGAAGAAGAAAGAGAAGCTGTGAGCTATCACAGTTATACCTTGGATAAACCCCGGCCTTATTTTTTTTCTCTTTTCTTATTTTTTTAAATGGAATTAATCCTTTCCTTAGTGCAGCCAACTGCAGAGAGGCTGGAGAGGAGAACACAAGCTGCAGGAGAGAAGACTTGGGAAGAAGCAGCCAGTCTCTATGTATGTGAATGGACTGTCAATGCCATCGCTGTAAATAATTTAAGTAATTACAAGCTGGAGAGGCATTTTGCTTTTTATGTTTGTCTTTTCCATCACGAAGGGATGACGTGGGTTACTGTCACTCGCTCAGTCCAAATGTCACTTCACAGCCCGAAATAATATGACTTCTTTTGTGACTGACTTGTTAGAGCCAGTGACTTCAAGGATACCTATAGCTCATTCTCCACCAGCCACCCCTCTTAATTTCAAAGTAAGAGACAGCTTTAGCAAGCAGGTTTTCACCTTCACTGTAAGTCAAATGGCAGGCAAAAGCACATCGTCTTTTTCGAATCTTTTATGACTGTGGTAGCATACCATATTGGTATACCATTGGCTGAGTATCATGTAGTAGAATTGGGGGTGTGCGGCATTTTAAATTTAATTTTTTTTTTTTAATATCTCCAGTTGCAATGGAGCAGGGCTGGAATCTGACGTTCATACAGATACTGAAAGAAGCTCTTGTTCAAATATTCTGCGACCAGTTGCCCCCATGTGGAGGCCAGAAGCCCATTTCCCTGGACCACACAAGCAACAAAGCAGCCAGATGTTTGCCTGAGAGGGCAGCGAGCAGGCAGAGGACCCCCCCCACTATGGGGGCAGACTGGGAGGGAGAGGCCGGACAGCTAAGGGTCTTGAAGATGTGACTGAATTCATTTAGGTCAGGGATTCAGAAGGCAGTGCGACTAACTTAGAGCAAAAGGGCAGAGAAGATGAGCTTAGCAGTTGCCTTGGCCACGTGGAGATTGGTGGATGGTGACTTGGGAAAAAAGACTGGGTAAGGGAGCACAGGTACTAGGGAGCTTGGTGCTGTCCTTTTCTTTCAATACCTAGCTGTTTCACTTTAAAACCCTGTTTCCTTTTTGCTGTATGTTGTATTAAAGCTCAAGACTAAAATAAAGACTAAAATTCGGGGGTTTTCAAACGCTTTGCTGGCCGGTGTGGCCCACTTGCGCTGTAGCAGTATGCCCTGCCAGAGGAGGTGGTGTGCTCCGAGGATGCAACGTCAAAGCAGGTCCTGCAGCACTAATGTTCCTCATCAACTTGGTTATTAAGTGAACCCTCCTGAACGGAGGCTGAAGCGTGGAAGATCTGAACTGCAACAGTTTTAAATGAATGAAGTTGTCATCCTGCTTTGTGGGTACTCTGTTTTCTCTTTAATTAAAGTGAAGGCTCATGGAAGAATTATGGGGACATAAAGACTTATGAAATCCACTCCAGTGGTCGCATACATGTGTGACCTATTTAGCATCTGCAAATCTGTTTAATGCCAAGAACTACATTAGATAATTCAAGCCAAAGCTCACAGGGAGTCACATAATGAGACTCCACATTATTGTTGTGATCAGTTCATTCCCTTCCCCCGTCTCACTTAGGAAGTTCGTTTAGGCAAGCAGTCATTTTAAGAAGATGCAAACGCTGATTGCTAGTTTGCTATGGATGTGGCAAAAAGCCAAGCTTCTGTCACACTGGCTACTATAGGCAGTGTGAAGTTAAATACTTATGACTTCACATAATGTTGATCTATGGGCTCATGGGCGTTCTGCACCTGTAAAAATCCAAGCCTACCACCTATCAAGAGTCACTATTCTGTATGCAAAGTGACTCTAGCGTTGTAGTTGAATCGCTTAGTGTTTCAGTGCTCAGCGATCACGTAAACTCAGCACATGTTCATTATCTATCTCGGCTTTGGTAAGGTCTCAAATAAAAAAAGTCGTCTATGCATGGTAAATCCATTACTTTCCTCTAGACAAGCATGTACATACTTCACATGGGAAGGAGCGGAAGATTTCATACTGACAGCTTCGCAGTTATGTTAAAATTGGATGAGTCCACGGCTATCAAGAGATGGGGAATAAAGTGCAATAGTTCATATAAATAATGTATTTGGCAGCAAGGAATTAATCATGCATTATTAATATCAGGGTAGCACAAGGCACTAGCCTGAGGGCATTGTACATAATAAGAAGTCACAAAAAAGTCAACTATAGCTCAAGGTTATAAATCAGAAGCTAAGTAGAACAAAAATCATAAATCCAATAAAATCAGCTTCACCTAGTCTCAGTTTACAAATGTTTGCATAGTATATAGAACTGACAATATCTGTAGTCTTAAAGAGATTCTGCAACATTAGACTGTCCATAAAGGGGCAAATTCTGGCCTCATGAATACCAGAGGAACTCAGTGCATCGTTTTCAATTAAAAATGGAACTTCTAGGATAATTAGAAAAAATGCCCCCCAAGAATAGCAAATGTATGCTTTTACAACAGAAAGGACTGCACAGAGCACTGACTTTTCACTTCCAGCCTCAAGGTTTACTTTGAGCCAAGTTTTTTCCCTCCGCCTCGTTGCTGCACAGTAGCAGTGGTAGCAAGGGCTCCTCTATGCCGAGGGAAATGCCGGTCAGAGGCAACGCAGTGCTTCCTCCCTGCACCCGACGGAGCGACCTCATGGGACCACGGGGCACCCGTGGTGTTTGCCAAGGCTGTGGAGGCTGCGCCGTGCCACCCAGCCACCCAGGTGGCCCGAAGAAACATTGTGGGCATTTTACTAAAACTGAAATACCAATGGCAACGCAAGTTACAATGTCTGAGGTTTACACCTGGCTTTTTGTGGTCAATTTGTGGGTTTTTGTCTCCTGTTGGTGGCTCACAGCCAGTCTGCAACTAATCACTGATTAGTGATCCCAGCCCTACGGAATGAGCATCCTCCATATAGCAGAAATAAGTACCGTGGTCCATGACCCTGCAGTTCAAAGTGGATGAGGACGACGACACGGCCAATGCTCTTACTCCAACGTCGTCACCACGGCTGTGGTGTTGGCGTTCGGTACCCACTTCGCAGTTGCTGTGGGAACTGGTCTGGGGCTGCACAAGCAGAGGTGTTCCCTGTTGCAAAGGTTTGGCATATTTTTTTGTCTTAAATTGTGGAGCAGACTTAACAACTTTTATAACCGTAAAAAGCCTTGCTTCCCTATTTGCATGCCACAGCATATTGCTGTTAAGCATTCAGCTTTGGATTTGTAGTATTTTGGAGAACTAGTTCTAAATAAACAAAAACAAAGGGAGACTGGTAGGTTTAAGCTGATTCAGTGTCCTTCAGTGTTGAAACATGTTTGATTTAAGCACGGAGAGATCCATTAATGCTTATTTATGGTCTATTTTTAGAGTAATTCCAAGCAATTACTATTCATATGACTCAAGCACCCAGGCTGAATTCTAGCCAGGCAATAAAAGGAGATTTTTGTAACGCCAGAGAGACTCTTGAGCAGGTTTGGAGGAAAATACAAATCAACTGTTAGCACGATACAGCCATGCACACTAACTCAGTTTCTGGAGTTTCTTGATAACTTAGGAAACATTCACACCGGAAAATCCGACGTAAACCCGCACGCTGGTGCAGCACCGCTGGCTTTGCAATGTCTGGGGCTCCATGTGGTTACGGTGCAGGGGGAGGCTGGAAATGAGCTCACCAGTCCCCATTCCCTTTTTTACTCTCAGCAATGAAGCATGTGAGAAATACCGATGTGAAATTTCCTGCAGAGACATCAGGCAAAGAGAGACGGACAGATGCATGTTCACAACAATCCCTTGCTCTCACACGCTCACGATCTTCCTTTCCTTTCTTCCCGTGTGGACTTTAAGCAAGCCCTAATCTAATTTTCTTTCTATTTCCCCAGTTCTTCCCCCCCCCCGCCCCCGACACTGCTTTTCCCCCCGATGTCTAATTTTTGTTTCCATCCTTTCTTTTCCCGTTTCAGGACTCCGCCGGGAACAGTGCTGGGGCGCTGGGCAGAGCAGCCGGGAGGGAGGGAGGGCTGGGCAAGGCGGCCGCAGGCACTCCGTAACCTCGGGGCCAGACACATACACACACGTGCGTTGCCCCAGATTAATTCTAGATTGATTAATCATTTCTGGAAGGCAGTGGGGGAGTGCTTTCGTGTCTGAATGAGGGCAACGAATATCAGGATACCTGAGCTGGCCGTAGGGGGATGGCAGGTTAAGGTGCACAGGAGACCCCTTATCCTTCTGGAGCAGGACCTGGCGGCCAGGCAAGACACCCGAGGGTGCCTAACGGCACCTGTGCTTAGACACCTTGGAAGGAGTTGTAGGTTAATCACCTCACAAAGGAAGGCAGTCCTCAGCACGGTGAAAAATTATGCCCTGCAGTCAAGGTTTACACTTCAGAAAAATCGTTTTAGACTAAGAAAGCAGAAAGGAAACAGGCAAGGAAACTAATAACCCTGCTTTCATAAAGCATTTATTTTTTTTTTATTTGAAAACATTATACAGGCATTACATTGCCACAGCCAGTCCATATAGGTGCATGCAAATATCAAAATGGAGAAAGGTTTGTTCAGCTTTTCGATGCAGGATTTGGGGTTGGGATTTTGTTTGCTTGGTTTTGGTTTTGGTTCGTACTTCCATCTGCGGTGTCAAGATTAGTGTGCTTTATTATGGCATTTAACAATAAAATCCTACCCATGGGGTAAAATTTATATTTGTAGCTAGCTCAGGAATACTAAATGGTTTTAAAAAGAAAGGAAAGAAAACGATACTACACGCTTGTCAAAATGTTAATAGCACAAGTTAGCAATCTCTACACTATACGTTGAAACTTCTTCTTATGACACAGTGGTGCAAAATTTTCAATTGCTTGGTCTGTCGTTGTGTGGTCTGAAACTTTATAGCTGGAGCAAAGACAAGGTCTGTCTCCCAGTGAAGTTTTTCATCCAGTAGCAGAAAATTACATCAGTCTTGCTAAGGGCTGCTCAGGGCCAGCAGTATCACAGACTTTCAGTTTGTTCAGGCAAGGAGCTATACAGAGCTAGAGATGTCCTACGCAACACGGAGAGTAGCTGCCAGTTAGATAGCTGAACCTTTGCTGGTGCGTACTGAGGTCTCGAACTGCAGAAAACAAGCAGGTAGAAGTAATGTTTTCCTTTACTAGACCTCAGTTTTTCAGTCAGCAGTTACTTGTAAAGCTATACTGCTGTTTTCCCTCGAGGTCCATCCAGCACTAGCACACTGGTGCCAATCCAAGTGTCCACCTTGTTTAATGGGAGACACAGCCAGAGAAGCAGCCTCACTTTGCACATCAAACTCCTCCTGTGCGAGTAACACAGGGGGCGGTGGCTGGGCGCAGAGTGCACACCGAAACGTTCATAACTCATTCCCGTACGACTGAGCCTTTTAAACGAGCCTATAAAAATTGCTTCAGATGGCACCTCTCAGCCACCCGTCGATCGCAGACCCTTGTAAGTAGGAACTCCCAGCCCAGTGACCTGGCCGGGAGGTGCCTCCTGCCCAGCTGTTTCTGAGAAGACTCTAACAAACACCGACAAGTTAGTGTCAGAAAAATGAGGAGGGGGAGGCGGAAGGCCTACAAACATTTGGCTTAAAAATAAATACTAATAATGAAATTAACCAAAACAATTATGCAAAAGGAAGGGATTGTAAACATGAAACAAACACACACGCACGCAATCCTCAAGGTTCTCAGACCAACACGGGGACTAATGTTCAGAGAAAGGTATTTAATTGGTATAAAAGGTAGCAAAAAAGACTGAGATGACAAGTGCCCGCCAGCGTGCCTCCGGGTAGCCGAGGGAGCCGTGGTGGTTGTTCCCCCTGCTCCTGGGGAACGTCCGAAACCCACCTCAAGTCGAAGCTCTCCCAGGGCTTGACCCGAGGACGCTTGCTGGCCCCTGTGCACGAGGGCTTCACCCGACCATGCGCTTCCCACCTGGACTTGCACCCCACAGACCTTACCCTGAAGTATCAGGTAACCTTTCTTGTGTGGTTTTTAATTTTGTTTTCTTTGAATCCTGTAGGATTTAGACTTTTCTCAATATCCCCGGAACACAGACTCTGTTTCTCTGTAGGAATCTTTTCTTTTTTTTTTTTTAAATCCTCAATGGCTTAAGAGAAAAAGCTTGGAAACATGAGTGCTAAAATGATTAAATAAACAGAAGGCAGGGAACCAAAATCATACATTTGTTATGAGTTTAAAACCAAGCCATCTTTAACCGAAGCTTTTGGGCCGGTTTTGGGCATGGTTTGGCAATACTGCAGACCCTTCCCTCAGCTGCAGCAGGATCGTGGCAGACAGCCTAAGCACGGTGGGACAGAAATCACCTCCTCCTCCTCCTCCTCCACGGCAAGAATAAGATACAACATACTTCTGCTGCTCAATAGCATTTTGGCATTTGCCACTTCATGTATATTACGCGTACATACCTCTCCCAGTCTGCTTCAGGGAAGTCTCTTCTATATTAAAGCAGAACAGGACTATAAAAGATGAATGTTGCCTCAGCAGAAATTCATCCTGCTTGGTTGAACTGTGTGGCCTTTCTAATCTCCAGAGTACAGATTCACTTTTTTTTTTCTTTTTTAAATAGAAATAGGTAAGTTGTATTTTTCAAACATGAAGCCCCACATTTTGGCTTGAGACAGACTTCTTCGGCAGAATAACATTCAAATCAAGTTCACCTGCTATGCCCACAGGCAGAATATTCAGCAACCTTGCCATAAACTCCATTTTCAAATACAATGAATGTATACACACTTTTACAGCGTTATCGTGTACTTCTTAAACTCCTTCCTTCTGAAGATCCTGAAGCATTTGAAAATAACTTGGTCCCATAGCACCCCTGTGAGGTAGGCAAAATACCATTGTTCCCGTACACACAGATTGGGAAACTCAGCCACACAGAAGTCATGCCCAAGGATCACACAGAGATGTGGCAGATCTGAGAATAAAACCAAGCTCTCCTGGACCCCTCTCCTACCTGTTAGACATAAGATCATCTCTCCTTCCTTAAATTAAAACTAGATGATGGATGCTGAAATAATGATTTCCTCTTATTGGGCTCTCAAACATACAGGCAGAGATGGATTTTTCATGGTGGTGACTAAGATTTCCCCCATTCCGATACGGCTCCTGGAGCAGAAGTACAGTTGTGGAGCGCACCCTTCCTATTTTCACATGCCCCCAGGAACGTAAGAGAACTGCTGAACTCTTCTGCTAGTTTTGTAGTTAATGAAAAATAATTGCCTGCACCCTGCTGATATGAATGCCTTTGCGCTACTGCAGCAACACCAGCAGATGGTCCAGTCTTTCTGCTCATGAATTCCTCACTTAATCTTCCTGATTTTTACAATTTGTGGGTTTTGGGGAAAAACTGACGCATTTCCAAATAGCTATTGTTAACATAATGAACCACAGGAGACTAAGCAAACTGGAACAGCAGAAGGCGCCCTCAGTGCACTGAGTGTCTAAAATAAGTGCCCTGATCCACATGATACGTCGTCTTACCATGGAGAGGTACAATACATAGGAAACTAGAAAAAGGCGTTTTTCTTTTTACAGATTAAAATTTAAAAAGTAAGAAATCTGTGTTAAGTCACGACTACAGAGAAACTAACTCCCTGTCACCTGATGCAGAACCTCAGCCGCTAGGAAATCTGCCATGGATCACAGAGAGGTCAATGCTTGAGTACTTCACTGCTGCAAATATAGAAAGGCTAAAATGCTCGCCTTATACCTATTCCTAGAATAGAGACTGATATTGTAAGTTGTCCCTTCTCTGGATTCATGGAACAGATTACCTAGAAAGGGCAACTAGACAGAGAGCACAGATGAATTAATTGTCTTTCCCTCACGAAATCCAAGGTGCTAGCAAAAATGTGTCAGGGTGTCGCTACCACGAGTAACCCATCTATTTTGTGCAAAGAAACAAATCTTAGAGAGAAATTAACAGTGACTGCACAAGTGTATTTGCTGTAAAAAGGTGGCTTTTCCACAACTGGTGTGGCCCAGGCATAATATCGCTCCGTGGGTGCAATAACACCCTTCTACAAATTTCTGTTTGTAATTTCAGCTTATATATTGAATATCCTTCTATGAATTTCTGTTTGTAATTTCAGCTTATAGATTGAATATCTTTCACAGGTAGTTTGACATTAACTGATTCATATACAGCAGTTTGTATTGCAAACATGCTGCTGATATAAACGAGGGACTGGCATCTCCTTGCAATGAACACCCTGGAACAATTAGTTTGTATTTTTATGAGCTTTCCTTATTTGCTACCTTGCAGCTCACCGGTGTAACTGCACCTGGTAAATACCTTTCTCTATGTACAATACAGAGATAATGGATATACGAGCTCCACTGAATCATCAGTAGGTGATCAACAGCCCTGCGTTTAAGCAACTCTAACGTGAGGCTCCTCTTCTGTCTCCTGCCCCAGGCTGGTGTATGTTACCGAAGGCTCCAGCTGGCCAGTGGCTGGCAGGTCTACAACAGGTCCTGAAGGGTTTCGAAACTGCTTGTACACCCGAGGATCCTGGGCTACGTAGGTGGACGTGGAGGAGTAGAGCACCAGCCCAACAAGGATAGTGAAGAATGACAACAAGTAAAGTCCTGAAAACTAAGCAGAAATAACAGCAGAGTCGTTAGACACAGCACCAGTTATCCTGACCTCATGAAGACCCACAGTCACAGGTAGGCACGGATCCTTGTTTCGGCACGCACTGCACTGAACAAACCCCCTATCACCGGGATGTCGACTTCGAAAGTCGACATTACGGGAATGTCTCTTTGAAAGCTGATTTGCTCCCATCAGCTCCCCTTCTTCCGTAACCAACAGCGACCCGGTGCCTTCCCATGGCCCAGGCATATTCAGTATTGATCAGGTGGGACTTGGGAAAGCTGGGTTCTGGTCACAGATCCGAAGCTGATTTTCTCGTGCTTTTAGACAAGCCAACTGCTTGTCTGGGTCCAAGTTTCTCTAGCTCCAGTGTGGGGTACTATCATCTACAGTTGTCTGACAGCGGACAAATCTGCAGTTAATTACAGCTAAAACACATGTCTGTAAAGTATAACATGCTGTTGGCAATACAAAAATATAAACAAACTTTTAAATAAGCATTTAAAACATATATACTTAAAAAAATATATATTTTAATAAAGGCACTTAAAAAGCCCACCTGCAGCTTCTCTTGCTTGTAAACAGGCAGTGGACGCTAGAAGATTTAATGTGAGTTTGGACAGGATGAACTTCAGCTGTGAAACATGCTCTGGGTTGACCTCAAGAGGTTTGAAAGTATGTATGAAGGGCAGTTAACCGAAAGCTCAAGTACCCATATTTTGGCACACAGCTCCACTAGATCAAAGGTCAGCCTGAATTTTCTGACATAGCCAGGCTCAGTGTGCCTGGACTAAAAATACAACACAAATAACCTTTTTGGCAATATGTTAGTCCTTGCAGATAAAGGTAAAGGCAAAGGCAGAGTTTCAAAAGCACAGACCAAGCTTTAGATAGTGGGTTCCTCCTGGGGGGGGGGGGGGGGACGACACAAAAATGGCTTTAAGCCCATATGGCTTGTCTCCCAGTCCTAGACTACAAGTTATTTCTTCTTGCATGCTGTATGTGAGAAGCCACGAAGGACAAATTGCATAGCCAACTTGTTGGTGGGGACATAGAACTGATTTGTATTCAGTGGGACTTTAAAAAAGTGCCTATATTCTGCAGCTGTCAGGGATCTGTACGTGAACACCAACAACCAGCTGCAACCTGTTATTAGAGGCTTCTCGAGGTACTTCACTATTTTACATGTTTTTTAATCCTAACTGACTATGCTTTGACGGATGCCCGATTTGTTTCCTCTGGATCACTTTAGCACTGCACAAAATGGATACTGGACTATATTATCTTGGAAGCTTTTAAGCAATTCTGCTTTTTATATTTAAAGAAATACTCATTGTTGAGAAAACAAATTTTACTTAGGCTAACTTTGTAGCCATGTTAATTTGCTGCCATTGAATAAACCTATAAAACCTGCGTCCAACTTCCCGCCTGAGGAAGCACGTGGCTTTTTTACAGAATCCACAGTATCTCTGAAAGCTTTGGACATACGACCCATGGTGATATATCTGCATGTGGTTTTGCTTCCCATAGCTAGTATGTACGTTTTAGAGGGAAAGGACCATAATGGGGAAAGTTTAAAGTGTGTCAGAAGGATTACAGGGTAGGAAGAGTTCTGCTTTTCATCAGCTGTTAATTGCTTTTTCCCAGGAATGTCACCAGGTCTTCACGTGTCATCTGGCAGTATGATCTGACATAATCATCCAGCTGTCCCACCAGCCACAAAGACAGTGTCCAGCCTCACCCTGCGCCTGCTGAAGGATTCCTCCCATGCAACAGAGCTCTGAAAGGACTGTTTAGGCTTAGATCTCCCCCATGTGGCAATCAAACCCGAGTCATTCATATCAAAGCATTTTCCAATTGACTTTTTTCCTCATTTTCAGTTCAGTTTTGCCCCCGGCATTCCCCCCCCCCCCTTCCTCTTTGCATGTGAACTGGGGTACCACTTGGCAGCAGTGGACTTGACTAAGCTGAAGCAAAACTCAGGAGCCAAATGCATCGAGTTTCCCAAGCTGGGAACTAGTTCCCTAGTTTCCCACTGTCCCTCCTTCCCACCTTATGCCTGAATTTCTCACCTCGGACAGCCAGCTGGCTTGTTCCACTGTATAACCAGAGTCCCAGCCAGATTTGTGATTGCCTCGTGTCCTGCTGTGAGGAATCTGTGGGTCTTCCAGCAGCTGAATGTGCCCTTTTTCTTGCTCCAGCCAAAACTAATTCACTTTCATTTTAGTTCGTGGCTCCAGCTCTACCATATCCCCCTCCTCCTGGCCATACCTCTCATTCCTCTCTCAGGGGCTTCCTGCCAGTGGGCTCTTTCGCTCGGTAATATTCTCTCCGTGGCAGTGTGTCCCCCATGGCAGCTCTCCAGCCTGGGAGAAAGGGTTTGGACGAAGCTGGGGGAAATCTAAACAAAGGCCCGTGAATCATCTGTCTTCGGTATCTATGCACGACTAGGGCAAAGAGACCTGGATCCTGACAGCCCTATAACGATACCATCTTCACCTTCCCTAGAAACAAGTTAAGGTTCAGGCTGAATTGTTTTCAGCAGCAGCTCTCTGCAGCACTGAAATAGGAGGGTTGTTAGTAAGGTTAATACAGGAATATATACTGTAGGTGTATGAGAAATCTCTAGGTTTTGTCAATACTCTGTCAGATTGACCCAAAGCCCCTTGAAATCAATGGGTATTTTCCTCCTCTTAAAACGGCAGTGAATCCAGCCGTGTGATGGGAGGATGCAGGCTTAGTTAATCAAATACGAAATTTGTTGTTCACTGTACTGTGTTCCTCAGACTCTAGCTGAAATCTTTGTATTTTATTGAAGAGAGGATTTCTAGGCACGCTCTACTGCTATGCCTACATGTAGGTTTTGGAGGTTTTCTTTGACCTGCAAACCTCATATATTGAGATTCACTATTAACAGACAGCAAAAGAGACACATTCAAAACCAGCAGAAAGAGCTATTCCTAAGAAATGAAGTGAGAGAAGATCACTTTTCATTGCTGCCCTCTACAAAACTGCAGTACCAAACTGCAGGCCCGCAGGAAGCGTGTAATTCCTCTCGGTGTCTAAAAACCTACTTGAGAATGATTTTGTGCTTCATTTTTCTGACTTCTCTCTCACTTTCTACACAAGCATATTTCCTCTAACAAAAAATATTTTAAAAATATCCAGATTTGCACGTCTCTCCAAATCCCACTTCCTTCCATCCTAAAGAGGATAACTGTAAGCTGTTCAAAGAGTAACATGGTCAAAAAGTCTTTAGCTTAGATTGGCTATATGGCTGTCACACACCCTAGAGTAAGCAACCAAAAAACCCCCCTCACGTTTCTTTATCATTAAATAATTTTACTATAGATTTTGTATCTACACATATAGGTACATATGTATGTAAGCTTGCTTATCACATAGTTTGCTGAGAGACCAGATGACTTTGTGGTTAAATCAATGATCTAACACTCTTGAGTCCTGGAATTGATTTTCAGCCTATGAATTTCTTTTGTGAATCAAAATTATTTTAGATGACCCTCAGTTTCTTATGCATTTAAAAGAGACAGTAACACTTGGTTACTGAATAAAGATGGGTTTACAGAACAAAAATGAGAAATAGGGATATCGCCCTCTGAGGAGAAGGCAGAGACCTCCTTTACAGAGAAAAACTAAGTGTCTTTATTGCAACATTTCAGATTTCATCACTGACATGAAAGGCATCTGCCAAAATTTACTAAGCAGTGAAATCAAAGAGTTAAATCAGCCCTACAGATCTCATCTGCATGTCTGTAAATGCTTTCCCAACCCTAAGTATTCAATATGGAACACCCAAGGACACGGACCTGTTGGAGCGAGTCCAGAGGAGGGTCATGAAGATGATCCGAGGGCTGGAGCTCCTCTCCTATGAAGACTGGCTGAGAGAGTTGGGGTTGTTCAGCCTGGAGAAGAGAAGGCTCCGGGGAGACCTTATTGCAGCCTTCCAGTACCTAAAGGGGCCTACAGGAAAGCTGGGGAGGGACTTTTCACAGGGGCAAGCAGTGCTAGGACAGGGTAATGGCTTAAACTGAGAGAGGGTAGATTTAGAGGAGATGTAAGGAAGAAGTTCTTCCCTGGGAGGGCGGCGAGGCGCGGGCACAGGCTGCCCAGCGAGGCTGTGGGTGCCCCGTCCCTGGCAGCGTCCAAGGCCAGGCTGGATGGGGCTTGGAGCAACCGGGTCTAGTGGAAGGTGTCCCTGCCCGTGGCAGGGGGGCTGGAACTAGGTGATCTTTAAAGGTCCCTTCCAGCCAAACCAAAGAGAAAAAACATATTCTCAAGTTAAGGTTTTCATGATAAAAATTACTTGTATACCAACTCTGTACAGAAGTGGATGTCATTAACTAATTCCAGTCACTGAACTGAGATTCCTAATTTGAGTAAATGTAAACACATCAATAAGAGGTTCACATTTGATTTAGTCCCTCTAGCTTTCTCTGTAGTTAATGGAGGTATTTGTATGGCATGTCTTATCTATTCCTAAACTAGACATTTGAAACAGGTCAAACGAATCAGGCCCTAAAAACGTCTTTCTTTTTTTCAGCTATAAAGGCCATCTAACTGAAATATTGCAGATGTTGAAAGTTAGGTGAAATGAATTCCAATCCTACTATATATAACCATCACAAGGTATAAGACAACAATAAAAGGAGAGAGAGTTGCTCATGGAAAGTGAGAAGGTAATCTGAGCAAGCTTCATAAATCCACCTCTGAGAACTAAGCCTCAGTGGATAAACATAATTACCTATAAGAACTAAGGAGAACATGCTATTTCTTTACTCACTTGCTTACTCATGAATGGAGGAAAACAGACAGGAAGATTTACCTTTGCTTACTGACCAACCGTGCTTATAAAGCCTCTGGTTGAGCCTGATACATTTCTTTGTCCGTAACACTTTTGCATACCGCATGTGATCGATGTTCCAAATTCCAGAAAATATTCAATGGGCAGAAATGTATTGATTTTTCAGAGGAAAAAAAAGTGGAAAAGATGAAAAGAAAAAAACATATCACACACTATTTACCTAAGCAGCTACAAGTACCTTTCCGATGATATGCAGCACAAAGAATACAGCTGATAACACGAATTAATACCTTGCAGCAAAACAGTGCTCCCACCTTGGCTCTAACCATCTTCCCAACAGATTTTTATAGGCTGACGCTCTAAAATCTTTCAGAGAGGAAAATAAGATTACAAAGAAGAGGAGAGAGGGAGGAGAAGCTGCCAGAGCCATAGGAAAGAGGAGAACATTTGGGCACAGGTAGAAATTGCAGCTTCCATGGAACTGAGAAAAACAGGGGACTTGGCATGGCTGGCCATGAGGACCCAAAACTCTGTGTACGTGAGAAGGGGTATGAAGAATCTTGATGGGAGGAAAGCAGGAGAACAGAGACACACTGGGTAAAAAGAATCTGGGAAAGAGGGTCTGGGAAGAAAAGGGGGGACAGAATGTGTGGGGAATCACATCAAACAATGAAAAGTGGAGATCTGGGATGGGAAGAAATGAGAAGCAAAGTGTAATCAGTGCCTATAGGGAAACAAAACAAACAAAAAGTGATGAGTGGACTACAAGAGTCTCTGAAATAGAAAGGGGAGGTCGGTCAGTACACAGGATTCACATGGGTTAGGGACAGAACATGAAGACGTCAATAGTGGAAGTGCTTTACAAACCCATAGAGTTTGAAGAGAGCACACCCTTTTTCTGTCTTGGCTCAGAGTTTTTAGAGGACACATCTACTGTTAAGTCTTTAGAGGGATATCAAGAGGTTAATTTAACTTTAGAGTATTGTATTTATCTTTACAGATCTTAATGAACACTGTGCAGTTAAAGAACGTGTTTCTTCAGAAGACTGGTGACAATGTGCTGTGGTTTAACCCCAGCCAGCAACTCAGCCCCACGCAGCCGCTCACTCGCTCCCCACCCACCCAGTGGGATGGGGGAGAGAATCTGAAAAAAGGTAAAACTCGTGGGTTGAGATAAGAACAGGTTAATGGAACAGAAAGGAAGAAACTAACAATGACAGATGCCTGGTTAGTTCCCGAGCAGCGCTCCTCCCCTGGCCTGCTCCCCCAGTTTACATACCAGGCATGACGTCCCATGGTATGGAATGCCCCTGTGGCCAGTTGGGGTCAGCTGTGTCCCCCCCACCTTTCCTGTGCCCCTCCAGCCTTCTTGCTGGCTGGGCAGGAGAAGCTGAAAAGCCCTTGACTGGGTCTAAACACGACTGAGCAACAACTGAAAACATCGGGGTGTTCTCAACGTTCTTCTCATCCTAAACCCAAACCACAGCGCTGTACCAGCTACTAGGAAGACAATTAACTCTATCCCAGCCAAAACCAGGACACAATGCAAGCAGTTGGACATTTTGTTTTCAGGACAGTTGACCAATTTTTGTTTGTTTGTATTTTTTAAGAGGATCTATGAGGGTCTAATAAAATCACATCTATCATTAACATCAACTGCAGTGTCCTCTCAGTAGCTAAGGGGGTTATTTAAGTGAACATAAAATATGCTGGTCCAACCTCAGTAGAGTAGAACTTCAGCTTTAGTTTAAGGGGCTAATTTTCTTAGGAAAATGAATTCATCTTTTGTTAGAAAAAAGCCTGTCACAAATTATTCATTGTGGACCTAATTCTCAGTTGAGATCTTACCACCTTCTTCAGTGAGGAACAATCTAATACTTGGCGCATGTTTTTTTGTTTAATACGCTCTAGCTCTTTGAAACCATAAACTTTTTTAGCTTAAGGCATGTAAATAAGTATTTTATAATCACTTCGCAGCACAAACTCTGCAGAACCTGCAAGTTAAACTGGGGTTACATTCTAAAATAGAATAATTTAAGTTTTATTGTTTTCTAGGGACTTACACATCATCTGCGACCAGTTTACAAAGGCTTTGTTTGTTATTGTTCCTAAGCATCAGCCAAACAAACCCTGACTTCTGAAAGCCAAGCTGTGCTCTTTCCTTTTCACACATCATCAACAGTAATAAAGCTTCTGAAGGCAAAATTAAACCCCAAGATAACGCTGGGCCACCCCACTGTCTTTAGATTAAGCCTGCAATGGAATTATAGAGATGTAATTGACTGGAACTTAAGCAAATAATTCTGCTAGGGAAGAAAAAGGAGATAGACTGAGCTCACTCTGTATTACCTAAATTGTCTACAGCACTACCAGAATCAAGATAAGCCTAGGTTTTTATTCTTCAAATGTTTTCTTTAATTATTAAGGCTTCTTTATTGGACTATCACTGTTAAATTTCTTTGTATACAACCACATTGAAATAATTTCTATAAGAATTTCATTTTCCAGAAGTAACAAATGCATCCGTACATACATATGTCCATGATCTATAATAAGCCTGAAGATTTGTTGTGAAATTTCCATTCTTTTGGGTAATTATTGTGATAAAAAGAAATTAACAATCCATTTTAAGCACTAAGTTAAAATTAATCTAAATCACCAGATCTTGCAGAAACGCCCTCAAATAAACCAATAAAAGAAAAGAAAAATTGCCTTTTCCAACAACTCAGTGCATGAAAAAATGTTAATTTGCCACTTTTTTCACATAGTAAGAGGACAAAAAACTACAGCTTTCTGGAACTCTACAAAAATTGCACTGTGTGAGATAAAACTATTGACAACTTCAGTGCTGAACGGCACACTCCCCCACTTCTTCCCCAAAAGAAGTATAGGTTTCTGTCCAAATTTAGCTGTGTAATTAACACTGTGAAGTGTGGATGAAGAATCCAGTCCAAGACAACGGGTTAACTCTAGATTTCAAGATAAGAAAGGCTGGAGGACAGGAAGCATTAGGAGACAGGAGACTATAATCTCTTTGACACAGGTGGCTTCTGCATGGCACTGGGGAGGAGGGCATGAAAGAAAGCAAGGATGCCTGCAGAGTTTATATAACCTCATTTTCAAAGTCACTGAACCCATGCATCGCCCATTCATCTTAACGGAGCAACACTACTGCACGCGAAGCCACAGGCCCAGGATGACTCCCAGGCCCTTGCTTTCAAAAAACCGCCCATGACCCGGTTCCCCTGCCTCTCTCTCTGTGAATGCCTAGGCCATTTCGGCCAAAATTAGCATCTTTCAGGCCTTTAGGAAATCCAAATGCACAAAGATGCTGAAGTGTGATTTAAAAAAGAAAAAATTTATAACCTGTTGCTAAGGCAGTTGGGCACTCTTGTGCACATCAACAATCTTTTGTTGCTGAAGATTTCAGTAGGTACACAGGGGTACTAATTAAAGAAGACAGGGAAGAAGACAGAGGATTACACAGAGATGTTAAATTCCAAAGGGCTGTGCAAGGCAGAAGAGATTGGGAGATATTTTTGGTTTTCCCAACTAGGCTCTTCAGTTTTGCATTTTGCACCTTATTGCAGCTCCTCCTAATAAAGTTTTATGTTTGTGGGCTCTCCAAAGTCATTAGGAAATATTCAGTGAACATATTACAATGTCCACTTTATAAAATGAACCACTGAGCCAAGTACAATTTATTCTATACTGGTGGAGGAAATATTCATCTAACCCTTTAATAATCTACTGGTACCTGTGCCTGACAAAACACAGTGAAAACAAGTTGACAGCTCCCATCTATTTTTAATAATGGCCACTAAAAAAGCTCCAAGAGTCAGCAATCAGAGAAATTTGGGAAATTAAGTGAAAATGTAGATGTGCCAAAGACGTGTTTGGACATCACACTTCAAGTAATATTCGTGTCAGCATCAAGTAGTACTCACATATATGTGGTGACTGCCTCTAGATATGCGAGGCAGACATTGAAGAGACATGTCAAAAGATACTGAAAGCTTTCTATTTATTTTTTTTATTTTAAATTTTCTTTTATTAATTTATTTATTTTGCGGACAAACTACGGACTTCCTTAGTTCAATAATGAACATAATCACTTTTGACTTTTAGGCTGGCACTTTGGTCACAAAAGTGTTCTCTTCCTTAATATTTTGGTTATCTGTTGGCAGATTTAAAGTGTCAAAAAACTACTTTATGCATTCAGAAAGAACAGAAAGCACTCTCTTCACTCATAAAATCCGTATTTGGGTGGAGACACCGAAACGTAGAAGTTTATTTCCTGTTTCCGTTGGGATTTTTGAGATGTTACCCAGTACTGGGAAAAAAAAAAAAAAGAGGGAACTGATGGGTAATATATCTTTGGGGAGGGGGGGGCGGGGGGGGGATGTCAGGTAGTTCCTATAGGCATACAAGCTGTTGCCTCACAGCGGAGTGACCTGAGAGAGGCAGCAGCTCTCAGCCCCTGCTGAGTTCCTCTGGAGCAGGCAGCCTCACACTGAGACAAATTATCACTCTATGAATAACATCATTAAGCAAACTCAGAGGGAAAAAATAAATTGCTATTCAGAAAGCAGCTATTTGCCTAAAAGAAGTGGTAGCATGGTGTACCACCTCATGACAGTTTCTGCATTCACTGGGAAAAGTTTTCTTAAAAAAAACCCAAGACCTATCTACTTAAAATTAGGATGAACTGAGGCAATATATTCAATTTTGTCTAATATCTTACAGTGCTCTGTAAAATACTCCGTCATAGCTAAATCCAAAAGAGTACATAATAAAAGCATATACAATTGTGTTTGCTTCAGATTAAGTACTTTCATAATGCATTTGTGGACTGCATAAATGTCTCTTCCAGCTTTTAGTTATTCAGACTAATACACAATATTCCGCTACTGTTACTGAATACATAATATAATACAATGATCACAGTTATCATTAAAGCAACTTGCAAAATTCTTACAGAGTTAGCATCACTCAAAAAAGAATGTGAATTACTTTTATGAAACTTTCAAAACTGTAGACACGTTGGGTTTTTTTACATCTTCATAAGACATTAGCCTATAGTGCTTCCTTTATGATAACAAAGTAGTTTCATGTAGGGACTTATGGTACGAAAATCGGCTGCTTTTCCAGTTTAAGATCATTTGCCTCATTGTCAATAAATATATCCATTTTTTCTTAATGAACAGTCATATACCTACAGGGACTTTAGAAACTGGAGCACTGGTAACGGATGGCACAAGAGCGAAGTTAGTCCCTAAAAGTCCTAGAGAGTGATACCCTTCTTCAGTGTTTGTTTACAACCATTTCTGTTACTGTAAGCTTTAAAAAGGCTATTTGAAATGAATAGGTGTTACAGTGTTATAAACTAATAGTTATGCCACCTAAAAATCTTGGCTGGCTGTCCTTTCCTGCTCTGGTCTGAAAAAGACAGCCTGACCCATAGCGTTGTCATTCACCTACCACAACCTCTGTACCAAGAGTGAAGAACTAAAAATGAAAGGAAAAACGCTCCAGACCCTAAATAGGGTCGGATACCGGTTATGTAACAGAAAAATCGAAGCATCACAGCTCATTTCCTATACATGATGGCAACATATGACCCAGATAATTATATTCTCTCCCAAACAGACGGGAGAGGAGTGAGGTGTGTCAGGGTGCTGGACCCCGTCCTTTTGAACATTATACCTTGTGACAGGCATCCCTAAATTGCGCAGCTGGCTTCGGACCCACCAGGGACTCCGGCAGAGTCGGATTCCGGTGGCAGAGCCCCGCTCTGGTAGATTATTTCTCGTGTCAGTCATGCAGGCTGTGTGACCCCCGTGCAGCCACCGCGCTGCTGCGCAGCCGAGCCGCCCCGCGCACCGCCTTCTGCAGCAGGGCTCTGCACAGCCTCCGCTGAGCCGGACCAGACCCTTCGCGCGTAATTACTCCTGCCGAGAGGCTGGAGCCTTCAAGAGACTCGGTAATAATACCGGGGCTTGATGACACAAGGTCCTTATATCTACGTCGGAGGAATGTATTGCGCTCTCTCTTGCTATCCTGACAGTGAGAGGCTAGAGCAAGATAAAGATCCGTGACACTCGCACTGAATGAATGACCCTTCCAAAGGACAACATATTGTAGCAAATACCTTTTTTCGGCTTTTCTGAGTCTGAGCATCGCTTTGGGGACTACTTTCAGTCAGCAGCTGTGACCAATGGGTAATAATGATTTGTGATGCACCTGAGTGTCGCAAACCCCTGATATTAAAAAAGGCACAGAATCATCAGGGATCATGATGCTATTAAAACTTTGGGACAAGTGTCATTAGAGTTTTGGGAGACAGTGTGTAGGAGCAGGGGTCTCTCCTTGCCCCGCTGACCCCGCTGATGATAATCCTGCCTTGCTGTAGGCCCGGACTGGAACTGGCTGCAGCATGATGTGGCAGCAGGCCCTCTGGTTTTCCTCCATCAGGGGTTTACACCTGCTTACCTTTTGGCCAAAAAACCACTACCAGCCCAGACAAGTGCTATTCTTCCTGAGCGATTTTATTTCCTGCTTGATTTCGTTTTCCAAAGAGAGAAGCAATTAGCTCCTGGTGAGCTGTGCTGCCCTGCCACATAATGGCCTCCTACCTCTTACCTCACCCTTTTTTCTTATAACAAGGCTCCATCTTCAAACCCTTTCTCCCGGTGAGATTTTTGTCCTCAAATCACTGTCTTCTCAGAGCGCCCTGTGAAGAGGAGGTGACAGACGAGGACCAAGCCATCTAATTGTCTCTGCTAAAGCAGGTGAGGCACTGAGATTCCCCAGGATTATGCAACACTGATTTATCTCTAGTCCTTGCCATTTGGAGATTGACTCGGATAAAATTATTGTACCGGTAGCTCTGAAAATTCAGGTGTCGATGGGCTAGCAGCCTGAGTCGCCAGGAACTTTTTTTCAGATCTCTCAGTGATAACTGCTCCTTCTGGCTCCAGTGTGACCAGGAAGGCTACAGCAAGCTGGTCTGAATAAAGCACGGCAATACGGCAGGGTGGAGGAACCGGATCTCCTACAGAGACCATCTGAAAACTCCCAGCCAAAGCCCTTTCAGAATTCAGAAGCAGCCAAGGCCTCAGCCTCTGTTTTCAAGTTGTCCCTGGTTATCTTGATTTGAGTGACTATGTAATTCAGAAACAGACGGTAAGCCCACAGGTTGGCCTGGTTGGCATTTTACAGTCCTGAGATTATATCAGAAGCACCTTCTCTCAAAATCATACCACAAGACCCAAATCCGTGTGAATCCATCACTTCTTTGGCTAAAAACCCTCAGGTCCTTCCACAAATGCCTTCTTCCTACTCACACCACAGGAAAAGACCCAACAACTTTGAATATAAAGATACTAATCTTCAGCATCTCTTACAGTTGGACTACTATTTATATTTTGTAAGATAAAAGAGAGCGAGAGAGAGAGAACCGGTTAATTGAAGGCATACGTACCCTTTGTTGTCTCCTAAAACATGAGATGAAACACGTCTGCATTGCTGTATTTTTAGTTCCAGCTCTATTTATACAACGATATTGCTGGATTTCAAAACTGTCAATTTGCTGCTATGGGTTGCATCATGCAGTTTCTGTATTGCACTGGGGTAATTCTCAGTCACGTCATCCCAGTGGCAGGTGTGGGAATCAAGCAGAAGGCAGAGCTTGTGGTAAGGGGACTGCAGCAGACGCTGTGATCGGCGCAGGCCAGCTGTGCCGCTCGATAGAAAGGGAAGTGTGTGCAACACCCCGTCTCCCTCCAAGTCGAGAGGGCCACTTAACAACCCTGGGCACATCTGTGCTCGAGGACTCTGATTGCTCCTCTCCTCACGGGGGTCAGCAAGGTCACGGGAATCTTCAAATCCATCTTGGTTGGCCTTTATGGGATAACACGGCCATGTTGCCGTATCATATGTACCACCCATGTCTCATCTAAATCTTGGTCTTTTACATGAAGCTGAATTTACCGTGAAAGATCTGATATCCTCTAAAAGATAAGGCATTGCTCTGAATAGACAACCTTAGTTTCTTGTGACTTACTAACACTTCTACAATTATTTTTCCTCGAAGTTGAAAAGGCTTCATAAAATTAACCTGCAATTAGAAACGCATTCTTTTCTGGAGGGCAACATACATGCAATACTAGATTCGCTACAAGACTAAATACAGAACAATCTTTTCATTTGAAATTTTAGAGAAAACTATGCAGAATATTAATTAATCAACCTGGAACATAGCCAGGACATCAGAGTTTAACATCCTTGTTCTTGTAAAAAGTACCATAGCATATTTTTCCTATGACATGAGAGGTTGAGGACCTTGTGGAATAATGCCCATATGAATACAAAACACAGTGTCATACTAGGGCACTGTTTCATTACTTCCTTATGGGGGGGGGAAGGGGGGAAACCAAACAAAAAAGAAAAAACAAAAAAAAAACCAAAAAAAACCCCCCAAAGATGCACCACTAGAAATAACTGTTTGGAAGATCTTGGATTTTTTCTCTTTTTTTGATTCCTTAGTTGCATCAAAATTGAGTAACAATTGGAAATTGATAATGTAGTTAATAAAACAAAAGGCTCCTTTCAAACAAAGAGCTTCTGCCATGGCAAAAGGCCTATACAGTAGGTTTTCTAATACGATACTTGTTGAAACAAGAGAACTAAAAATAATGAACGAAAACATGTATTATATACATCCAGCATATTGATGAAATACACCTTTCAGATATGCAGGAAAAAAGGCCAGCATTTAAATTCAAGCATTTTGAAACAATAATAGATCTTCAATATAGATTTTAGATTGACCTCTAGATCTGTTCTTGGTTAGGACTTTCATGGACTCGCATAAAGCATACAATTAAATAAATGATTCAATCTATATTTAAAAAATTAGACTACCGTTTTATTAGTATAACATATTGCCCAACCACATATTGCCCATCTATTCTCACACATTCGCTGAGTTGATAACTACCTCATGGATTAGAGAGGTACCATTGCACTCTCCCAACACACACAGACTACCAGAATTCCTTATTTCAATAAACAAAGCTCTCACATTTGTTTGTTTGGGTTTTTTGTGGTTTGTGTTTCTTTGGGTGTTTGTTTTTGGTTTTGTTTTTTGTCAGGGAGGAAAAATCCATTCTTTGGTTTTGGTTTGAAATGCGAGAAATTTGCTCGAATGAGTTGTATTCTGGAACTGAACATTTCAACAGCTAGTATGTTCCTTCAGGAGATTTATTTTTTTTATATGAAAGAATCCAGCTGTCTTCTCTGCCTCCTTCTTTCTTTTTCCCTTTGAGTTCTTCATACCTATATTGCAGAATTTCAAGCTGAAGAGCAAAACTGAGTTCATACCCCAACATTCAGTTGAGCTTCAGTTCTGAACTGTGAAAACGGACTGATGATAATGTTTCCTCTTCAGGATTTATGAAAATTAATAATTACATTAGTGACTTTTGCAAATTACAACAATGAACACTGGAAAAAGCCAATCAGAAAATCAGGATTTCTGTCTTCAAAATAAGGCCCTGATAGCACGAAGTGAATGAGGCATAGGTTCACTCAGTAAACAATACAAAGAAAAAAAGAATTGAAATGTTGCTCATTAGAGAGCCCATTCTAATCACCATACCAAATGAGTCAAGACTCTTGTGGAAAAAGTACTACGCACTCATGTGATTGAAGTCTGAACCATAATGCATCCACATAAGAGGGTTGAAAGCAAAGTGCCCTGGTTGTGATGTTTCCTAACATTTGAGGTCTTGATTTCAAAACCTTCCTAGTATTTTTAAGTGTTTGCCATTTGTTATATGGCTGCTTACTTGCTTACAGCTTGGTTAAAAGGCAAGTTACTGGTCTGATGTCATGATCCCTAATTTTGGTTTCTTCTGGTTCTGAACGACTAAATAAAGTTTCTCAAACTGCACAACTGAAAGCCGTGGCTATTTTTGCAAATCTGTTCTCCTTTTATACAGACAAGCTGTTAGTGCAACCAGCAATTATACACATTCCCCACCATTGTAAGATTGTGTAAGATTACACAATACAAAAAGGGTTATTAGGAGAGCCAAAATTAGTACACTAATGATTCAATTTGACAGTTTCATTATGTATAATGTGGATAAAACTGATAGAGAACTGCTTTTAAATTACTCCTGCCATGTTCTGAACAAGACCACTAAACCAACCTAGACTACACTACCTTACGTTGTTTTGTAAGAAATTTGTCATAATGGTGCATATGTAAGCAGCCATATATTTTTCCATTCATACCAAACATTCAGGACAGTATTTTGATCTAATTATATTTCATCTAATTATAGTTCAACACGGTTAAAATATCAGATTTAATGGTATGTCACAGATTAAGAGAATAATTTGATTTCTAGACTGTTAATTAGAACGTACATTTGCATGATTATGGAAAGTTATACATGAATTACAAAATTAATACTCGATGTTTAAAAAAAACCCTTCTGCCTGTGTCTAAGAGGATCTGTAGACAAATGAAATTATTCAAAAATATGTTTAGATATTTAAAGTCAGGTAATGGATTTCTTGGGGAACTACGCTCTACTATAGACATTATGAAAGTGTAAAAATAGTTTGTAAGAAATTACTCATTCATGGGTAACAAACTCAAACATAAACTTGTAACATCCCAGGGATTCTCCGGCTAATTCGCTCCCTCGTCTTTCTCTCCCGGGCCACAAACACCTCCCCGGGCCCCGGGGTGCACCCACGCTGCAGTCCAGACAGCAGCAGCACCAGGAGCGTCCGCAGGTGTGCAGGACAAACCCACTGCCAGGCTCCTGTGTCGCAAAACCACACGTGTCCCATCACACCGTCATCTTGCAGGCAGGCACTAAGTGGCAAGGACTCCACAGCTAAAGAAAAGGGATATTTTCAGGGTTTCCTAGGACGGTTGAACGAACAAGGCCATTCCAATCCAGAAAGAAGGCGCTAATAACTATATGGAAACGGACACTACTCCGGCCTGCTGCAGACCCACAGCGGATGAGTTTAGGGTGTCTAGTCAGCCGAAAATGTTGCGCTGCTGGTGGTTGGAGAGGTCAGTTATTCTGTGGTGTAGGGCTAGGTGACACGTGCTGCTCTGCATTCACGTCTGCCCTCAATATTTGGCCAGGAGAAGATTTTTCACCTTTAAGTTCTGAGCTGGCAAAATGATCAGGTCCCCTAGTTTAAATGCAGCTCGCATACACCTTCATGCCAGAAAGAGTGAGTATGTCAACAACATAATGGTGACAGTCACTGTGCAGGCTGCAGCCGGTCACAGGGGCAGTGGCATATGACACTATGGACTGTGCAGGAACGTGCGAAATGCTGAAGAGATCCAGCATTCATCTGTAGGAAGAAGCGGGGATTTCATTCCTTCCCGGTGACATAACCATCAGCCCTGTTTGCAGACTCCGTACAGGAAGCAAGGAAGTTCAGCAACTATTACCGTGGGTGAGGAAGACCAGCAAAGGAAAGAAAGTACATTTTATGCATTTTTTTTTTTTTTAAATGCATGACAGGTTAAGCTTCTGTGGTAAATGACGGCCCACTGTCAACGTGGGATTGCCACAGTGTGTAGCTGACTATGAGAAACGCTCCCATCGTGGGGACGGTTTGATTTTGGATCTTTTTAGAGCACTTTAACACATCACAAAAGCAATTTCCTGTCTTTTCCTCTTTCTTCTTATTTTTTCCTTCACAAACTCAAGTCCCAACTTACTAAGCAAACCTCTTTACTGCCAGGATTTAGCAGGAATATCAGTTACTTGTCTACAATTGTAGAAGAGTTATAAATATGCAAAGGAAATTAAAGCCCAAAGTTCTGCAAAGCAAGGAAGGACTCAGCTGGACCCCTGGCCATCATGGCCATTTTCTGAGTTTAAGACCTCAGAGTAACCACCTAGTATAAGTGACATCAAGAGAACGAGAAACATATTAACTTTCCTAGTCCTTTTATTTCCCTTTTCTTTTAAAAAAAAAAAAACAAACAGCAGAGAACAAAGAAATGCAGAATATCTCCTCTTTATATTCAATGTCAATAGAAAGAAAAAGTCACTTCCATCAGGCTGATGTGGTTTTATTACTTCTTCTATTGCACTGGACTACTCTGAATTCCTCCCGGGAAAGAAGACTCAAGGAAAAGAAAGGTGAAAACTTAATACATTTAAAAAAAAAAACAAAATTGGGAGGTATCTGGTTTCAATCTTAATAGTATAAAATTGGAGTCCTTTAAATAGTACCGGTTCAAATACACCATCACTCTGGGAAAGCTTGGTGTTATATTACGCTTTCAGAAACCCTAGGCTGATGGAAAAACAGGCTACAGGTGGAAAATATGTAAATAAGACGTTTCATCATGTAGTGACTGAACCACATATCAAAGCATGGATAGGGCTAATTAGCTACTACGGCAGCTGTTGAAAATTTGTCCTACCTGGGAATCTCAAAGGGATGCCTACACCGCAGTCACGCTGGGAGCGCGGCTCATGTCGCACCGGTTCACGTCCAGGAGAGCCACCACCGCCGGGAGCCCGCCGTCTTCCCAGGTGTTCACCCACGGCGGGACCTATCTCAGATCACAGACACCGGGTACAATGGGCAGAGAGGCGCCTGTCATCAAAGGCAGTTGTAATTACCGGTATGGGGGATAGTGCAGTCTCGAGCTGGGTTTACTGGTGAGTTGTACATTAAAACTCCTTGCCTGTTACGCCACAGGTTCTCTTGAGAAAGTAGTGAAAATTATGCAGCTATCACTAGCAGATTGCAATCTGATTTCTGTTCCTGTGCCGCTCTTTGAACCCAGCCTCAAGCTGTGCTTGGAAAACGGCGCTCACTCAGTTAGTACCCACAGGTCCAGCCAGCCCCACAAGCCAATTTTGAACTGGAAGACTCACTGCCTGTTCCTTGGTTTTGACACCCTGCCCTTCTGCCAGCTCCTCCCGACATCCGCAGAGCATTGCCACCCTTTTCCTCCACCACACGTGGTCACGTTTATGCCACAGAGAAGGGTGTCCACCACGGGTCTTCCCCTCCCCGTCCCCGATCACGATCGCTTCTGTGCAGACGCAGGACACCCTCCTCCCCGAGCCGCAGCCGCGGCCGTCGTCCTCCTGCTCCGCAGAGCCGGGCAGAGGGGAGGGGAACGTGCCCCCGGCACCTGAGGGTTTAGATGTCCGGCAAAACCGTACGACCTAGCAGGTTCGAGAAGAAAGGAACGAGTAAGAAATGATGCGTTTGGGGGGTTGTTGGAAAATGGCTGTCTACGTACGGATACCTTTTTTTGCTGTCACCCTTAAGGACAGCGAGGACAGGCACGGCTTACCGCTCAGTGCCTGCTTTGTCTCATACACCATTCATAAGTGTGACAACAGGACTCGGCGTGAAGGTACCTGGGGACACACTTCTGAATTATGAATATGAACGTTACTGTAGTTATACCCACACGCACGCTTCACTTTTCAACGTAGTCAAACTTAAAACCTTAATACAGGATCAGACTCTTCCAAAAACTTACAAAGAATCCTGTACACCTTGCCCTAGCCTTCACCTTTACCCATACATGGAACTACTGTTACTGATGCTGCAGAAGCTGTAGTTAACTTTTTATATGATAGATTAAATCTTTAGATCTCAGTGTCCTCCAACAGCAAGGCAAAGGTTCCGCATGTAGTAACAGCAATGCTCGGATCATGGGACGATGCTGCTCTTACCGTGCTGGGAACGGGACAGGCAGCCTTCTCCTTTTCACATCCCCCCCCCCCCAGTAACAAGCAAATACTGTGGAGTACTCGACTTTAATAGAAAAGGTAAACAGTCAGTTCTCTTATGTTAGATGCAGGAAATACCTGGAGAGACCTTAGGTCGGATATGGTAAAGTTTTTTTTTGTTTTTCCCCGTGTTTTTCTTTAAAATATTTTTTAAAGTTCATGTTGTGAAAGAATATCCTGAAAAGCAGGTTCCTTACTTTGGAAATCATTACAATTTGCTCTAATTATGGCATAATGTCCAATGAAATGCATTTGTTCCAGTCATTGGTCACGTATTCAGCTGGTAGGTGTGTGAGGAGTTTTATCAAACAGCATCTGTCTTATCAGAGAGAAGCCTGAGGTTTCAATCATATTAAAGAATGACAGGATCTGTTGACCAGTTCTAGCACAGACATCTCCCTCCAACTGGTGGAGCAGTGTCCTTTTTAACTCAGTATTTGAACACTTTCAGTGCCATTAAGTATCTTATGTCTCCTTATAAATTACTGGGAATAGCACATTTTGAAAAATGAAAATGCACAGATATATAAAAGGGAGGAAAATAAATTCAGTAACTCAGATGAAAACCTAATTTGCTCAAATGTACATTCTACAGTAACGTACTGAGTTTTAATGATACAAAAGTCTAAAACATTTTATTCCAATTTATACACTGGAAATACTTAAAGATATCATTTTTAAAACTAGTATTAAAGTAGCAGTAGTTGAACATCTTGCCAAAACTCAGTCCAAGTTGAAATATAATATATGCCTGTGCATGAATTGGTTTATATATGTAAAGAAGGGAAAAGACTGAAATATGAGACTAAGCATTTAATCTCATGTAAGGACGTTTACACTGGCAGAGCCCATGGACATGCTCCTATGAAAAACACGGATGTGATAATTTTCTGAATACATCAGATCAATCAAAAATGAAGAGCAGCTATTTTTATAAGTTCCCAGTGAAAAGCACCTCGTGCAGGTGCAGTTTGGAGACAGCCTCACCTTTTCGCCTGTTCTGATACCGCACGGAATGTTGCAATAGGATTTGGTAACCTGTAGAATAATTAAACTAATATATAAATCTTATAAAAAAAAAAAAAAAGAGAAAAGGAAAAAAAGAAAAAGAAGAAAAAAAAAAAAGATGTCCTGGAATACGGCAGAGAAATCAACTGTAATGGTTTCTGCAATAATTTTTTGAATGTATTTTATTAATTAATTCCCTACTTATTTCTCTGAAATGAATGCAATGAAGAAGATTTAATATTTTAGGAATAATTCCTTAGCTCATATACTGTTTAGCCATAGATCTAGTTTTGGAAAATGCAGCGAGAATACTAGGGAAATATCCTGGGTATGAAAGGAATTCAGAGATAGTATTGAAATTCATGGCATGATTTTATGAATTTCTATCATCACCAGGAAAATTATTTGAATGATGGGATATTGATTATTTCTTGAATCCCTCCTTATTTAAATTATCTTTATGTCATATTTCTTCAGAAAGTCTCCTGTAGCACAGAAGTTCTTTCTCAATTAACTGGGAAAAAAAAAATGGGATGGCTTAGTTTTGTAGCAGGGTTCCGGCACTTAGAAATGGAGCCAGAATTCTTGCACATCACAAAGGCAAATTCAGGCCAGCGCAGATACAAAGAGCTTCGCAATATGACTATTCACACCTAAAATTAGACTATGTCAAGTAGTAAAATCCAAGTGCCAATCATTCTCTCTGCAAAAAAGGCAAAATCTTAACTCTTTTTTCTTTTTTTTTTTTTAAGTTTTCTTTGTCATGGTCACAGCTAGAGACTTACGCTTTTTTTCCCCCCAGATTTTCTGCTTTTATTTAAAAATAAAAGATAGCACCTTCAGAGAAGCACCAGAGAAATGCCAGTGCCAGGTTCCAATAAAAAATAAAACGTGCTGACACAGATTATAAGGTCAGGAGGAAACAATACGGTAATTCAGTCTGACCATTTTCGCAACACAGGGCACAGAATATTGGGAGGTAACACTTGCAATAAAAGTTATTTTTACTAAGTTTACATTTTTTCACAATGACAGCTTTAATTTTCTCTTACTAGATGGTCTTTTAGTAGGATTTTTCCAAGGTTATCTAGTGACGTTGTTTTAAAGGAAAACATGAGAGGAAGGTAACAAGAGAAAAGAGATTTCTGTTTGAAATATGCTGACTGTGTACTACACAATGTCACTTGACTGCCTGTCTCAGATATAGACTCTCCCATTTTCTGTAAGCAATCCACAGGACAGCATTCTTCTTCAATGAAAAGCTGAAAATGCACATTAGGACATCCTTCATGCCAAAGACAGAGGACAAAAGATGTCTCTCATTCTTTTAAATGCACAGTATATTTCAAATAATTACAAATATATATATATATAACTACATTTATTTATAAGTTTAGGAAAAAATCTTGCACTATATACTTTTGGAAAAGCTGGAGCTCAGACAAATGCCACTGGAACGACCAAATACATTTTAAGAAAGATTTATTTGGGCAATGGTTTTGGATTTAACTTTTTCAGTTTTTCCAGCCCTGGGAGTTTCAGTTTTCACAGGCATTAAAAATATTCAAGTCTTCTGCTTTTTAATGATTAACATGATTGGGGAGTTTTCCTTAAAGGTAAAAAGAGAAACCATTGTCCTTGAACTTTCCAGGTACCTACAGCAATAGGCCCCTGTTGGAAATTTCAGTTCAGGGACATTTTCAGAAACTTATAACCCCTTCAAAACTGAGCGTTGTCTCCTCACAGTCATTAAACGTAACTAAGGTAGGTAGAACTGCCCCAATGATGATATTTTTATGGCCGGTGTCACCACGTGGTGCTACTACACACAGTGTTCCTGTTCTCTGTGTGCGTACGAGCAAGCGTGCAGCTTTGCCGACGCCAGGCTCTGTGTGAAGGGAGTCATCTTCTTCCAGCAGCTTTGCACGAGTAAATAAGGAGTTCGTTAACTGCAGGGTCACTTTTTTATTGCAAAACTGCCACAGAAGAACTAGGTAGGAGCTTTGGGCTCTGTCTCCCAGAGAGAGGGCTGGATGGTTTTTGCCCAGGAGAGACATATATTTGTTCAGGAACAAGTTACATGTGGAATGGCAAGGCTCCAAACAGTTGTTAACTCTTCATAAGCAACAGTCACATCGGCGTGCGTTCTCCCCGTCTGCTTGCACGTGCAAGAGCTGTATGCTCTATACCCCGCGACACGTCATATGAAGTTTGAGAGGACTTGAGTCAATTAAAAAAGGTAGTCAGGATCTGTTAGATTTATACTGAAATCTGTAGAGTGGCAATGCAAAATCATTCTGCAGAAATCCCAAGACCTCCACATAAATGAACTCAGTTGATAATATTTATTGACAGAACAGTGGTATAATCTCATTAATATTTGCAAATTTCAGTTACAGGGAGGGCATGAGCATATTAAGTAGTCACAGTTTTCCATTATGATTGGAACAAACACCAATTTATTAATTCATCATCTAATTTCGAAAAAGGTGAAAGTGTGATCCTGCTGAGAATGGTATACGATAAAATAGATTATTTTTGCATAGAAGTAATGTTACTTTCTTCCTGTGACACTGAAATTCTGTGTCAAACTCTGGGAGAGAGGAAAGGATAAAAAAGCATAGGTCATTCTTCGTATAAGTGAAGAATTGAGATGGATCACTTAGCATGATGAAAGCAAGTAATACAGTATTTCATTATTTAAGACCTGAATCTGTTGGGTAACAATCACAATCGCAGTTCACAAGAAGAGGGGCAACTCTATGTGTATTTCCCAAGAGGAAGAAAAAGGCAATGAAATACCATTTTGAACCTTTTTTTTTGCAGCAAAGATATCCTCAAATGAAAAAATGGACAACTAATCAAGCAGAATAGTTTGACAGGAGGACTCTGTCCTCGTAAGAACGCCAACCAGGACACTTAAAAAGAGGTGTCTAAGCATCAAAAGACATAGGGATTTCCTGATATACCTTTACATTTTCTATACAACTGCATGCTTGTAGATGTTAACCGAACAATTTGTATACTGAAGTAATGGATTATTTGTGAAGTTGTATAATCTTATTTCCCTTCTGTTTTGTAAATAATATAAAGCATTATCGCTACTTTCTTATTTGCATTATTTGGAGCGTATTTGTACCAAAAGGCTCCTGTGGAGAATCAGAACCATTATCTACCTCAACTAACAACCAAAAATGTCACCCAGTTCCTAAGGAACCAATGATTCTAGACCAGGACAAGGATAAAATAAACCCTCTGAAGCAAACCCTGCCCTCCTTCTACTCAAAGAGCAGAACTGGTGCATTATGCATCACACATCTAGCACAAAAGCAATCATTCAGCCCCAGAAAGAATAGCTTGTAGATGTCACTGCCAGGCACAGTTAGCTGCCAATCTAAAAATAAGACACACGATATCTTAGAAGGAGCCGAAGAAGCATTCCAGAAACTCTTTGCTAGCTAGCAAAGGGCTGGACACATGCTGAAGTTAATAAGCCTTTTCCAACACAGAGTAGACGAGCAGTTGTGAAACCTTCTTCCTAGAGCCTGCTGGAGCACTCAGAAAAGACTGTGACTTATCTGGGAAGCCAAAGAATCTCTTTTTCTCACAGTCCAGGTACATGGCATGCTGCAAGATTTCACCGTAGCTGCCATCCTAGGCTTTTTACTTCATTCTGCTCCTGAAAGCGCAACAGTGAAACACATCTGTTTTGGCATTCTTCATTAGATGTGATAAAAAAAAAAAAAAGAGAGGTTGGAACCACAGCCTCATCACCTATCAGGGAAGATGTCACTCTGTCTCATCAGGGTGCACAGTGCGAATGGATCTGGACTCACAGTTCCTCGGAGGGAAGATGAATATGTTTGGCGGCAGCTGGTGGAATAAGGAATATCTTGAGCTCATCCGTCCTTTCCCTCTGGCTCAAAAAGATCTCCTCCCAAAGGAGAACAGCTCCGTCAAGCCGAGTGAGAAGATGTGCTGTGAGCTGGGGACTGTGTTCAGCTTTTCAAAACGTGATTTCAGTACAGAGGAGGTTAGATCCAGCATGCCTCTAAGGCTGTAAGCAAGTGAGGGTTCAGATAAACCAGACAGGTACACTTGCTCAAGGCCTTGCTAAAAACTACCTCTGGGTAGCCTTTATCCCTAATGGTCCAGCAGAACAGATGGCTAACAGGTTGCAGTCCCTGCCTGGAAGCAGTGGGGTTTATTTTGTGCCCAAAAGCTGGTCCCATTCCATGGCTGGATGCCCACTGCAATCTGCGGTTTGGAAAGAGTCTGAGGGCGAGGGCAGGGTCAGAGCAGAGGAGGTAGATGGTAGAGGACCAGAGGAGGAGCCCAGTGGGTTGGGCTGGACAAGCAAGGATCATCGGATTCAATTTTGCAAGAGAAGAGGCCACAGCAGAAGCAGAAGCTGTAAAACACAGGCTGGGGGGCATGAGGATCGCTGTGTGATGAGAATCACTAACAATACAAGTAGAGCACCGGGAGAAGCAACAAATACTGGATAAGCTACATATAAATCTCTCAAGCCAAAGAGGTGGTAATCTTGGTTTTTCTTATATACATGTAAGGGAATGGATTAAGGAATGCCATTGTCTGGAAAAATAGACCTGTATCTTTCACCTTGCCTAATTCCAGATTATAAAAGGATCATGTCCTGTACAGGTTTCAACGCAATCCCACATATTTGAATAGGCAGTCAACTACAAAACCAACAGTGCAGAACAGTTAATTCAGATGCAAATATTAGCAATTACAGTATCACAGAACTCATACAGTTAGCAGTCTACAGGGCAGATACACAGATAATGCAAACTAAAATAACTGCTGGTATCTATAAATTCAGAGATTCTTACCTTGCATTTTTATAAATTTCAGCCTGTATATCAGTCTGCTATTAACTGACCTGAGCTTAAAATTCTGTGTGCAGTCTTAAAGATAATTTTTGAAAAGGGTGGCCTTCTGAGGATAGTTATTTAAAATTCAGAAGGCTGCCCAGAATATCAGAGTAAGTTCAGCATTAGTGTAATTTTTCAACCTGACCCCAGAGGCCTACGAACTAAAATGCTAGCAGATTAAAATGCCTTTTAAGAACCATACTGCACTAAGCGTATGTATTACAGAGTTATACTTTGAGTTATAAGCGGTCAGTATCGCTTTTGAAGCAGCAGCTGACACAGTCGGGGTCGAACAATTTTGCTCTGGCGTGGGCCAAACAGTTGCAGGACCAGGCTAACAGAGAGGTAGGTCTCCATTACCGTAACAGCAGCTTCAAGGTGAGTTTGGGGGGAGAGGGTCAGAGCCAGGCTGGCCGGCCGCCCGCTCAAGGCAGTCAAGAGGAAGGTACAATTTTGGCCAGAGTAATATCTGCTTTTTCATAGTTTACAGGAAGTTATTGGCACCGGTGCCACACTGTCACCAAACGTGTCATGATCTTTCTCCCTGGATGTCTCAACCTAACGTCTGTTCAAAGTACCTTTGTAGCGTAGGCTGAAATACTTACTAGACACTTACACTTACTGCCACAAATGATGATGTTTTGATATCGAGGCAGTCTGCAAAGAGATTTGCAGAGTTCGGTCATAATTTTGGAGCTTTTTCCAAGAAATAGGCTGGATGAAAAAGCCTCATCTTTGAAAGGAAGATACCTAAAGAAATCTCAAACTCGTGGTAAATTCTGTGCCTGCCCCAGATTTGAGACTGGCTACTAGCTCACTATCCCTTAGCAACTGTTTGGTAAGAGTTCAGTCTTTTTCTGGACTGCATGACTTGTATTCATCAACTGGGAGCTACCGTCCCTGCAGACCAAACTGAAGGGAGAGAAGAGGTAAGAGCAGAGGCACCTGAGGCATTACGGCAGGTTGCAAGGAGCGGGATGCTCTCTAGAACATGAATTTCTGTTGCAGTTAGTAGACGTGCTTCAGCCACACACCAAAGCAGCTCCAGGCCAGCTTTAGATCTACTTATTTAACTTATGCTTTTTAAGTATTGCTGATGAAGAAGCTAAACTTTTTAGAACACACTCGGTTCTCCTTAATCATTACAGCCCATACCTAGTGATAAAATGCATTCAGATTTTGGTAAGAGTGTGTACAATATATATTTAAGAACAGATTAAAAATTACTATCTACAGGTATAACATAAATAATCACACAGTACCTTTCTCAGATTTTTACCAGGGGTCTTTCAATACTATCCTATTGTTTCAAACCAGATTTATGGAGTTGCATATTATGCACAATTTTCCAAACGTGAGGAATTTTAGGGAACTCAGCGATTTCAATATGAAAGCAAAGTAAGTGACTTATGTATCATCCCAACTTCCAAACCAAAGCTAAGCTCAAAATCCTGGTACGCTTCATCAAGTTTCAAATTTCTACAAAAATCGTCACTTCTTTGCTGGTCAAGCCAAATAGCTCCTACTGAATAATGAAACTGATATTCGACTATTGTCTATTTATCAGATTCAAATCCGATTTTTTTGTAGGTTGGGTCCATCAGGTTCGTTACACATGTACTTATGCAACAGTTAAATTCAGACTCCTCAAAACTCCCCTGAGAGATACCCTAAAAGCATCACTTTGAGGAAGAAACGGCGAAAAGATTTACATTTGTTCTTCTCCTAGTGTGAACCCACCAAAGGTATTAAATCAGTGCAGCTTGCCAGAGCTCTAACTGAAAACATCGTCCAGAGAAGGTGCTGGGACCTCACGACTTTCCCCCTGAGATCCGGTCTTACCACGCACCTGGGGTCACGGCATTTGGAGGCAATTATTTCACCACTGGCAGGAAAGTATTCTCTCTGCTGGGTAACTTTCCTCCAAGGGCACTGTAATTTATGTATGCAGCCCACGAACCACAAAACTGGTACTGAAGGATTACAGTGAGAAGTAGAATCTCTCCTAGGCAACATTTTTATTTACCCACACCCAGATCAATTTTCGCTATTTCTGAAGTTCTGCCATCCTGCATCGGTGACAGAATCAAAAAAACTTGCAAAAGCTCACCAGTAAAAGAGGAAGAAGGAGTAGAGAAGACGACATGTAGATGCTGCAAAAGATGCGACAGTGATGCTCAAATACCAAGAAATAAAGACCTGTAATACGAACCACTGTCAATGAATGTATTTTTCCTCCACAAGTAACTGAAGTGTTATTTTTGTTACTAAATTAGTCCACTGTCATACAATCACTTATTAAAATTTTATCCAGCTATCCTGTGTAAGCATAATTTTCAGTTAGCTGAGAACGTCTGTATTTTAAAGCTTAAAGAAGTTTGATTTCTGAGACCACACCCTAAAAGTTATGTCTTGATTTTTTTTTTCTGAATAACACAGAATACTGAATATTCTACCAAATAAGGATTTTTTTCTCTATTTTCATTCTCTGGCAAAAGTTAGTAATGCATCTTTGAGAAGAAGTGCTTGTATGTTCACTTTTTCTAAACCAGATTTTTCAATACTTTACAAACTTCTGAAAACAAATGCACTGTAAATAGATAATAGCTTTCTTCTATCAGCAATTTCTGGATAAACTGACCCCAGCATTCAATGAGACACATAGCTATAAATAATGAAAAGCGTGCAGAAAAGTAGCTACTATTTCCTAAAACATTTTACCATGTTTAAATCTTCCACTACTTTCAGAACGTTGTTGTAATGACCACTTGCAAACAAATATTAAGCGCCTTCTACGCTATCTGTGAAAACGCCATGCCACCACGCTGTGCTATGGTAACACCACTTAAATCAGTGGAGTTCATTCCTAACGAGAAAAGTGAATAAACAACGTGGAGGGATTTGGAGTCACACTGACCTAAATAACACTAAGACTACATCTACGCAAGTGAAGGAAATAGAGCCAGGGCATGAATCCACGCCCTGCCACTATTTTTTTCTAAACCATAAAATCTCAGGGCAGTCCCCGACACCTTTTCGGTCTTGGCTGTTCGACCGGCCGTCTCCCAAGGGTTTCCTGGGCGCAGCTAGGGCACTGGCCCGGCCCGGGCCCCGTTCCCGAGGGGCAGGCTAGCTGCAGCCCGGCTCCCCAGGCTAAGGGAGCTGAACCGTACGGAAGCGGCCATGCTTAGCTGGCCTCCGGGCCGGAGGGAGGCCTCGCATCGTTCAGTTTATTCACAAAAAATAGAGGCAAGGAGCAGAAATGCAGCTGTAATATAAAAAAAATAAATAATTAAAATCTAAACAACAAACATTCCCAATTAGTCTCCCAACTGTAAACGTTCCCAATTAATCTCTCATTATTGCTGGAATAAAAGAGACAAACCCTGACAAATCTGTTCTCTTGTGTCCCTGGGGGATAAGCAGAAGTGAGCGGCCAGCTTCTGTCTACCACCGTGCTGGGGATTTACACGGTACCTCCATGCTCGGCTTTCCACATCGAACCGGCGCACTGGTGCCGATATACGTCCGAGTCCAGAGGCAGGCTGTCTCGTCCATAAGCACTACTCACTGATACACGTCAAGTCACATAAACAACACATATTCAACTTATATTCCTGGAACGCTAGACTAAGTAAATTAGATTTCTTTCCAGCCGGCCACTAAATGTCTTGTAAACCTACATCCTGAGCCTAAATACAGTTCGGTCAGAGGACACTTTCCTCTGAAAACCCTTAAAAAGGCACGCCTGACTTCCCACTCACTCTTTTCTTTGGTTATGGCAAAGAGACACTTCCTTCCCTCTTTCTTTCCTTCTGCTACCACCTTAAGTCTGCCTCAATGCACGAGCTGTGTTCAGTAATAAAATAATAAGCAATGCTGCACCAGTGAGTGCCTTTCCAAGAAAGTGCCTGGTTACCTTCCCAATACTTCCACTTCATCCACTAGACTGAAACCCCGATCTGCCCAACGGTGCGTGCCTTAGAACTGGGCAAGAAGTATTCTCCCCATCAGGAAAAATGCTTGGTGCTTTCGGAATTCTTTTTGGAAGTTGCAAAAGGAAGTTAAAAATCTTAAAAGTCTGGGAAGAAAAACGTTTTGGTTAGGGACAAATCAAGAGTCTTGGGTCAGTATTTTGGGGGTATTCTTGGGGGTTTTGATTTTTTTCTTGTTTTTGTAAAAAATCACCTTATACATAAAAAAAAAGGAAAAATATATCTTTTAATTGACATACGATCACAGCACACAGAAAATGTACGAAAATACGTCTTTTCTGCAGACAGCTTTGGTTCCAAGGAACTTACATGTCTGAAAAACGTAAATTTCAAAGAAATTTCAACTAGCTTCAAGTTTTTCATGAGAGCTGACTGAAATATCTTCAAAGATAAGATTTTTGTAATAAAAAGTTTTGATCCATTCTGAAGTGACATTAAAAATGGATTTTTTTTATTTTAACACAGAATATTTTCAAGGTGATGGATGATAAAGAGGCATTAATCAGATATATTTACTTGTGTAAAAGGGAAAATTGTTTGAAAGCTTAAAAATATTTTTCTCTCTTTGTCTTTTTTTCCCCTCTTTTTCTCACTGAATTCTTCCCCACTGCCCCAACAAGAAAAGCAGAAAAGAAAAATAACATATCTTTAAGAAACTTATACGCTATTTGGTTCTGAAACAAACAAAGCAAAAATTTCTAGCTTGTTTTGTTACAGAAGAAGAAAGCTGACAAATCTGAATGACAGTTAAACCTTTTTCAATCCGTCTTTGATAATTCCTGTTCAGGGATAATGCTGGTAAGTAAAGCTTCTGTCATGAAATTCATCCTTTGCTGTTTCTTGCTACTAAGCTGAGTAAGGTGGGGGTACACAAAAATGCCTCTGAAGCATCCGCACCGTGAAGAGCCTCCGCCAGCCCCCGGGAGAGAAGCAGAGGCAGTTACAACACCGCGGGTCCGAGGTGTAAGGGAGCAGAGAGCTGTGGACTCACGTTCACCCGGGTCTACCTCACCAGCAGCCAGGGAGCAGTCCTGAAGGAACTGCGGGGAAAGCGAGCGCAGAAACGACACGTGGGCTGCGGGGAGAGCTGAATGAAGGTCTGGGTTTCCACTTTTCCGCGGCTGCACAATTCAATTTTTTGAAGCCCGGGTTGTTTGGCTATACCTGAAGGAAGCGAATTTCACTCTTAGGCGAGAAACCACTGAATAGAGGATACTGAAAGAGGGGCTAGCAACCTCAGTTGTAACCAGAATTGTTTGGTTTATGCAATCTGAGACCTTCTAGAACGAATTTTCAGTAACTCTCCTCAAATCTTTACTACCTCTGAGTGAAAGCTCTGTGGTTGGTAAAAAGCTTACCAGTCATATTTTCTTTTTTGGAATTATTTACCAAAAAGATGATAACAGATTATTTTAGCCATCACCATTCAGGAATGTAATTTTCCACCAGAAGACAAATAAAGGTACGTTGTTTGACTATACCGATAGACTCTACACTGATAGACTTTTTTCCTACTGCAAACCTGTTTTACTTTACATTGGAGATTAATTCTTTTACAAGAGGCAGGAACGTGAAATTATAAAGAGGAAGGATTTGCTGCCACCTCTGACATTATTTATACTTATACAACAGTTACAAAGGTGAGGGCACGCAGCAGCAAATTATCTAAAATAATTTTCCCCAAAGCTTCTGACATCATGCCAAGGCTAGCTCCACTCAATCCAGTCAACTGTCTTTTCAGCATCAAAAATTAATGTTAAAAAATGGTATACCTATTTACTGTATTAAATACTCTTCTGCTCTACTGTCATCTTCTGTTTTCCTAAAGCTCCAGGTTGCATTCACTGACAACCTTTCCTGGTTCTTCAATGAAAATAGAGGCTTTTTCAAGCCTTAACAGGAAGATCTTGACTGTGATTGTAGATGACACTAGCCTGCAGTTGGCAAAGTATCTTTCAGGTTCATGTTTTTCAGGACGTAATGCAACATTGGCTTTAGACCAATGAAGTGAAGATTCATTTTGGTTTTTCCTTTTTCAGGACATAGTCACTTTTTTTTTTTTTGCCAGCACTGACTATTATTTATAGCCTTGGGTTTAAAATATTCTGCAGGAGAACCACTGGACCCTGCTGTTTTACCGTCAGGAAACGGTTTAACCACTCTCAGCTATTTATTGTGCTGTCATAACTTCCCCTGTATCTTCATGGTCAGAAAGGAAGAACAACCAGCAAATCCCTGCTGGGACGAGGAAACCAGACAGTAACAAAGTAGGGCATTATACAGATTTTGATATTAAAAGAAAAAAAATTGATACGTATGCACATGTATACACACAGATAAATGTGTATACAAATACACACAAAATCTGTTAGGGCCATCTGGATTTCCAACACGGGAACTCTTTTCTGGCTTTTGTCTTCTTTTGAAGCTCCCATCCGATCGGTATGTCAGCTTTAGTTACTTCTCCCATGGCCAGAACATGTTAGGTAACTGAACATTTGTAATTTTATTTTTAACCACCATTGCATTTATTTTTAAGTTTTACTTCTGTCTTAAGGATCTTTCATAAAAGAGAACATTTTTTCCTCTCTTATAAAAATCCGGCAAAACACATCCTTACATATTTTTACTTCATTTTGCCGTGTCTCCACCCTTTCCAACTTTGTTTCTAGGTTCATTTAGGGTTTTGTCAAACGCAGTTGTGTCTGTATATCTGGCAAGAGTCATACTTGCCATAACGGTACCTGGTAAGAGAAAAAATAAAAACAAACCTCTCTGCACAGAATCCAGGATGCAGCGTAAATCCATTTCCAGTGATGTAAACTGACTTGTCTCCCATGAGATGCCAGTTTTCTAACGCTGTCATCATAGTAGCAATGCCGGGTTGCAAAGGGAGGTTTTGATGTAGGTTGAAAGTCCATCAGCTAGTGCAGAAAGTTTACATGCTGCTGAGTAAGCTTAAGTACCTGTTGTAGAGGACAAATCCCTCATTCACTGGCTCAGTTTCCACTTAATTCTGCATAGGATTAACCCATTAATATTAATATTTCCTTTACATACTCTTAAAGAAAAATAGCATATATACATATATTGATGATAACTTGGTTCATGAAGTCCTTCTACCAATCATTTTTAGTATTCGCAGGCATTTTTTAGCGATTTGTGCTGTAATGTAAAATCCTGTCATCCCTTGGTAGGCTCTGAATATGTGTCTGCTATAATACAGTCTAATAGTTTTATTTACGACAGTCCTTTGGAGACTCCAGCAACTGTGTGCAGTCAAGATTGTTCAAGCCATTATGATACAAGATCGTATTACAGTGATTTGAATGGATAAAAGTTCTTTCATCTCCAAAAGAGAAATGGATTGATAGACACTGTTCTGTAACATATCAGGACAGATGTGTTACTTTAATCCCCCAGACAGAGCGCTGTATTTTCTCAAGCAGCACTGTTGCAAGCAGTAAGATGCATTAGGACTAACAGTGCTGGTGCACAGAAAGTACAGGAATTACCATTTTTTTGTAGTGGGAAACATTCTGTATCGGTTCTGGTACCTTAAAAATGTTTGGGAATATTCAACAGTTTAAACGTGAGGGCATTCCTTCAATTTGCCTCCTTGAAAAATGGCTTGATCTTACAAAATTGGCTATTAAAGTTTACCTTATGCAGTATTAGTTCCTGATATTATATCTAGAGTCCTCTTTGTGGTAGTCTTTCATTATAAACTTCATCCTTCACATCTTATCTACAAAAGTTCATTTCGATTAGAAATATCAAAGAGTACAGCTGTGCAACTCTTTTTAAAACAGTTAATAGCTTGCAGTACTTCTAAAGTACACAAAACACTAAAAAAAAAAAAAAGTAGGAATATTTAAAGCTTTCCCCCTGGAAGTTAAAAATTAAAGTTGTCTGATGCTGACAATATTTTATAACCATAGATTTAAACACTTGAATAAACTTGGGAAAATTATTACTTTTCATGGTCATTGATCACAAAAGCATCTTTGTTCAACAAAACGTGTGATTAGGTCCCTTTGAGGTCAGCCCATGCTTAAAGACTAATATTTATTTAAGGGTTTTGCTGATGTGAATCTGTCTTCAATTACCATTTCATCTGATTGTGTTAACAATGCACAGTAATGCTTGTTTGTTCAGGAAGAAATTTTGTGCTTACAGACTTGTAATACTTGAGAGAGAGCGTGTGTGGAGCTAACGCGGTATTTATGCAACAGGGCAGAAGTACTATTAAGTGCTATTGCTGGGTTGGGCAAACCAAGTGCATAAATAATATAGAAAAACATAATCTTGATAGCAAATGGTGTCTGGCCGTTTTCCTAAAAAGATTAAAAGTTCTGTTCTTGACTATTTTTTTTTATTTGCATGCAGTTGTATTCTGAACCCAAGCTAAACTAAACTAGTTTCTCTTGTATATCCACCTTTATTTCATTTAGCCAGTAGCATATCATTTCAATCTGCATGCTTTTCTAGGGAAGATCATATTATCAAGGAAATGTCCTGATTGAAGTAAGAGAAAATTGAACACACACACGCACACACACGAAAACAAAGCGCAGTTGAGACTAGACATAGGCCAGTAATTGATATTTTAAGTTGCATGTGACACTCTTCCCTTGTTCTGTTGCACTGCATTTAGATATTGCATGGCTCTCCAGACATGCTACGCATAATTTTACATACCATCTGCTTTACATGCCAGGTTCCATATGCACAATGTATAACCTAAAACCAATATTTTGATTGATTTGAGCTACAGTAGAGGTTTTGTTCTTAAATTGCTGGATAGAAGAATATAGTCCTAAATAAATTATTTCACAAATATGTTCTAGGATTAACAAACAATCAAATTTATTTTGAAAAAGTATTTAAAGGTGTAATAGTTACAAAATTCAGGTGACTCCCAACAATTCCACTAATATTGCTTCCTAAATACTAAGAGACCTGTAAACACTTGCTACCATTCACTTAACAACCATGGCAATACAATGGCATAAACATGTTTCAGAGTCAGGCAAGGGACGGCAAAAATAGCCTAGAAAAAGATACATCTGAATCAAGATGAACAGCATTTTTCCTCAAAACAGGATGAGGTTTATAAAGATGCTAAAAGCGAGTAATGGATATTCAGAATCATGTCCTGGAGATTCCCAGTACTTCATTATCTGGCTTCTTTCAACCCTGTTTTAAATACTCAAATCTTATCTAATCTTCAGTTACAGGTAAGCCTAAAAAACATAACTTTCTATTTTGACGATGCTGTCCACAAGATCACCTGGCTGCATTTCCACATGCACCTATGAAGAGTAAGTATTGGAAGACCAAAATGAAAAGGATACAGAATTTCAAAGGGTGGCTCTCAGGACAAAACCGAAGACTTTTGCAAATATGTACCCTCATTTTTAGAACTGCTGACTCTCTTCATCCAAGCAAGCAAAGAGGATTAAACATTGCTTTGGACCTTAAAAAAACCACCACCACCCACCTCTCCAAAAAAACCCAACAAACAGTCCATAACTCTTAATATGGAAATAATCACCATATTTTGTACACTGGGCTTGAAATGGAAATATTATCAACAAAAATAGATCGTGCTGTCACAATGTGTTACTAAACAGCAGATAGAGTGGAGAAGCAGCTCAGGGAAAATTTTTCTCCATACAATGCCTCATAAAATATGTACCCTTCACCTCCATATCTGGCACTTGATAAAAGAAACATTTGAATTCACAGGAAAATTAGAAAGGAACCTGTAATATGACATTTTAAGAAGGAGGTTTCTGTCTTCCCTATGTAATTGCAAGGAGAGAAGAAATAATCAGTGAAGCGTTTGTCCCTTTTACAGGTTTTTTTTCCATTGTAACATGAACATCTTACTCTGCTCACAGTTAAGTATCAGTGGCGCATTCAGTTAAATTCAATGACATTTCTACCAGCCTACAAACAGAGCTGAGCAAGAGATGCAGCACCTCAAACTTTTTTTATACTTGCCTATTAACACAAACTTGTGCTTAAAAGGGAAACATTATTATTGGGACATAACTGAGAAGGGTTATTTTTCTTACTGCATGGGGTTTGCGTGGCAAGGTTTTGGTAGCGGGGGGGCACAGGTGCAGCTTCTGTGAGAAGCTGCTCGAAGCTTCCCCCGTGTCCGACAGAGCCAAGGCCAGCCGGCTCCGAGACGGACCCGCCGCTGGCCAAGGCCGAGCCCATCAGCGACG
>JAVKLA010000014.1:26251411-26293716 GCA_034782735.1 Sagittarius serpentarius | reverse complement strand
CTAGTGGAAGGTGTCCCTGCCCGTGGCAGGGGGGCTGGAACGAGATGGTCTTCAAGGTCCCTTCCAACCCAAACCATTCTGTGATTTTATGATTTACAAGCATTAAAAAAATTAGGAAAATGTAAAAAACATCTCTTCTCTAGACGTTATTTAGAACCTGTGGTGAAAATAGCTTACAGTAAACTACCATTAATTGTCAGCATATCAAAAGCACATTTTAGGTGCCTGTCCGTTTGAAGATAAACGTACAAAGCAAAACCTAGACAAATGTAACAAGGTAACACATATAACAAGATTTGCTCAGTCTATCAAAACCCGCGCTGTTTCTGGGTGAGTGAATGTTTCTGGTATTTATCTATGGGACATTCCTTAGGGACCCAGCACTTGAATGCATTCCCCCAGCCGGGCTTAGCAGAAGAGCTAATGACATCTGATGGCTTAGCTGCAGGAGCAGGGGCCTCACTCCCCGCTCCGATATGTGCTACTGCAGAACCCTGCCAGAAAACCACTGCAGCAGTAAGGTCTAGCTGACCACAGAAAATACATGGTGAAATCAGTCTGACTTTCTGTCATCCACGCACAGTGTCTTTTACATTAAAAAAGAAGAGAACCCAAACATATCTGCAGTGTTGCTGGGCTTTTTAAAAATAAAATACCTTACAGCAGTGCTATGTACAATTGTGGATGAACTTTACAAAACCCATTTGAAATCTAGTTTATATACAGTATTTTTGTTCCAAGTGAATCAAAATTACGCATTTTGGGAATAAATCAAGTATCACAAGATTTCTAAAATACAGAAGATGAACATAAAAACATCTGAAAACTTAAGATTTTTAAAAATCCAGCATGAGCTACTAAACCTTTCAAAATTTACTCCCCACTAGTTCTTATGCTCTACTTCTTATCTCTCTGGGCAAAACTTGTCTTTCGTATAGCCTTAAACCATTATGGATAAAACACTTCTACTATTTCCGCTTGAGATTCTCATGCCTTAAAGTAATCCACTTGAAAAGGTAGGTGCAAAATAAACTTCTTGATGGGGAGCAAACACTGCATCTGATTTCATCATCTTGAGCAGTGCTAAGGCAGTAACAGTAGAAGGAAAAAAAGAAAGAAAAACTGTTCAGAAGGCAGTAAACTCATGCCTGGGTCTGGAGACAGCGAGCCATCCTTCAGTGCCCAGACCATGGCTTTAGACGGAAGAGAGGGCAGAGAAGAATCGCGGTATCACGGCTAGGAAACGCCGCGCCGACTGACGGACGGACTGACTGACTGACTGCTGCAGAGGGAATTTGCAGACAAGCAGTTCTGACAGCCACAGATGTCCACGTCCACGTCACCACTGACACCAGGGCAAAACAATATCCAAAGTGACAAAACGAGACAGACGTGAGTCTGCAGAAAAGCCCACACAGACAAAGAAATTCAATGGTTTGCTAATTTTGGTTTTTCACTCAGCTATCATAATAATGATCATGACCATTATTACAATGGTTATGAAAATGCAAATTCTCTTTTACCCGGCCCATTGAGCTGGAAATAGTCTGCGGGAGCAGACGATCGGAGCTGCGGCGCTCCAGTTCCATTTGTATTTCACAGCAGCAGCTGTAGACTGAATCTCTTGGTAGGTAATACGAAGCCCAGCTCCTAGCCTACGGCAACCCAACTGTGCTTTTTAAGTCTTTAAAAGGCATTTTTCTGTTATAGGACTAATTGAAAATTTAGAATGTCGCGTTTCACATATTCAGTGATAAAATATAAAATGGAACAACTACCTTTTCCCCTACCTCGTCCAGAAATTCTCCACGTTTTGACAAAAATGAATAAAGATATCAGGTCTATTAATTCAAACTTTAAACCTTAGAGAGAAGTGATCTCCTCAGAATCACGCTGATGAAGACTGACAAAAATGTACGTATCAGGTGGAATTCATTTAGTCCCGTATTTCTGTTGACATCCTTCATGCTCTCCGGAACAGGCGGTTCCCACCACCGTCTTATTCCAATCAGCGGGTCCGTGCAGTCGGATGAACCTCTCTGTTTTCCGAACTAATGCAGTTTCTAGCATACGCTGCACAGCCCATCAAAGCTAAGGCCAATAGGGGTTCCTGCACCGACTTATGTCTTTTCCCCCAGGGTAATTTCACACATGAGTACCTGAGCGGGCTGAGCGAAGGGAGTTAAAACCAAATTTCTCTCATTAGCTTTTATAAACCAAACAGGCATTTCCACTCGGTTTGATGAACTGATGGAGAGACTGAGCTGCTTCTCACACAGTTTTCTATTTTCGCCTCCAACATGGCAAATGAAGTTCACCACGACCAAGCGCAGAAGTGGCGCGGTGGAATGCACCCACTCTCCAGCCAGCAGCAGTACCAGGAAGGGAGAGGGCTCCGAGAGCTATGAATTCACACAGTGCTTTCACTTGCGTAGCTGGATATTACAGACATGTTACCTTATTAATAGGAACGGGAGCCAGCACCCTCGTCAGAGCTCATAGTGGTCTCTGGTGACTCCCTCGGCTCAGACCCACGAGGATCTGGCCAAATTTGTGTTAGGTCGGGACTGTGACTCACTCAAACTACTGCTGACTATTTTTGCCCCAGCCCGCGAGCAAGACGGCCCTTTGGGATTCAGGGTCTGCCCTGTTCTTTATCGGGAGAACGATCTGCTGGTTCAGCCTCAATTACTGCTGTCTGCCTTCAGGGGTGAGAGAGAAAGACCTGACCTTTGGTTGATCACTGATCCCAGGTGGGAGTTATGGGCAGAATATTTCTAGGGATACGCAGGCATCTTTCCAAACGGACTGCAGAACTAAGCTCTAGGCAGGTGACGAGACATCTTTGTCATCAACAGAAACTGGGGCAGCCTCCAAGAGTGGAACACAGCATTTTGTAAAACCCAAATGGCACCAAACACCAGAAAGGCGGCTGTGAGTTTTCCGGACTGCGTTCAAACAGATAAAACTCATCCACCTGAACCTTTATATGTCCTGCCGGATCTCTCAGATCTTTAATCCAGAGGTCCCTAAAGGGACCCAAACCACTGAGATATGGTTTAGCATGCGTTCTCAGCTCTCCAACCGCAGAAAATTGAATGCCCCAGCAGAAGTGTTTGTTCTCTTGCTGGGAAGGGTACCAAGGGGTGCTGGACACCTTCAGTAACAACGATAACTTCTGAGCAGCGCGACTGTCCACTACCAGCAGGATTGCATTATCTTCACACTTTAATGACCTCCAGCTATTTCCAAGTCAAACTGTGAGGATATAGTCTTAAGTGATGACTTAAGGTCCTATCTTGCCCTCTGAACTCAGCTGCGATGCAAAGTGAAATTCGTAGCTAGTTCTTCCACATCTTTTTTCTTTTCTTTCCTATCCATCGGCAGTCACATAGGAAGTTTTTCACTGGATGAAGGAGGCTTGAGCTGCAGGGCATGTCCCAACACATCATTGTTGCTCATGCCAGCCAGAACCCAAAGCAAGAAGCATCTGGCGTGCTTCGACGACAGTGAAAACCTGACATCGGGCTCATTGCCATTTGGTGAAAACAAAGAAGCCAAAGGAAGTTTTGCCTCTGTCATTTCACGCATGAGAGAAAGGCCATACTCCTCAATTACTGCTGCCTGCTTGCATCCTCAGTGTGCTCTAACTCAGATGAAATGCTACCCGCTACTATGGCTTATACTGAACTGCAAATGTTGCATAGAAATTGATGTGAAGTAATCATATGACACATTTTCTGTATTTTCCAGCTGATTCTCAAAGATCCTGTTCTAGTGCTTGCATGTTTTACTGTAGGTAAAACAGTGGTCCATGTCTTCTGTCGTATAGCAGCGTCTTCTTTTTCAGGAGTTGCATGGTATTTGCTGGTGGGCACAGTTTAACTGGTAAGACAGTGGTGAGTGGGAAAGTCTTAAGCTCTGAGATGCTCAGGTTATTTATACGGGAGAAAAATGAGGAGAGGGTTACTAGAAAACTGTCACCACAAATTCCCTTAAAATGTGGGAAACTTCACAGTTTTCCTGGAATCCACTGGTGGAATAAAATAAGCTTACAGAGAAAACTGATTGCATCTGGAGAAAAATCTCTGAGGTTGATGTAGGCAGCTGTAAGGCAAACGCTGGTTTTGCACAGATCTGCACGATTTCACGCTTCTCAAATGGCATCATTAGAAAAATTTCATAATAGGCTGTCTTTTCTAAATACGTGCCTGTTAGGGCAAAGTGTTTGTGTGAAACAGCTTATCTTCCTTTCCTGGGTGCCAGGAGAGATGGGAATGCTGCTTTCTCTTCTGTTTCCCTTTGTTGCCTCTGCCATCAGATGTGGAGAAAAAAACGAGCCTGTGTTCAGTACCCCTGCGGTACCAGCAGTCTGTCTAATTAAAAAGTGCAAGGTAGAATGAGTCCTGCAATCTGTTTTAATCTTATCTTATCTACATAGGAGAGAGATTTTTATGTGACGTTAAAACACTTATATTACACTGCTTTAATTTCCTGTGAGCGTCCTTACTGTGGGATAAGGGGGGCTTCGTTTCTGATTATTTTATATCAATCACTTGGCAGGACAGTGGTAAAGCAGTTATCCGTTTAAATGTTCTTAATCCAAAAAGGAGGAGCACAACAGAAACGCCTATAAAAATAAAAAAAATTTCCCCTCCACACTTTTACCTTTCAATATTCGTTGCTGGCTTGCTCTATCAGCTGTCAGTTGCCATGTGTCTTTCTGGTTTTGCGTGTAAGTATTTAATATAGTAGCAGCTGTCTGACGTGCTCTAATCTCTGATACTGTATATGAGGCTAATTGTGTTCAGTGTCTTCAAAACCAAGGTTACAATAATTGATTCATCTTGGATCCTTTGTTTATATTTTTCTGCTGAACCTAACAGTGTATTCCTGCAGTAATGCTCTTCCAGAATGGCGTCCTTTTCTCTCAGCCATACGAACGGGGAGCACTCCTACCCTGAGAAACAAGGAATATGCAGCTGCAGTTACCCTTACCACGAGCGACTAGGTAAGCTGCCTGGAGGGCTGTTTCGCATCGGGGTTCCCCATGGTCTGGCGCGTTCGCTGCAGGCAACGTGAGGCCAAATTTCGGGAGCTCCAAGGGCTCTCAGCTGAGTCAACTCACAAGACAGGGGCACGAGGGAATCAGAATGGAGAGCACGTCCTCAGCTGTCAAATCCAACGCCCCATTACTGCGTACAGTCAGATCAGATATTCCATCTGGCAAATACGCCCTTGTCCTCCTGCAAGCATTATCGGGGTTTTTGTCCACTCCCCTCTAACCCACTTGAAGTCTGTTCTGGAACCTCCCCGCTACGATAGCTAAAAAATCCCCCTAATTTCTATTCCAAATTTATGCATTCTCCATTTCCACCCATATGTTCTTATGTCTTTAGCTTAAATAATTGTCCTTTCCTCCCTGTGAATTTATAGATTAAATTATGTATGCTGAGGTACCATAGTCCCTCCCAGTCCATCAGAAATCAAAGCTATGCGACATACAACAAACATTTTTTAGGATTTGCACATTCAGTACATCGTTAGCGGACACACGCTTACGCTGTCAAGGCTTTGGAGCAGGTAAGAGAACAAGCTCTGTTTGGCCCTCTTGAGCTGACCAAAAAACTCTGTAGCTACAGCTAGCAAAGTGCTGTCCTGAGATGGTAAGTTGTCCCGTCCTATGGCATTAGCACTTCTCCATCAATACTAGAAATACCTAGACTGACCCATTTGGAAACAGCTTCGTCACAACCACGCTCAAATTCCTCCCATCTGTTGCCACAGACATTACCTCACATTTTGTGCTTCACAGCATTTTTCAATGTCATCTAGTTCTTGCTGCCTGATTATTTTAATCCTCCTTCCTACTGAGGGTGCCAAAGCTATTACTACAGTCACTACACAAGACCGGTCTTCAGTCCAACTCTTTGGGAGCTCCATCACTGAGCTCCTTCTAGCAAGCTGTTTCTCTCTCAGCACGTTGCCTTGTCCTTTATCCTCATTAGCCAGCTTCTCACCTAGCTTCCAATCTCTGCAGTGCTGATCCTGTTCCTTAGCTTAACTGATAATTTTCTACACTGCATCATACAAAAGCCTTACAGATTAGATCTACCATTTGACTTTTGTCTACAAAAATCTGTTGAAATTATCAGACAGACATCAGGTTTAGATTGGATGATATATCTTTTGTGAACCAGGCTGCATTTTATCCAATTTTCCATTTATCTCCATGTCCCTAATTATTTCTCCCTGGTGTCTACTTCTGATTTTAGTTTATTGCCTACTTCATATGCAATTCTTCCAACTGTCTATGTTCCCAAGCTTGAAAGTACTCAGATTATTGTGTTCTCTTTCTACTTCTGATGTATTAATTTCCATTTCTATTAATTATTGTGCATTGTCTTCATATTTAACTCTTGTCCTTACTGAATGCGACAGAACGTCCCAATTTTGTCTAGCCGTCAAACCAAAGGTGGTTTAATTTTGGCCTCTGCTGTCTTTGCATAGCGAAACTTTCTTCTCTTCATACACAAGAAGAACTTTTTGCTGTTTGTTTCACTTTCTTCTTCATTGCCAAGCTTGTTTTATCTTTTACAGCAGTTAGACTTTACTCCTTTTCTTTTTCACCTGCACAGTATCAGTTTTCTTTTGTGATTATTCTTTATTCCTTTTTTTCTCTCTATTTATTTCCAACAAATTTTTTAAAAGGATGGTTTGTGCATTTGCATCCAGAGCTCTCCCCTGCAAGTTCTCCTCTTGTACTTAAGATACAAAATTAGATTACTTTAAGTCAAAGCTATTTCAAATCTCCTCCAGAATGATTATGAGCCTTTTAAACACCTGAAAGAGCAGATACTCTTGCTTACTAAACTTAAGACATGCAGGTAGCAAGAATAACTCCCAAAGTTTACTCCAGTTAATTAAGGTAAGTTGCTTAGCCTGTTGACCCATTCCTTGATTTTGGTAGGAAATAAAAGGTAATTTGGATGCTTTAACCCTGTATGTCTGTAGCATTCATTGATTTGGCTGGTAGGAGGCACAGCTGGAGTAAGCACTTCAATCCAGTTAGTTAATCAAAACAGATAAATTAATTAATTTCCAATTCTACATATGTTTCTTCCTGGTGGTTTATGGACCATGTGGATGGCCAGGCATGATTCTTAACACACTTCCTAAATATTCTACCTTCTTTTCTGGTCACTTATGGAAACAAGGACTTACTCAATTCTGTAAGAAATCTCCAAATTCATAATGCAACTATTGCATTTAACCCTTGCCATTTGCTTTCAAAGATGATTCTACATCTCTGGGGAACTTCTAGCCTTTGCTAAGGTGGAAATAGAATTCAATTTGAAGAATCACAATTTAAAAATCTTTGTAGATTTTCAGTAACTGAACCTTATTTAAGCTCTTGAGTGCAGCTGCTGCTTTGCTTATTCATGACTTTTTTTTTGGCTGTCTCCTCTGGGTTGCAAATTATTGCTGAGGTATGTAATTCGACACATTCATTGTACGCCCTTGTCTTCAAAAGTGTGCTTGACTTGGGAAATGCTGAGGTTTTCATTTAATTTTTTTTCCCCACAAATAATTATGAAACTGAGCTTCTTGGTCTTTGTTCTCATATTCATTGAGTATCGCTTAGAAAAAGTATGTTGTCGGTAAGATCCAGCTCTTTTAATAGGATGTCTTTGTTATGTTTTTCTGTCTGTGCTTTTTCTTGTAATAAAGGGCAGTATTTGTTACAATATTTTTTGCCTTCTGCAGTTCATTCAAACCATTTTCTTGTTCTCTGTTGTTATGCATCTGTATTGCTCCACTCCCCCAAATTTCCTTTTTCAGCCCATGGTCACCAGCACCTTTAAAACCCATGTGGTTTTGTTGAAGATTTATCATTCAAGAGTAAATTATTTCCAGTAACAGGAAGATGCCCGCTAATATGTCTGCACTTTCATGTTGGGTAGTAATTATAAGCACTTCACCTTTACCTTCTACATGACTCTTCACTACTTTTTCCAAAACACTATTTATTTCCTTCAGAGTGTAAGAATTAAACTTCATAATGTACTCTGTGTTATATTTAAGAGATCTCTGAACAACTCTTTCCTTATATTGAAACACAAAACTAACTCAAACAAGGTAATGTGAGATGACTGTTATTTGTCTCCAAGTGCTCAAAGCCCATTGTTACGATACTTGGCTTTTTGCATTTCTTTAAGTTAATAACACTCAATTATTATCTCCAAATGCAAATGATGGAGGATGGAGGCCTTATGCTAAACGTAAGGATACCGTTGCATGTTCCACCAGTACAATGTCATTGCCTCCCTTTGGCTGCACTAGTACTCATGTGTCTGGAGCGTTGCTGAGCCTGGGGGCAGAGGTGGGTCCAGAAGAGACTAGTGGGATCGCCTCTTCTGACGGTGGACAGCAGTGACTTCAAACAACGTATGAAATGAAACAGCATCCGGAATTACACCCCCTACCCCCCCCCCCAATTCCCTAACCATTTCTCACTAGTTCCCTAAACACTGCTCCCCCTTACCTATCCCTGCTAAGAAATCAGTGAAGATTTGGGGATGATGGACTCGGCATTCTGCAAGGTGTTGAAAATTCAGGTCCCATGACAGTGATGTGAATTACCTTCTTCAAGTAGTCAAAGTATATTCCTGTTTATTTATCCATACTCAAGTCATTCTCCAAAGACAATTCTTTGTTCAAGACTATTTTATAACTGAAAGCAATACTGACCCTCAGCGTAACGTCGTCCGTACAGAGAAATGTCAGTGTTGGAAACTTACAATCCTGTGGTTCTTCTTCATTTTGTATAAAAAAATTAGAAGAAACTAATATGTTCTATGCTAAGACTTAAAACCTCTGTTCATGATTTTGTTTGAAAAATAACAACTTCGCACTATAAGGTAGGTAAACCACTTTCCCAGCGCCTTGTAGGTCAGAGCACTTGAGTGTTTCATTGCAAGCAAGTCTGACCATCAATTTAAGTAGATTACACAGGCAGATACACGGTCTCCTGTCTTTCTCTGGGGACTGCCTGTGGACAGGCTGATTTTACACATTTCTTTACTACAGCTAACATTTACATTCTTTTTTCATTTCATGTGTTCTTTTGAGTAGTCAACATCCATTAGGCAATTTGCTATCCAATATGACCAAAGGCGGAACTCGGTCACAGTGGTGCTTTTTTTCCCCCAACTGGTTGGATCGTCAGTGTAAACTAGTTCTTACTTCAGTCTGAAATTGGTTCTATTTAGTGATTACATGAGTTTCAACTGGTCTCAAACACCTTTTATACAAATGAAAATTTACTTGTGTACCTACCTTACACACGTATTTAAAAAGAGTATAAATGTGTCAAACTGAAAAGCTCTTTTGAAATTGCAAACAAATCTTTTAATATTTTAACACTTAAGCTATGCAGGAAGGTGTGATACTGAGACATAAAAAGATTTGATTCCAAAGTTACACACAATAAAAAGGCGGGAGAAATGGAGAAAGAAAACAAATATTATGACCACCTACTCACTGATACAAAACCCCAGAACCTGTACTTTGAGTTGACAACCAGATGTGGAGTAGCAAGGCACAGAACAGTGCTGTTGTCAGTAAACCCTGTTAACCAGGCATTCACTAAGAATATTAAGAAATCTAAATTACATAGTTAAGAGAATATAAACCCATGCACAGGCAGGTAGATCAGCTCCTGGCTGTTCTCTTGCTGTAATTACGAACTAGTTCCTGGCTAGGAAACCAAACCGTTGTTCTGTAATTCAAGAAAAGAAAAAGATTCCTAAACTGAGACGCGAAACAGAAACTGACACTCTTTCAAGAACAGAAATCCTGCATTTGCTTCTGTTATGAAACACCTAAAGCTGTTGTTTCTAAAACAAAGTATGCTTGCTGGAAACTCTGGCAACTGCTGACTGCAGCTGCCGGGATTATCTCCACGGCAGATGCCTGGAAGCCTTAAAAGCTCCTACTTGGGGTTCTGGGCTGCCTAATGCCGAACAGAGATTTGCTCTCTGGCTTCCAGAATCCGTGAGCTGCGTAACTCGTGTTTTCTCACGTCTGAGATCTTCCAGTCCTAGAACACCTGGCTGCAAACGTTGGAAACTGTGCGCCACTGCAGCCTCTTAGATGAGCAGGCAAAACAACGGTCAGGGTCTGACAAATGCCAGCTTGTGTTTCCTTGGGAGCATACCGAAAACAGGATGTTTTCACTTAGCATTTCTGTTTTGATAATTAGGCATTTCCAACAAAAATGTATTTTTCTAGAACACTCCTAACCAGTTCTGTTGTGAGCTGTCTTTTAACACGAGGCCAAAAAAAAAAAAAAAATCCCAAGCTAAAAGCCCTGAAAACAACCTACAAAACTTGACATTTATGATGAGCCAGTGTCTGAAAAACTATAATTGAAATTGAAACTTTCATCATAACTTCTGCAATACGAATGCCACATCTTTTACACTCTTTTTGACAGCTCCAAAACAGCGAGTATCCATGTTTCCCTATTCATGCTCTGCAACTAATGAATCTATTGCAAGATAACACTGTGAAAGGAAGAGATATCCTTTTAACAATGCAGTATTTTCACAAAGCTGCCATAACAGTGCTGTGTTGTTAAAAACCTACTGTCAGACTGTGCAACATCTTGGTGGGAGTCATTTCATTTTCCAGCTTCTACTCTTTTTTGTCATCTTACTCGACAGCTTTTTTTATTGTACGGCATCCTGCACCCTGAGACGAAGGGTGAGTGGATGTGGCCCTTTCTGTCACAGGAACAAGTGTGACCAAAGACACACCTAACTCCTTTCCACCTCTAGGTAGCTCTTCAAATATCGATGGCTAACTATTTTCTAATTGATTATAATTTGGAGGAGGAAATTCAAATAAATAAATAAATAGATAGATAGATAAAAAAATTCAAAGAAATGTGAAAAAGCAGCTTTTAAAGTGCCACTTAGATTAAAGGCATGCAGACAGTACAGCTTCATGGGAACAGAGCTGCTGAGAGGGAGTCCCACTGTAAGAAATGTAGTACTCTGGAAAAGAAAGGGAAACATGCACGGCATAAAGAATTAACTAGTAATATGATGTATCCTCATTATTATCGAAGGCTTAGAAGCCTTCACCAGGATAAAGGTTCTGTGAGATTAAATTCCATTCAAACAGACAGTTTATGGGTCAGGCAGTTTGCATTTCCAATTTCATCAGGAAAATATCCTAAAGTATAAGACTGAGGAAGTAATAATGTAAAAAATTAGTTGTTTAGCCCGCACTGCCTGCTCTACTAGAAATAATGATGCACCACTGACAACACCACTGTCAAAGTTTAAAATACGTAGGTGTCAGTCTCCTAACAAGTGCAAGCAAAGAAAAGGATCTTACTGACTTCAGCTTATACTTGCAGACAAGTTAAAAAAAAAAAAGTGAGAACATAATTTGAAGCATTTTCTCAGCTTGGTCAGATGATTGGGAAAAGTCTCTCAGGTGTTCATGGATGGCTGCCAAGTAAAAATCAAACTAATAAACAAACAATCCTCCCCCAAACCAAACCAATTCTGCCTCCTGCTCCCAAATCACAGACATCATATCCATCCTTCACTAACAAAAACCAGGACTGTCTGAAGCATACAGAGTCACAATAAGGCATGGTCTTTATCTCCACAGTCATGAAACGGTGAGTATTTTAAAGATTATTCCTTGAGTGGCAGACTTTCCTAATTTAGGAAAATGAACGGAAGCCCACTGAAGCCAGCAGAAAAGCTCATACTGCCCTCAGAGATTTGGATCAGGATGGAAAAGTACATGCTTTTAATGGAGGCTCTAATTCCTTCTCCTTTGTTTCCAGTAAGGGCCAAATTTTCATCTCAGTGAAGCCTACGTAAATCCTCAATTCACGGGCATTGCTTAGGATCTGTGCTGGCAAAAATGAATTTGGAACCTGTTGCCCTCAACTTGTACCCTCCCTTCTCCATTATGTTAAAAACCAGTCTCCTTCGTGGCTTGTTTCTTGACGTAAAGGGAAGGCTGTCATCTGCTCCCTTCCATTGGAGGGACTCTACTGGTAGTATTAGCATTGAAAAGTCATTTTTAGAAGCATCAATTAGTATCAGCAAGTAAGGTTTCAGCTAGCATAATTTCGGATTTCTGGTTCTGAAAGGTTTTGAGTATCATATTTATCTGTGTAGCCAAGTCCTTTGTCACAGATACTCTCCACAACTCTGAATCAAGATATAGGACTTCCTTGATTTATTATGAAACATACGCATTTTCTTCATTTGGAAATTGCCACTATATACAGAAATTCTGAATATTTATCGCTGCATCTTGGATAAAATAATGACTGAATTTGCCAAGGCAGAATGTAATTGATTGTGCTTGGCTTGCTAGGTAATGATATAATATAGTATGACTCGACCTGCTGGTGCAGAACAAAATCAGTATGCATGCTCTAGCTGGTGGAAAACGTAAAATAAACTGCTTAGATTATTTAGTGAGAACCCAGTTTGGTTAGAATGACTAAAGCACAACATACGGCTTGCAAACGAAAAGTATGAACTTTAAAAATTCACATAAGAATAAAGCTACGGCTGAGACTAAAATGTAAAAAGGAGACCTCCTAAGCAAAGACCAACTGAAGTTACACACAAGTTCCAACCCTGTACACCCGGAGAGCTGGCCCTGAATTTCCCAGCACCGCCGGTGTCAGCGCACCCACGACAGAGAATGGCTATAGCAGTCTCTGACAGGGCACGGGCAGTCCTGTCACTCAGAACACGAAATTTCCTCCACACTATGCCTAGGCATCCCTCTACGCAGCGTATCTCACCCTTCTGTCTGGTTCCAAAGCTCTTTACCATCATGCCTATATGCAGAAAGCACGGGTGAAAGCCAAGCAGCAGAGCAGCCCCCGGGCTCTGCTGCGCAGGCGCATTCCCCACGCCGGGGGGGCACTGCGGACTCCTCCTGCCTGGGCTGGGGCAGCGGGGCCGGGGGGGAAGAGCCTTACGAAGCCTGGCTTTCGCACTCCTGGGGACACTGAAGGTCATAGAAACCAAGAAATCAAGGCAAAGCTCAAACCAAAAGGTGAGTTTGAAAGACAAGGGCTGAAGATGCACGTGACAGTACAGGTTAACATAACACTAACAATAATAATCTGTTAAGTTTTAGGACTCCGATGGCCTTTGTTTTTCAAAGCAGGAGATAATTTAATTGTGCTTAAGAAGAAGGTGAAATGAGAACAGATAGCTAGGAAACTTTTGAACAACAACATTGTACAAAATACAGCAATAGGGTGAGAATTAAAAAAAAAAAAAGGGTTGAAGATACGGAGTTGTACACTTAAATGCTACAAGCAGTGGCCAATATTCAGCCACCAGGGAGGCCAGACACACTTCCCCATCCACTGGAATATCTGGAATCAATTATTGATTACAGAAGAACTAAAAAGAGAGCTTTTATTTGGGGGATGCAGATAATTTTAAGAATGATGCACTACAATCTAGTAATCTATCTCAAATTGAAAGTCACAATTCATTACATTTTAATACAATAACACCCATAACAATTAACATCTTGAATTACAAGTATATCACCAGAGTTACGTCAAGTTAACATGCTCTGTTTCTAGCTTCCATGGGCCTGGGAACCATTCAATGAGCTACAAAGATATCTGCATATGGGGTAAGAATATAAATGCAGCTGTTTATAAACTCACTGTCCTGCATGTCATGATGTTGCAAGTCTGTATTATGAAAAAATGAAATGCTAACGAGTCAAAACACTTCAAAGGCAATCTTCTCCTCAGTTTGGTTTCAGAGGCTCTAAAGCCCAGTTAAACTCGTTTCCTGCATTTTCCATGGATTTTCATAGATTTACTTACTGCTATAGGTGCAATAAACCTGTCTGGTGATAAAAGTAGCAGTACAGCGAAAAAATTATAACTGTTTCTTGAAAGCCCCATAAAATTATATTCTGCAAGGGGCACTAAACCACTCAGTTGATCCTAATTCAGCATAAAACCATTTGCTTCCCAGTGAAGTGGGGCTGTGCCCATTGGCCAGGGCAGCAATAAGCAGAAGGAGCTGCACATCTGAAGGAGACACACAGCTGGGCTGGGAACAAACCAGCTTTTTAGAAGCTAGAAAACAAGCAAGTGTACACGGTCTTAGGAGAGGAATTAATTTTGATCATTTAATGTTAACATATTAGACTTCATTACTGAGTGCAAGTTGCACATTTCACAGTTCTAATTCCTCACGTAAAACGATACATGATAGTAAACCAGAAAGAAAAGGAGGAGGTGATCCGACTAAGGATGAAACCATGGTAACTAAAGAAGTGATCAGATAACTAAGTGGGCTTTTAAATCTAGATGCTCTCTGAATATAGCCTCTCTTTTCAAATTTCTTCTGCAATGTAAGCTTGAAGGGTATGAAAGGACACACTGACAGCTCGGGACGTTAATCCTACATTTAAGGTAAAGGCCCTTCCACTAAGTCCTGACAGAGGTCGTCTTCTTATCAGCACTTCAGCTGGGAAGAACAAAGGAGACACACACATGAGTTATATGGATTGCAGGATAAGTGCAAACCACAACGGAAAAGCGGTGACGAAGAATGTAAATACAGTCTTACTATCCATGGGGTAACAGGGTTCCTGGAGAAACGGAGAGATAAGAGCATTGCACCAGGTGCTGGAGGGACCTTTCCTGCTTCTTGAGTTGAAGGAACTATCTCGGGAAGGAGGAAATCACGGAGGTGCAGAGAAGGGCTTGCTCTGATTAGTGAGCTAGGGGTGAGAGAGGATACGACTGCTCTCTATCGATGTACCAATGGAGTAAAAGGAGACGAAGGAGATAGGGGCGTTCTTCATGCCAAGGGATACTCTTGGCAGAAAGATGAGTGGACCAAAACCAGCCACAAGTAAATTTATGCTGGAAATAAGAAGGTTTGTAACTGTTGGAGTAGTGATGTTCTGAAACAGTCTCCCAAGGAGAGCACTGGAGGTAGAAAACCCAAATAGACTGAAGTAAGAGTTTGATAAGAGTTTATGAAGAAAACTGCATGATACAGCTAATTGTAGGAGGACGAGATTTTCAGTTTTCTAATCAGATCAGTAAGGGGCAGAGGGGACCACAGCTACTTCAGAGGTGGAACTCAACCAGTTTATCAGGACAGATGATGAGACCTTGCTTTCAACCAGAAAACCTTCCAGTTCCGAGCCTTCTCTTCTTGAGCACTTTCTCGGTGCAGGTCTCAAAGGGAGGCCAAGGTGCCACTGTGGTTGAGGGCTGACATGCACGTACTGTAGAAAGACAGGTCGTCAATGAGGTTGAAAATTCTGCCTTCCTGGCTCTGCCACTGCACCCAACAATTAGAGACAGGGAAGAACAGAAACCTTTTATGCACCTTCTGCCTTTCAGGTGCCTGAAGTTTAAGGTCTGCATTTGCAAAACTGCCTTTTTTGTTAGGCTTGAGCAATGCTGAGCACAAAGCCATCCAAGCCCTGCTGCCTTTTGAGTCTCTCCCTCCAATAGAGTTTGATTTTGCTAGAACACCACCGCCACTGTTCTCAGAATTAAATTGGTCTGTATTGCACTGTGTAATATAGCCATTTTTCTTAGAAACAGTGGACTAACATCACAAAATATATCTTGCTATGGGTATCAAATTATATTATTAACAACTTTCAGCTAATACCAAATGTCAAACACTTTGAATTTGAAGTGTGGGGCACAAAGAATGAGGAAACAAATCACCATGAGACAGACCTGCAAAGCAGGAGACAACCTCTACATTGTGTCCTCAGTCAATTTTTTGTCTCTATGCTTGCTTTTCTTCTGTCTGCAAAATTCTTAAAGCCATAAAACCAAAATAAAAGGCAACAGTGAGAAACAATTTTGTGTTGGACTCTGAACTTTCACTGTTTTATTCAGATTCATTCAGGTATGTTCAGATTCATTCATTAGTATCACAAAATCTGATTTGAGCTGGTTAACTACTCAGAATTTGAAGGCTGTCATTTACCTAACACTTCTCTGGGCCACCATTTATCTATCAAGTAACCTTCCTCTTATGAATAAATGATGGTACAAAGCAATCACCTCCAGCACTCTGATGCTACTTTTATATGACGGACACTGGGGGCGATATTTGTGAATAATGAAGTGCCATTCCTTGTAACTGGAGACCAAGTGTGTGCCCGTACAACACAATGTTTTAAATATTAGAGGGCCTGAGAGGTAAAAGTTTAACTTCAACAAAAATCTGTAAATGTAGATTTTTAGCATTTACAGTAACAGGCATGCCATTGATTTGGCTGAGAAGAAAGGTGTAATTCATGTACAATTATGAGTTATAAATTCAGAATCAGCATGAATGAAACAACCTTGTTCCCAGGCAAAAAATATCTACGGGATTTCTGGAAGAGTCCTTCCCTTTATGCTGCCACCCTGGGTCTGGTCACAGCAGTTGAAAGTTACCTTTGATAAGTAAAATGAAATTAGTGATACAGTTGCTGATGAACAGGTACTCAAAGCTTAAAACTCGTAACAACAAGACTAAATGAGCTCTCTTTAAAAACTGGAAATCATAAAATAAAATTGGTTTTGGCGGGGGAAGCCTGAAGTATAAAAAAATCTGCACTTTTACTGTGTAGATCTAACAAAACTTGGAGGCTTCTTTTGTTTCTTTGTTCTTCATTCATGTTTCCTCAGGCATACTGCTATTACCCAAATACATCTCTCATTTCCACATACCTTGTAGTGGAAGAGGAATAATCCACAGAAGAGGCTGTACAGGTCAGCCGTGAGTAGGGAGAGGTTGACGGCAGTAGCACTGGTTTTCTTTATGACCACTGGCATAAAGCTGTAGAGGCCAAACATACAGGCACTAAAGCCAACATACAACAAGCCTGCGGAAGAGAAACAAGAAGCAAAGTGACCTTTCATAGCCTGCAGAAATGGCTCGTGTTGGGAGGAAGAAGGCTGTGTTTTTAGAAAAGAATGAATAGTGCTTTTTCAAAGAAACATGGATTCAAATTATTAAGATACACACATCTAGAGACAAAGAACATAATTCTAAATATATAAGAAAACCAGTGAAAACCATATCAGCAGCAGACACGAGGTCCTTTCTCTGTGGTCTCCATAATAGCAATGCTGTTTTAAATCGGCGTCTTATACTACTGGTGAATACCTCATGTCCAACATAAATTTGGAATAAATGATGCATTCAGACACATCAAATCTAGTCTCTTAAGGAGTTGAATGTCCCCAACACCAACTGAGTTCAGCTGAGTTGAATGGAGCGCCCAATGTTCTCTGGGGGTAGACCCAAAAAATGAACGCAAAAGTATTTGCACAGGAGTTAATAAGCCAGCGCATGAATGCATGAGGACAGCCCTCAAGTGACAGAGGTCCTAGTCCTGTTTTGCCACCAAACCTGACAAATCACTTCACAGTTTTGCACCTCTGTTCCTCTACTCCTTTTTCTCTGCCTTCCTCAATAAAGCTTTCCAGAACTAAGATTCTTTCTTGCTACATGTTTACAGTGCCTCACACAAATTAGATTGTTAGACACTAATATAATAAAAATACATTACAGTAAAAATCTAATTTCATTTAAAAACCTAAATAACTTACTGGGAAAGAATTCATTGCTTCAGTTATTACTTGATAAATCCCAAGGCAAATTAATCAATATGAAGTCAAAAAAACAGCAAACACTTCACTCATCTGCTCTCATGCAAATGCTATTTCTTAGGCTGCCGTATGCTGCAGAATTCCCAGCTGATACGTGCACAAGCCTAAACTTAGACTCATGCCAGCTCTTCAGAGCATGTTGTTATTGACTAAAGGTTGCAGAAAATCTGACTGCCAAAGTCCTGAAAGGGATTAGAAGGGGAAAAAAAAGCCCATATGATTTGTATCTGCTTGCAGATCTACTTAGTTAAAAACTCCTTAGAAAAGCTATCTTAAAGTACAAAATCAGCTGTGATAGTTTGAGTCCTTTAGAAACATCTGAAGCATACATTCATCTGAAAAAAATACAGCAGTCACAAAATGTCAACGTCCATATATCAATTGTTATGGAACGATAATGAATTTGAATTTATATTCAGAATATGAATAATCATGGTAAGAACTGCTTTTATTAACAGGTAGCACATTTTTAAGGTGTGCATTGTACACGGGTAACAACAGAACCAGTTTTAGGCAGTGCTTGAAAGAGTTGCTTTATGCAAACTCTGCAGCTCTTCTGTAGTAGGCAATCATTTGCATCAAATGGATCTTAGTTTCAATCAATGAGAAATTGTTTGCATACATGAGCATTAAGTCAGCTTTTCTTCCAGGCTTAAATCAAGGACACGTCAGGCGCAAAAGCCATTCTGCACCCAAAGTCAGTGTTCTCAAAGTACAGTCTGCAAATCACCAGCCGGTCCACTAAACCCCTGGTAGTCAGTCTGGCTTTAACAGACATGTTCAGGTGCTTTGCTGGGTTATGGTCTCAACTAACAGTATAATTTTATGGTACTGCCTTGGTGCTCACATTCTTTGGCAGCCAACTACATGCACTCCACAGGCTGTTTTTCCAAAGGGCATTTCAGTTCCAGGGGAAAATTGCTTAAACTGTAGCTGTCCTATCAGAGGTGAATATAAAGTGGCATTTCATTTACATCTTAAAAATGCACATAACACTCACCAGCTGGATGGCATTTAGTGGTGACGGTAAGCAAACTGGAAATAATATCATATGATTTTCAGGCTAAAAATATGTTTTAAGTCAAAGGCTCAGAGCCTCAGCTTCCCGGGGTACCCCTGCAGTGCAAATGGCAGCTTGGGGAACCACCATCAACACTGCAGTTCCAGGTGCTGGGACCAGCGTCTAACCAGGCACTAAGCCACTAGCACCAATTACCCATAGGAGGCACTAGAAGGAAGCAACCTGGTAAGTTAGGAGGTGCTTTTGTAATGATCTGCTGATCAGCTGGCCTGTGTTAAACCCTGAGAAGCTCATCATTCATAACTGTCTGCTTTCAGGTGTGCTGGCATTGTCCTAAACTGAAGGTTTAATGTGCATGAAGGCAGCTGTGGGTGGGATTCATCACACCTAACTCTGGACGCATTCTGAGGGCTGGTGGCCAGTGAAGAGACTGGGAAATTTTAGGGTGAAGATTGTCCAACCTCTTTTAGACACCAGCTTTATCATAGTATGATTTCTGTCGTGCCTGTTTATTGTTGCTGATGATAAAGGGAGTCTATTTATCTAAATCAGATGTCCACATCCCAGGTATCTAACGCTGGCAGAAGGAATCCCATCTTGTCGTCAGTGTTCACCCTGATGGGTAAGGAGTTGTGCCTGGTTGGGTGTGAATGCCTCGTAACTGTCTGAACTGGGCACTTAGGATCACAGGATCGTGGGGTGATTCAGGCTGGAAGCGAGCTCACAGGTCTCTAGTTCAAACCCTGCTCGAACCAGGCTCAGCTGTGGGATCAGACCAAGTTGCTCAGGACTTTGCCTAGCCTGGTCTTGAAACCTCGGACGACGAAGACTACACAACCTCTCTGAGCAACCTGCTCCACTGTCTGCCTGTCCTCAGTGTGAAGAAGATTTTCCTTTTATCCAGTCTGAATCTCTCATTTCAGCTTCTGCCTGTGTCGTGGTTTAACCCACCCCAGCCAGTAACTAGGCACCACGCAGCTGCTCACTCACTCCCCCCTCCCAGAGGTGGGGGGGAGAGAATCGGAAAATAAAGTAAAACTCATGGGTTGAGATAAGAACGATTTACTAACTAAAGTAAAATAAAATTTAATACTAACAACAACAACAACAACAATAATAATATATGATAGTAACAATAATTGTAATGAAAAGGAATATAATAAAGTAATAATTTAAAAAAATACAAAAAAACCCAAGAAAAGACAAGTGACGCACAACGCAATTGCCCACCACCTGCTGACCGATGCCTGAGCAGCGATCGGCCCCTCCCGGCCAGCTCCCCCCAGTTTATATACTGAGCCTGACGCCCCGTGGTATGGAATATCCCCTTGGCTGGTTCGGGTCAGCGGTCCTGGCCGTGCTCCCTCCCAGCTTCTTGCGCGCCTGCTCGCTGGCAGAGCGTGGGGAACCGAAAAATCCTTGACTTAGGGTATGCACTACTTAGCAACAACTAAAACATCAGTGTGTTATCAACATTACGCTCACACTAAATCCAAAACACACCAGCTACTAAGAAGAAAATTAACTCTATCCCAGCCAAAACCAGGACAGTCTGTTGTCTCTCATCCTCCTGCCATGCACCGCTGTGAAGACCTTGGCTCTGTCCTTTTGATAACCTCCTTGTAGGTAACTCCTCAAAGCCTTCTCTTCTGCAGGCTGAACAAGAAAGCCCATATCCCTCAGTATTTCCCCACTTCTCTTAAGATGAGGCATCTTTGCACAGATGGGCAGATCTGCCCCCAGGCACTGCTCTGAAGTAGCCCAAGTACCACCAAGACTAATATGCCTTGGCAACTTCTGTTTTAGTTCCTGAGCATGCTGGTTGAATGTTGCATGTTTTAGCCTTCGCATTTTTACTCCAAAAGCTATCATTTCATTGGGACGAAATGGATTCAGTTATGATTTTTCATACTGTCTTCTTAGAATAAAGGCCATTCAGAAATACCCAACCTCCCTGTAACAAAGGACACTTCCTTGGAGAGTCAAACTGGCTTTTCTCTTAAATAAAACTGATGTTAGTTTACTTGTTATTATTTCATCTATCACTCTACAAAACGTGTCATAGTCTCATATGAAACCACTCAGTCAGAACAGTATAATCATTCTCCTTTCAGTCAGGTTGTCAGCAAGTATTAATACGGAAACCTTCAAGGATTCAAACAGAGCTATGCTGATTTATACGAAGTGTGAAGATGATGTTATGTATCAGGGGAATTTCCAAAATTAAAACCAGGAGGGCCACAGCCTGTTTTAAACACAATAGACATAACAGATTGGCTTTAGAACTTTATATTCAAAAATCATTTGCATTTTACATCAGTTGAAAGGTAGCTCATCCATTCTTAATAGCACAATTATGGCAGATGGCAACAGGCCACCTTGAGTTATTTATTAGCTTGCCTGCTGTGACTTTATCACTACCATTCAGAAGGCTGATGATTTAACTCTGCTGGACCGCAGGTTTGAGTCTGTCGCAGTGGATAACTATTCAGGACAAGGCTGTGAACACCCTGACATAGATTTGTCAATCACTACTTGACAACCTTGTCTCCCTGCCAATGCAATGGAAAGCCTACTGGGTGCAGTGGAAGCCAGGGAAGAACACATTGTCACCATTTAATCCGTGTTCAACTGCACCGCATTTCCAATTACTGCTCTAACAAAACAAGAACATATCTATGGTGCTCTTGCTAAGATGATCTCTTCTTTATGAAGCGTAGGGACTCTTCAGAATTGGTGACTAACTTTCGATGACATTTTAATGGTATCACAGACCAAGTAAGACTTTATTTTAGTAGCACATTTCACTGAGTTGCAACAGAACTCCCATGGAAGTATATATGACATTTACACGGATAGTAGATTAATTCACTATGACCATTGCTAGTTCCATCAGTACCAGATTAATTGTGTCCCTGAGCTCCTTGTCATGAAGTATAAACAAACACTGATGCAATTATGCTAATTACCTCAGATTAAAGAAGGCCAATACACTTACAGTACGCAGCTGAGCGTGTTTCTCCATGGATACTTTAAATTGATTTATCATTTAGTTTTACAGCTCAACCATCAAATCTCCAAGACTTCTAGGTGAAGTGTTTTGTGAAAGACGCACTGTTTTTATTAAGGTTTATGATGATGAGAGGAAATTGTGAACTAAGTTTAAAGAAAACAACAGCCTATTCCATAACTTATATCCCTTGTTCTCAGGGATTCCCCACATAATCAGTTGCCTTTGCACACTTCTGAGCTGTCATTTTGATGTTTACTCTGAAACTAGGTAACAAGCTATTGTCAATGGATTGCCAAAGCTTGAATCCCCTGCTAAGTATATCAGCTCTATACTATTAGTGTTCTTTTATTTCTTCTATTGTCATAAATAGGAAAAGAGTGATTATAGGGACTCTCCTGAATGTTGATTTCCTTTTAAAGCAAATAATTTGTTGGACTAATTAGAACGGAGTCTTAGATGATAAACTCAGCTTCCAAACTGAAAGGGGAAAATGCAACCCACTGCACAGCAAAACACCACAAGAGCTTCATTGTGCATGATGCTACCTAAACTTGTCTAAAAGACACATCTGCTATATTCCACCAAGACTACTTGGAAAGCAATTAACCATTTGCATACAGAAATGCTCCCCTTGGAAATGTGTTTATGAGGCTATAATATGCACTGCAAGTACATTTTAGTTTCTTTTGTTAGGTTCCATTTTCTTTCTTTGGCATTCATTGAAAAGGTTTGGCTCTTAATGACTACCTCATTTATTTGTCCCAGTGTTGCACTGAATCTCAGAACTGGAACCCCATTATTGTTTTACTTCACGGTTGTCTGAATAATTATCTTACGGCATTCATATGCTTAACCTAATGGTGCAAGGGAGGCATAATACAGCAATGGGAGGACAGATCATTTAAGAAAGGTTACGAGGCACGTGGTTCAACCTTTGGCAGTAACTGGCAGAAAAGTCACAAATTTTGGCTCCTGTGAAACTTTATGCCTGTCTCCCCAAACACTGCTTGTCTCCACGCCTCCTTCAGCAACTATCTTCAATGAGGTAAAGCGTTTTCTTACCTATTTGCCAATCCCAGGGAACTTTCAACAGCTCTTTGTGTTCCATGATTGCACTATAAGAGAAGAGAAGGCAAAATTTGATGGAAGAGAACAGAAGTTAAATTACTTCCACTTATTCAATTCAAATGCTGGACAAAACAACATAAATAACCTCATAACAAAAAATCTCTGTAGGAACTAAATGCAATCAGACTTTGCTAATCCACTCTGGCATTATCCCTGTGCCCGCGTATTTGAAAGATCTTCAGAGAAGTAATCAGACGTGATAGCATACCATTTCCACTGGTTTATTTCCAGCTTTCTATATACCTGCCCAAAGTGCCCATCCCCCTATATGGTCAATCCTCCTGTACTCTTCTGACTTAATATTCTGCAAGCTTTTGAACTTTAATGATTAATAATGTATCTGTCTGAGTTATTCACCCGTCAGAGCAGCTCTGCAGTGTCAAATAAATAGGTATCACAGGCTGGCTTTGGGGAGAATACTGTGAGTTGTTATACACTGAGAGAGATCAAATAGTCACAGCAATGAAAGTCAGGAAACAAAGCAAAGGATGGGCCAAACCACAAAAGTCCACTGTCAACATCTTGTAAGTCTTGCATTGTAAATTAACATCAAAATCCCAGATCCAGAAAATTCTAAGGTGGCAACAAGTCAGCTCTTCCCAATTCAGGCAGATTGGAGATTAGGTATCCCCGGAGCTAGGTCTTCAATCAGATAACCACTTTCTCTGATCTGTGATTTCCAGATAAATCCTGCTGTGCAGAACTCTGCATGCGAGTCTGGACACTATTTTAAACACGTATAAAACATGGAATTATGCAGACTGAAAAACAAAGTACCTAGTACAAAAGGCAGCATGTGGAAGAGCAAGCCTAACAGTAAAACTGCAGGAACTCCATGCCTTCCAGATTAATCTGGTCTAGAGAGCTGCATCCTGGAAATTCTAATTTGCTTGCTGCTAATGTGTAGCAAATCCAATACTGTGTACAGAATAATAAGATTATTTTGTCTGCAAAATAACTAAATTATAAGTGTCTTTGCATGCATAATGCATATGTGTCTTTTATCAGCAATTCCTGAAGAATATCATGAGAACAATTTGCAATGTTTCTTGTTCTGGCAAACAAATTTTGATATAACTTAAATGTGCTTTCATACTATTGCCTCTCTGATACAAAAGAAGTATAAAACAATATGCTACTGTGAATCTGTGATTCATTGTGATCTGTGAAACAAAGAGGGGTAAGAGCAACTTTGCCAGAAGTTGCCATTTAGTGATGCCAGATTCACTGAAGAATTGGAACCACAATGATCTTTGAAAGGCTGTGGTGATTGGAGGAGGTCCCTGATGACTGAAAAGAGACAAATGCAACATCCATTTTCAAAAAGATTAAAAACTATAGCGTGGCCAGCCTTATACTAACCTTTGGGAAGATTATGTGGCAAATCTTCCCAGAAGCCATTTGCAGGAAACGAGGAAGACATGACTGGAAACAGCCAGCACAGACTTCTCAAGAGCAAACCATACCTGACTGCCTTCTAAGATGAGATGACTGGCTCAGTAAATAAAAGAGAGGGAATGGATGAAAGGATGAGGTGTAACCTACCCTGACTTCAGCAAAGCTTCCAACACGATTTCCCGAAAGATGCTTAGAGACTGAAGAGGTATGGACTGGATGGGTGGACTATCCACAATGTAGTCTGAAGAAAAGGGCCAAGAAAAACCTCGTGAAGTTCAAGAAAAGCAAATATGAACTCCTGCACCTGGGGTGGAATAGCCGTATGCAACAGTACAGGCTGGGAGCTGACTGGATAGAAAGCTGCCTGTTAGCAATGAAAACCTTGGAGTCCTGGTGGACATTAACCTGAACAAGAGTCAGCAACGTGTCCTTGGAGCAGAGAAGGGAAGAGTCTGGCCAGTGAGTCGAAGGACATGATTTGTGAGACAGCAGCTGCAGTACTGTATCCAGTCTTGGGCTTCCCAGACTAAGACAGACATTGACAAATTGGAGGGAGGACAGTGGAGCTCCGTCACAGTGGTCAGGCAGCTGGAGCACACAATGTAAGAGGAGATGCTGAAACAGCAGGGTTTGTTCAGTGTGAAGAAGAGAAGGCTAAGCTGGGGAGAAGGAGGACAGGACAATAAATTTGCTGTCTTAACTACCTAATGGGTAGTTACAGAGAAGATGCAGTCAGACTCTTCTTGGAGGTACACAACAAAAGGATGAATGACAACGCACACAATGTGGGAAACTCTTGATTTGATATGAGGAAAAAAAATATTGGTCAAGCACTGGAACAGGTTGCCCAGCAGGACTGGCATTTCTGTTCTTGGAGATAGTAAGAAGTCAACTGTACAAGTTCCTGAGCAACCTGACGTTAACTTTGAAGTTAGCTTTGAGTTGCTTTGAGCAGGAGCTTGAACAAGGCGACCTTCAGGGGTCCATTACATAGCAGGTTATTCTATGATTACGTGATTCCATCAGACAGCATTATCTCCATTTGCTGGGTAGTTGCTATATCCCCAGCTCCTGTCAACTCATTTCTTCTCTTGCTTTGATACGCAGTTCCTCCCTGCTTTAATCACATTCAGCCCCCTAAATTTCTCTTTCCACTATGCCCGGGTAGTTAGCCAGCTCTTTCCTTCACTTCACTGTTTGCCCTGACACCTTAGCCCTTCATCTGCTGTCCAACAAGCATTATCTGGGTTTATTTTACATTACAGTTTAATATTAAGCACTCTTGCTAAACTGTTCTAGAAAACAACAGCCTACTTCTTGAAAGTCCTCTTGGAGACACAGCCCTGTACTAGAGCTGAAGCATGAACTAACATAAGTCACCCACACTTATGTAAACATTTGTAAATACACATGGAATAAAAGGCAAATAACACAGCTTTTTGCTACTATATTATTTTGAGATCAGTGCATGTCAATAAGGGCACGTTCACTTGTGGCTACTGTTTTGTCTTTCCTACATTCAGCACAGTCCTACACACTTGAATTGTACTGCTCCCCATAAATCGTATGAACATGAGACTTACACCTCCAGTGGTATTAGCACACATGTTCCCCATCCTCAATCACTTTATGGATGCCAAACAAACTTTGACCAGTGCTGTGTCTAGCATGCTGGGAAATGGCACTATTTCTGAGACATTCCTTCCCCAAACTACTTCAGGTTATAGGACCTGAAGGTCCTATATTGCACCAAAGTGGCCAGTAGTGTTTCATAGAAAGACTCTGCAATTGTAACACGGGGAAGCTGGCTTCTTTTTGAAACAATTGGTATATTTAGTTAGATTAAACCTCCTAAACTATGTGATGTCTGCTCTTCATTACAGGTAAAGGTAAGAAAATGCTGAATCGCTTCATGGAACCACGTAGCAGAAACATTATTGGCCCTCCTGATATGCAAGCTTTTGCCACCTTGTTAAAAAAGTACATATATGAGCTAAGCGTGGTCGGGTCTCCACAAAGTGCCACAAAAGCACTAGCAGCAAAAAGCTGCAGAGGCCGGTGGAGAAAAACCTGCTGGCGAGAACTTTTGGGTCAAAGGTTGACTAGAAAGGGCTTTCAGCAAAGAAATGGTTTCTTACTGTTTCCTTCCAGTTGTGTCCTCTGTATATAAAGATGCCTTGTTCCAGCACCAGTTTCTTCTCCCCCCGCAAAACAACTCACAGCCCCTGAATTGTGACTAACTGCTTGGGTCAAGAGTGGGTAATGGCACTATAATTAAATTCAGGAATACGAGACATGCAGATGACAGTTTACACACACAGAGCAAGACGAGGGCAGTGCTTTGATGCCCTCAGAATCAGTTAGTACCTACCTATCATGAACACTGTAGGTAACAAAAATGCATTAGCCAAAGGTACTAGGCACATTTGCATGCTCTTGAATTCTGTATTTTTAAAAAAGGAACTGCTTGTGTGGCAGCCAGTTAATGCAAATAATTTTAAGTCACGTGTTCAGATCCCACATAAATATAATAAGCTTTCTAGCTTAAGAAATAGAACTAATTAAGTGGGAACTGATGGGTCATTGTTTTGATCAGTATCTGTTCTTAGAAGCTGAGTAGCTCAGATGTGCAGAGAAGCAACTTGGTTTTGACTAATAATCAAAAGTTATTCTCTGTGACAAGCACCAGTGACGGATCTGCATAAAATGTGGCAATCTTGCACGGTGACTTTTACTCCACTTTCATCAGTCACAGTATTACAACACTGGAAGCTACCTTCCAGCTCTTAGGCTTGCAGGTGAGATGCTCATTAGGTACGTGTGGATACAGACAGGACTCAGTAGGTCCTGAAATCCATGCGACAATCACAAGTACTAAATATTTTGAAGTGAAAGGGCCAGTTTCTTAAAGGCTTTTTCATTATTTCCACAATATCATAATGTGGTTACATAGAATGAGCCCATCAGTAAAATATCGTCTGTCTGGACGTGTTTTCTACCTGTTCAGAAATCTAAGTGACTTTTAAAAAGTATGAAACAGAACCAGAGAGAGTTCTAGATTTTGTTATTCACAGATTAGACCAACATGTGAAGCATCGACTTGTCTTCCAGCAAGAAGATGGTAGGATGTGTCTTCTACTCCTCTCTCCCCACGTGACTACTCAAGGACACCAGTCCTTGAATTAGAGTACTTTGGTACAAATTTGTGTTATTATTCAAATCCACTGATCTGAAACATGAAAACCCATGCAAATTCCAGAATTAGAGGACACCTGCTCTCCACAGGAAATGGCTGCCTTCGAAGAGAGGGTTAGAGTACCTCAACGGAGGCCACAGCTGCACTTATTTGAATGACCTTGGGGCTCAAACCTGCTCACTTACAGCTGAATTCCACTGAAGAAGGAGCCAAAGAGTCCGATCATGCCCAGGAATTCCACTCGACTCAGATTTCGGACAATATACTCCTCACAAACGTTCGAGATGCCGTATAGCGTTGCTCCGCCCAGTACTAAGAGATCCCCTATCAGTTTATTTTCACCTAGGAATAAACGGGAAAAATCAGAATGTCTCAAAACAACTGTCTTTTGTCTAGAACTATTGCAAGTTCTTCCCTACAGATTTCAGTCCTCAAGTCACTAAGTAGCCCACATCTGGATTAATAAGCTGAACACAAATGTTCTGTCATTTTAACAGTTTTTATTCAATACCCCAGAAAAATCTAGCAGATGTGAAGGGAGAGCACTATCCTTGCTGTAGATAAGAGAATCTGAAAGAATCTGAAAAATTTGCAAAAAAATATAGAAACCAAGTGACATTCTTCAGTGACTAATCCCTTTTATTTTACTATTATTACTTTTTTTGCAGACAGAATGTGACTCAGCTATACAGAGCAGTTTGCATCTCATCTTGAAATCTAACTGGTCTAAAATATGTCCAGTATTCAGATGTGAAACCAACTGAAAAATTCCATGGACCTGTGAAATGAGTGAAGAAATCATTACAACCCCAATACTGACCTCATTCTCACATGAAGCTGTTTGACAAGAAAGGGAGGAGGAAGGATGGGGTGTAGACAGGGTGATGATAATGACAGATTTTTAAAAGAGGTTCAGTTAACATAGTAGTACCTAATGCATGCACTGAACACCAAGATGTATTTTCAGTACCCCCAGGTATATATATAATTACTAAAACTTTGTATTATCAAAGACTGTTTGAAATCTTTTTAAGTCTTGGAGGCTTTTATTATAAGCGGGGTGTGGAGGGCTGCAGGGAGATTTGATCAAGATCAAGTTCCAACTTGAAAACTGAGGCCCTGGCTTTGCAAACTGATGCATGCGATTCCCTCTGCACATATGGCTTGTTAAACGATTGCTACAAGAGCTACAGCTTCACAAAGCTGTCAGACATTGCTGCAGAACCATATTCGGAAAGGCTGGATATAATGGAATTTCCTTTGAAAAGGTTCAGTGGAAATGCTGAAGTACTAGACTGTATTTTTTTTTTTTTAAAGAAACCTTGTTTTCTTTTAAAATACCTCTTGATTTATTTTTTGAGTTCCAGCCTTTTAAAGTTTTATTATTATTGATTTGTAAAATACTCACTGCAGTAAATAAAAATGGAAGCCAAACATTCTGATTGGTTCAAAATGATCTTTTCAACATTTTTCTTTATGGAGGTCTTTTAAGCCTTCAGTTTTCATTCCAAACTACAGTGCTGAAATTTCCAGGGAGATGAAATTTATGAAAATGAGAAAGGTCATAAGAGGAGAGACCAAGGGTTCATTTATCCAGCATCCTGTCTCCAACACTGGCACTAGAAAAGTGTAAGTTGTTTAGGCACAAACAGGAATGGCGTAAGGTTTAAAATACTCACAGTAATGCTCTCTTAGTCTCCAACATTTTTCAGCTCAGAGGAGATGTGGCTTCTGTGTATTTAGCAAACATTGCTAGATTTCTCTTTCACATACTCATCCAGTCTCTCACTGAATTTCTATTTTGCATGTACCTTGACTGACGGCATGTTTATATTTGACCGTTTATCTTTTTAAGATTTGGTACTTATTTTCCTTTTAGCCTTCCTTTGCAATCAGCCACGGAAGATGCCCTTAATTTAAAATAAGCATCAGCACTTGACAGAACCTCTTCATACTCCTGATGCATTTGATGTTCCACAGTGGCTCCAATCATCCCTCACTGAGCTCACTCATTTGGTATTTATTACAGCTACTCACTGACACTTCGGGGAAGCACTGCTGAAAAAACTTTTGACCTTAGAGCTTGGCTGTGCTTAACTGCTGAGACAAAAAATATCATCCTTTTGCATCTGTGAAACAAAGACGGCTCAGAAGCTGAGCGTTTTCGTAGAGACGGGACGGCCCCGAGCATCACACCGCGACGGCTCTCCCCAAAGCACACCCATGCTCGGAGAGTGTGAGCCTCAACCTTCAGGGCTTTCCCAGGAGAGAAAGCCAAGATCTGGTCAGAGCACGGTCTGCTCGGCCCAGGACCCTCTTCTGGCCCTGGGCAGCAGAGGGTGGCTGAGGAAAGCATAAAGAAACAGGGAAGCACAGAGGGATTTTTATCAGCCGGTTCTCAGTAGATTAGGGATTTTCCGAGATGGAAGTTGCATTAGACCACCAAACTTAATAGATCTTGAGGGATTCTTCATTAATTTGTGTAAAGTCCATATATTCTTGGCCTACTATTAAAAAGTAATTCATTTTTTTAGCTTTTAAGCCTGATTCCTCAAAATTATATTGAGCATCCCGTAATTCTCTGATTGTGAGAAATACTTAAGAATCGCTCTGTATTGACCCTCTCCATACCACTGAAGACTTCACGTACCTTTATCACATTCTGTCTCTTTCTTGCCTTTTCTGAGAGATGAAAAGTCCCAGTCTGCCTATAGTCTCTTCATCCTGAAGCCATTTTATGCCCTTGAACAGCTTTCTCACCTTTCTCTATTGCTTCTACAGGCTTATTTTCTGGTCATTTCTTTTTGAGATGCAGTGACTAGAGTAACACATGGTACTCAAGAGGTTAGTGCATAAAATCTTTATATACTGGCATAAAAATATTTTGTACTATATTTTTGGTTTCTTTCCTAATAATTCCTAGCATCCTGGTTGTCAAATGCCTTTTCTTTGCTTCCTCATCAGGCTGACTTTGGAACTTTCCCCCATGACTGACATATCCTAATAGACATATTTTCATGGACGTAAAATCCGCATGCATCTACTGGTTTCATTGTCAAGGACGTATGTATCAACTGACTAGAGGCATTCTAAAGACTTTTAGGTTAATACAGTTGTACTGTATTTAATGGCTTAGGTCATTCTTCTGAAGAAACACAAGGCATAGCTTGGCAAAACACACTTTGCATTAATCATTGTTAGCATATTTAATGTTCTCTGGAAGCAGAAATCATACAGTCCAGAGAGGAGTTAATGTTTTGGGGACTACAGCGTAACATAAATCATTTAAATATGAACTATGTTCTGACATGATTGCTTTTCACACTCTTACTAGGCCACTTTGCCATATTACTACCTTAACGCCCAGCATTAAAAGGTGTTTCTCTTTGCTTTTGGTTGTAATTACTGATGATCATAATATCTAAAAATCACTCTCAATGTGTCCCATCTTAGACTGAACATACTCTCATATACTTATAACAGGACTGAAATGACTGCTTTTCTGATGCTGTGGTAAGCTAAAGCTGTGAAGCGCTTTGAAAAGTCTGGATGAAACACTTTGACCTCTGTGTCTTAGACCTCTGTGTATTTCAGGAGCACAAGCACCAAGGTACCTCAGAGGTATTAGTTCAATAAAGTGTTATTTTAAGGCATACTTGGCATGTAAGGTGATAGAGCACAAAGTACTAGATAATTATTGCTTTTCCCATTAAGCAGTGTGCAAAACTTCAGCCAGGATACAATAAAAGAGGTAAACTACCATATATTTATTGGAAGTTGAGAGTACGCCTACACATTATACCTAATTCCTGCAGACAGTTTGGAAAATATCTGTTAATCTCTCAGTGATGCATTTGCAGTTCACGTTCCCTTACGGTAAGAGCTGGCAGGCTAGCTTGCTGTATGCAGTAGGTAGTATGTATGTATGTATATATGTACGTATGTATGTTGTAGCAGAGCCTTATGGCACTTCTAATACAGTACATAGTACGGTCAGCAGGGGCACATAGGTGTCAACAGATCTTGTCCCCTAAAACACAGGATAAACAGAGGAGTTTACTGAGGACTAATACAGCATCATTGCTTTTCGTGTATTCCTCTCTTTTGTTTGCCCAGTCGTAAGAAAAATCCTATATAAGGTGTGGAACCCCTTAATGAAGAGTTTCAAGAATTTTTTTCTTTTGCTGCCAATACTTCTTTTTATTTGTAGACTTTTAATGTATAGATTTACCCCTTCAGATAAATTTAACCAGCTGACCTATTTCATTCTGTTAAAGACAACATCATTAATAACATCATTTGCTGCTTAAAAAAAAAGGGTGCAGTCTTTCCGCATAGCAATAAGCATGGACACAGTTTTTCATGTGTAGGTCCAAATTAAAAGGCAATAATGCACATTAACACATTTTTCTGGACAAATTTACCTAACAGCTATACCCATGCTTAGTAATGAATATGGCAAATAATATCTAATTATTGCAGCTGGATGGCAAAGCGTCAATGTTCTTCAGTCTCTTCCTTGTCCACTGAGGTCCACTGCCCCACACGCTCCTGCTGATCCACAACTCACCCACCTTAGCGTGTTACTCTCTAGATTACTGGGACACACGATATTTCCTCTGGAACCCAGGGTTGAAATCCCAGTCCCTCTGAAATCAGTCATTCCCAGCACAGCTTTGGCTGGCTGATTTCATAGTACAGCGTATATTCTTTCCTTTTTAGCCAGGGCAGGGCTGTTTCTGGAGGAGACCAATGAACTAAAAGTCTCCTTTTAGGATAAAGGACATGGATAAAAGAGGGCAGGGAGGTATGGTGAGTACTGTCACAAACTCCCTTGTTTGATTTAGTTGCATCCTGGCAAATGCAGTTCTTACAGCACTTGCATTTGTATTCAGAAAGCTGAGTCAAGAATTTTAAATCCCAGTGTATTATGTTCAGCTCACAATTCAGTGCTTTTAATTAAGAGTGAAAACTGTGCCTAATTGACAATCTTTGAAAAGAATTTCCAGCCTTCCCACATCATTTGGGTTGACACTAGAGAAATCAATGTGACAGAGGAAGTTGATCGATGAAATCTAACTCTGTCTAGTCTGCATTAATGGCTACACACACATTATTCATATGATGCCACACATAAAAAAGAACATTTTACACACAAGAAGGTTCTTTTCAACAATGACGCAGGCAAATCCCAAACCTTTGCTCTGAGACTGTGTGCAAAACCCAGCCGGTACAGTTAGTATGTAGGTGCAGTGTCTTTTAGCATCTACTCAGTGACCCTGCCCCCGTACAAAAAAGGAGCAGAGTTGAGAAGTAAGAGTACGCAGTGGATGCGAGAGGTGCATATGATTCAAAGATGTAGCCAATTTGGAAAGGAAGCAACTGAGGTTTGCAGTCAAACAACTAAGCCAAACCAGAATGAAACTACAAGTATTTAGCTTGTCCCTCCAGCCTACACAGAGGGTGACCTGCGTTGCAGACACAGGGCCCAAGAAGTCCGTTTGCAGCAATGCTGACTTCTAGAGTGTCAACCCATTTTTGTTCTCCGTCCCTTCTGATAAAGAAGCAACTTTGAATGGTGTAGTGCTTTGGATCCATGAAGGCACAGCGATTCTTGCCAATTTTCCCTTTTTTTTTTCTCCCAATCTGACATGTTCTGGTCAATGGTTTCTCTGAACAGAACTTGGTCATACAACCCATCCACCCTTACTCACCTGCTCCTTGCTGTCTCCCAACGAGGACGTCTGCTCCTGCCATGCAGCCCATGCCCAGAATGCAGACTACGATCCCAATGAAATGTACTGCCTTGTATCGTACCAGTAAGAAGAACCAGGAGAGCAGTATCACCACTGGGATGACAAAACAGTCTAGGAGCTGTCAAGAAAGAGAGGAAAAATCAACACATCAACATGCTAACACTTTGCCCTAAAATACAAGGATAGATTCCAGCAGAGGGGAGCAGGGTTTAGTTAGTAACAGCACTTTCTACCAGACAGAAAGCGTATTCAAGTGGTTATGTCACCCACCAGACAGAGGGTAAGACTATCTTGTTCATGACTATTCCACAAATTCAGGAGAGCTGTTGCTCTACGGTGACACCCAAAAGCACTGCCTTGCTCTTGGATTCAGATGCTTATTTCAAATCCATGGGAAGAAAACCTGGGCCAAAAGAGAGCCACACCACTCCATCTGGTCCTCACCTCTGGTGATTAATGGACAAAGACTGAGGGCAGTTTTCCCGCAGTCTAGACATATGCTTTAATTCAGTCATTTCAAGTCCAGTTAGCAGGAATGATCGTAATGCACAAGTTGACCAGATTTATTAAATCTGGCCATATAAATCACGGGGCTTCTGCATGCAGAATACTTAGGAAAAAATCTGCCCCCTGTGGGGACTGTTAACTCTTTGAAAATACAGTCCCATATGCCTCTTAAGGAAAAAAAAAAACAAAACACAAAACCCACCATGCCTGCAGTGCAAGAAACTCAGTCTTCTTGCCAAAAGACCCTGGGTAAGAGCTTTCTCAAAGAAGTGTTATGAAACACAATCTTGAACTGTTTTTTCCAGACACACCCAGCAATAAACTCAGAGAACCCATGATAAAAAAAGAAACACACCAAATGTTTGTGAGAGGACCTTGAGATTTTCAAATTAAAATTCATTCTAGAAACTCCCAGTATGTCACCAGGAAATAAAAATCCTGGGTGAGAAACACCCAAAGAAACTTAACTTTAACTCTCAGTTTTCTGACCTCATCACAGTTTTCCACTACTGAAAGTGTGGCTACAAAGAAGATGGACGCTCTTTCTTCACCAGGAGCTACATAGAGAAGACAAGGGGCAACGGGTACAAATTGCACGAGGAGAGGTTTCATTTTGATATAAGAAAGAAATTTTTTACACTGAGAACAATCACTGGAACAACCTCCCCAGGGACGTGGTAGAGTTCCCATCACCAGAGGTTTTCGAGATGCGACTGGACAGAGTGCTAAATAATCTCATCTAGGCTCCCTTTCCCATGAAAGGCTGGACCAGATGAACTTTGGACCTCCCTTCCGAGCTGGGCTGTTCTATGAGTCTGACTTAACTGGTAGTTGGTGTCAAAACAAGGTGGAGGAGAAGCTCACATGGGCAGGCACCTGTATCACCCCGGAGAAAGCAACCAAAATCTGTCACCGGTAAGAGCCGCCTTCACCTGGCTCAGTGCACACAGCTTCCCTTCCATGCTCTCCTCCTGGAGTCACCGGTAACCAGTAGGTTATACCAACTTAATTAACTTCGCACTGGAGAAGAGAAGAAGAAGCACCCTTACACTTGACTTAGATCTGGACGTGAGTAAAATAGGACCAGCCGGTGGTACTACACAGTCTGCCACACTGCCTTCCTCAGGTGAGCACCTAAGATTTGAGCACCCTCTTCCCCATACACACACATACACATACCACCTCAGAGACAACTGTGCCCAAGACAGAGCAGAAAGCCTTAGGCAACAGTTAAGCACAGCGGTGTTTTAAGAAACCGCTTATTAAGTAAGACAGCAAGCATCTGCAAGCATCTTTCCAGTTCTTTCCTGTGCAAAGGTGAGTAAGTGAACCTCAACCATCGCTGGACCAACTATTTGATTTTGCAAAATCAGGAGCTTTGGTCACTCATGCACACAGTGTTTAAGAACAGATTTAAGAATATGAAGATGTCACCTTTCAGCCTCTAATTACTGTCTCTCAAGAGACACAGAGTGACTCAGTGGGTATTTTTAACCCCTAACATCTGGAACCCCATGCCCACCTTTACACACAGGACAGGACGCTGCATGTTCATGGTGGGACAGGAGCTTTGATGAGGGCTGCTTTACTTACTCCGGGCTAAGCACACAAAAATAACATTTTCTTGTGAATATGAGATATATTAAGGTGCTAGTGTGATTTCAATAGCCAGTTTTAAAAATTGTTTGTACCTGCAGCATGTGGACTTCAACATACAAATTCCTGCTAACTAACTGTCTTTTAGAGGAAGATTTTTAAAATTCCTCTCATTCCATAAATATTTAAACATACCTATGCTTTCAAGTATGTGAAGATGTGTCTTTTAAGCACTGATATGAAGGGATGCATGAACAGAACCTGTCACAAACAAACAACACTGACAGCAGCTGGAAAATGCCCCTTTGGGGCTGGTAGTCCAAGGTCTAATTCACACATTGCTATCTGGAATACTGCAGCATCAATAGATATAAACATTAAATGTAGGTAATGTTCATTGACGTTATATAGTTCTTGAACTGTGCTTAGTTTATACCTATAATTAAACAATGGGGTAGACAGAAATAAATTGCGTTACTACAACATAAGCAATAAGATAACCTACTGTATATTACTTAACTATTTTTCGGGTATTGCTTTACATTTCATTTCTCCAGGACTAAATCCACTCTGCCTTTCTTTTTTCCTCAGATAAATCTGTCTAGTAGAAGAAAAAATGCACATATATTCTACAGACAAAAGATGTGACATTGTGCATTACCTCATCTGCAATAGGGTTTTCTTATTAATTTTTTCCTTTTTTTTTCTTTCGTTTGTTATTAGTTATTTCAGCTATTAAGAAAAAACCATTATACCTAATTGTCATTTTTCTGACTGTAACGCTTTTACAATAACAAAGATAAATTTTGCTTAGCTTGCATTTAATTTATAGTACATAAAGGTCAGTTGTTTACCAGTATTTCCCTAAGAATCATCTTCGATATTTTCCTTCTTTTTAATTGCTTCTTCAAAAGGTACTGCCTATACCCTGTCATTAGTTAAATTAACGAGTGATCTGATTTTAATCAACGTTCCTGTTAATCACAGAAGTTATCAGATCTCACTAAACTAAAGGAAAACATATTTCCTATTTTGCCACGGGAAGATAATAAAACTGTTAGGAGTGCGTGGTGCAGACCACGTTCTTTGATGCTGCCATGTTTGCCTGTGGTTTTCTTCAGTCACAGCTCTGAATTGGGCTTCTTTAGAAGGCAGAATTAAAAAATATATAATCTATTGATATACCATCCAGCAGAAACTCCTTTCTATTACAAAAATGTTGTGTTGTGGTAGAGACTGAAGATTATTATTTGACCCTAAAAGATATCACACTGCATCTAAGTCTGTTGATGATACACAACGTTGAAAAGTATTTCCTGCGATTATTTGTTTGTTAAATTGAGTTGACTTTATTATACTTGTGAATCATAGACAAATACTCTCTTGCTAACAGTAAATATCCAGCCTCTGATCTCACAAATTCAGCGTGTGTTTGCACATCTATAGCAAGGATGTACCATTAGTCAGTGGAAAGGAGAGCTGGCAAGCTTTAGAAGAAAGGACTGTAATATAGTGAACTGCTGATCTGCAGTGATAGCGAAAAGAAAAAAGCTGGTCAGCAAACTCCGTATGGGAGCAGCTGAGCTGAATCTCCCTTTTTAAACATTCATTGGACTTTTTCCCCTCCCAGTTATAAGCCCTTTTTTTTCACATTAGGGGTTTCTCATTAGCGCTGCCCTCCAGCAAATTATGCGGAGCATCAGCTGCACCCTCCACTCGGCCTGCTCTCCGGAGCAGAGAGATGAGTGAAACCAGTGTTGTATCCGTCCAACGTTGTATGGTCAAATACCTGTGATAGCTACTGAATTTCAGCATGCGACCTGGTAAGCTTAATACAACAGCAAGTGCTCTATCCAGTCAGAGGCACACCTTCTGACATCTGCTGTCTTTTTTCAAAGGAAGAAAGGGTTTGCTGCCCATTCGAGGGCTCTCTCCATTCCAGTTTTCACACTACCTTCACAATACCCCCCCCACTGGATTCAACTGTACAAAAGCAGCCGAGATGCGAACCCTCACCGAGCTGGCTGCCGGCTGCCGAGGGAACTGCGTGGCAATTACAGTACTCTGCGACTGAAACCTTCGGCAGGGAAGGTGTGGACGCTGGCAGCATTTCTGACAGGGTTATTTCAAGCAGTTAAAATAAAAAAGGAGCATTTTGTTTACCTTTTGTATTTCTATTTGCTACCTCATCACAACTTAATCGCTTTCTTGCATGTTTTTTTTAATAATCACGGAATTAGTTTAAAAAAATATTAATTTTTTCATCCAGTCAAAGTGTAGGGTACTCAGGGTAGGGAGACGGGTGAAAGAATCAGTTAGTGATGTCATTTGTTTAAAAAAAATGTAAAAATGTTTCATTCCCATGACATGAAGAAACAAAAGCCAGAAGACTGCGCCCAGTCTGAAGCCTCTTTAAATCAGTATTTTGCCCACAAGATCTCTAATCTTTTTTTCTTGGAGCCACATAACGGATGCTTCTATAACTGCTCCCATCAGTTCCTTTAATCTGTTCTCAGGATTTTCTCTTTTTCCCTGCAGACACAGAAACTCCCTCAAAACTTTCACTAGTGAAAGACCTTCACCTACACCTGACTCGCATGCACCAACACCCGAGGTGAAGTTTATCACAGCTCCAGCTTTCTGTGTACCTAGAAGGAATTCAGCAACTTCTTGAAGTTATGTTAAATGAAAGGCAGTGGTCACATCCAACCCACAGTTCCTCTGCTCTTAACTCTCTACACATGGACACGCTTTACTACCAACGCGAGTAAGTACATCTTGACTCTTTTTTTACAAAAAAACTTAGGACACACCTCTTCATCCTCTCCTCTCATTACACGCACTCCAGCTGTGCTTATGAAGAGCTGCTCAAATACCACGAAGAGTTACCAACAAACTGACCACTGAAACGGCCTTTCCTTTAATTGCCTTCCTCCTCTGATTTTTCGTACTACTGTCAGAAAAAAGATCATTCTAGGACAGCAGACAGCTCTGCCAGCAGTCACGTGTTTCTGCAGAAAAAAACTATTTTCTGTTTCGCTTCTAAGTAAGATGACTGGGTATGGGCTTTGAAGACCACATTTTCTCAAGGTTTCTCAACTTCTCCATGTCACCAGCTGCTGTAAGCTTATTGCAGGGGATTAGATCCTGGCCTAGGAAAAATCATGGATGTCTCCTGCAGAAAAACCTCTGCTTTTGCATTTCACCTGCAAAATCAGAGCATTTCACCTATATAAACAGAACGCCAAAATCTCTGCACAGCTCCACTGACTTTAATGAGATGTTGCATATTTATGTTAGTAAAAAGCTCGGCTCAGGGTGAATTTTGCCATTAGAGGCAGGAGCTCTGGATGCTGAGAGCTCAGCTGACTCCAAAACCATGTACAGAGACTAAGGATACTGTAGGGGCTGGTTTGCGAACCACGGGTACGTAGCACAGTTAAAAGACAGAACAGCAACTTGAAGTGTGATTATAAATCAGACACAAGGAACACCCCACAGACTCTCACAGTATAAATGTATGGTAGGCAGCACTTCTGCACAATGCTGATCCTCAAAACCTTATTAATGTTGCAGTATTCCCTCACTGCCCTGAAGCAAAACAGGAAAGTATGGTCAATCTTACGTGCCTAGGACGGGGGAAGGAAGGGAAGGAGTGGAATATATCTCTGTTTTTGAGGTACGTCATGTTAGCAGGCACTGGACAAGGTGGATCAACAACTTCAATATTGCACATCCCCTGCTCCTCACCTCCTAGGTTTGCTTCGATATTATCTCAAACCTTCTGCCTCAATGTACACTGAGTCCACAGGGACCAAGAACAAAGCAAAGTCTATTGCCATCCAGCATTCCTATAATAAGCACTTACTGCTGACTCCTTTCCTTTTCTGGTGGCAGTTGTTCAGGTATGAAAACTGCCAGAGGTAATTGGAAGTATGATGTATTGCTGAGCCTCACAGTGATCTAAGAGTAGCTGAGAACATCAGCATGGTAGTTTTATTGTCTGTCTCCTGGTGTCTATAAATCCCAGCTTTTACTACCTTTGTTTTTATCATGCCAATCAAAGGCTTGATTGCCCAAGGAATAAATTACCAGATAAATCACTAATTGGAAACATAGCTCTCTCTTTGACAATGCCTTATTTCCTGTGACATTGTATGCAAATTCTGCAGTACCACTATGCAAGGCATTGCAGATATAGCCCAGATTTCTATGTGATGCCATAATACAGAAAAAGGATAACTGCCTCTAGAGAGTGCAACACGACAGTGTAATATGCAGGTGAATAGAACAGCGTATTGCAGAAAGGAGAGCTAATTAATGTGGGGACAACGGGGAAGAAGGAAGAGGGCAGTCTGCCTTGTAATGCAGCTTGCTATGATGAGAAAGCACTCTACCTGGCAGCAAAGGTTACAAATGCTAGTATCCTAACAGGCTTAGTGGAAGACATTATGGACTTGGTAGGGTGTACGGGTGCGGTACACTGTAAATGCAGTACAGGGAAGTTGAAGTCAAAACATAGTCTCAAACAAACTGAATATCTAGATCTAAATAACTGCAAGAACTTCAGAATCTTTTAATTCCCTCTGGGGGAACTAATTTTATCTGCTCTGTAAAAGGTGTCTCTAACAGTAGTTAAAACACCCTTCTTCCATAGTTATTAAGCCTTCCACAGGCCTACACCAGGGTTGTTTTAAAAACCATTAGGATAAATATGGAAAGCATTACCACAGGCAGTCCTGAATGTTAAGTGTACGGTTTTTAAAAAAAGCCCGTGGGATTGGGTGCTAGTGTACATGGGAGCGTTTAATGCGCTTTCTGCACCTGCTACAGCCGACAGGCAGGAAGGCTGCAAAATCTTGTACAAGTTAGATAATGCCTCAAAGAGAAACTGAAGATCGTTTTGCAAGTTTTTGGCCATCTGGGAATTGGGACACATGCGCTTGAGAGCATTAAGCGTGACTGATCTCTGGCACTTCCAGCACTTCTTGAAATACATGGTTTTGGTTATCAAATGGATCCATCAACAAACTACTGTGCCTTTTACCTTGTGTATACTCAATTTTTAAAGGAACCCTCTAGAGAAGAGTCTTCATTTACCAGCCTGAGCATTTTCATGGCTGTGGGAAGCTTGAGTTACAGTCCCCCCCAGCCAAGATGGCGTTAACTCAAGACCCTTCTGTGGGCTACTGTTTTAACAGCTATGACTTTATGTAAAAGGTAGCTTTACCCTTGCCATTTGGAAAGCACTCCAGGCTTTCTGTAAGCACTTGAGGCATGCTAAGATCACATCAAACAAATTGAGTTCCTCAGGATACTTTGATGCAGGAATACCTAGCTTTTGAATCTTAAAATGGAGGCAGGTATTCAGGCATCTGTCTCCATCAATACAGAAGCACTCTGGGCACGCAAAGAACCAGAACTTAAAGCCACCAAAGAAGGAGCATCCTGAGAGGTTCAAAGACATGTTTTCATGTCCCAAGACTGGGCTCAGCCATTTAGTACACATAGACCAGGGGATGTTAGATGTCTGTGACATTTTAGATACGTACACAATCAGGTGTGGGTTTCTTGGATAGTTCTATTAGATCTAGTTGCCCCTGGATTGCACTGCAAGTACCTAATGGGTACCTTGCATTTTATCCTTAGCAACTGACCTGCACCTTGATGTCTGAAACATAAACAGTGCATTGGTTTTCAATCTAATTTTTTTGTGTCACCTAGTTTATAAGGGAGGTCTTTTACTTTTAGGTTTGGGGGTTTTGTTGTTGTCGGTTTTGGTTTTTTACAGGGAAAATTACATGGTTTTAGGCTTCACAGGACTTTGTTTTCGTCCAGTGATGGAGCCGAGTGCCACGTTCTCAGACAGTAACTATAGAGTACATGAGGAATTGAAATAATCAGAAGCAAGTCCAAAAGTAAAGGTTAGGTATCATACTCATCTCTGATTTATGCCTTTGTGTCCTAATTCACTGTGGTTCTAAAGGCACCCGGTGAAAGACATATAGGAAGGTTTATTTGAAAATTCTGTTTTCCCAGACGAAAACCAAATGGGAATTTTAAAGGCAAATATAGGAAAGACTTGGGTGTGAAACAGTGGGGAAAAGTAGGCACCATTTTCAGTCTTTTCCAGGAACCATGATGAGATAATGTCAATTACAAAAAAAGACGGAGTTTAAACTAGAAACTTTGACAGTCCCAAGAGTTTAAAGCTACTTGGTGAAAAAAGCTGCTGAGTGCTTGGAGTTTTTTGGTGAAAGCAGAACTGCAAATGAATTGCAATAAAAGTATATTTTTACAGTTAAGCTTTTTGCTGGGAGCAGCTTAATGTTTTTTGCCTAAAAGCACCACAAGCCCAGTACACTCACGCGTTAAGTTTTGCATGACAGAGCAGAGATATCATGTGGAAAAAAGTATATGTTGTAAAACTGATTTCCTACTGAAATGGTCCATGTACCACCACTATAAAAATACCGCAAGATTTCTCATTTACTGAAGTGACAATTTCAAAAACTCTTATATGCTCCTCATCGAAAAAGCCTTGGTGTAAAACCTATTGAGAATAAAATCCCCCAGAATTGACTGTAGGGTTTTGACTTTCAGTCAATGTATATATTGGCATAGCTCCTACAGCCTTCAGTCAAAGCCATGCTGATTTGTGGTAGGAAGCAATGGTTTCTCAGGCCTCAGTTGTAAAAGGATTTGAACACTTCTTGCTACATGTCATAAGCATTTAAGATGTGGTCCTGTTTGCTTCTTCAGAAATCAGATTTTAGGAAAAGCTTGCTTTTTTTAATCTTTTACTTTCCATCTCTTCAGCCTTCATTTTATCCCATTACACAGTTTGACCAGTGCTGTTTCAGGCTGAATAATCCCTGTCCTGGTTTTGGCTGGGATAGAGTTAATTGTCTTCCTAGCAGCTGGTACAGCGCTGTGTTTTCAGTTCAGTATGAGAAGAATGTTGA
>JAVKLA010000014.1:26115136-26237524 GCA_034782735.1 Sagittarius serpentarius | reverse complement strand
CACTGCTCAGGAACTGACTGGGTATCAGTTGGCGAGTGGTGAGCAATTGCATTGTGCATCACTGGTTTTGTGTATTCACAAAAGCTTTACCTTTTTCCGATTCTCTCCCCCATCCCCCAGGGCGGGGGGGAAGTGAGCGAGCGGCTGCGTGGGGCTGAGTTGCTGGCTGGGGTTAAACCACGACAGCTGCCAGAACTGGGCTAGAAGAACTTTGCAATGGAGTCAGGTCTGTAGCATTTCTGACAAGAAAAATACAAATCTTCCATGATTCAAACTCTGTAGCAAGACAGCTTATAGGTTTATGAAGCACCTCGCGTGCTTGTATAGTCAGTGCAGTACATTTTTGTGGGTTTTTGCCAGCTTTCACAAGTGCAATTGTCAGGACTAGCACGTAAGTGCAGTCATACCCAGAAAGGTGGAGAGCTGTGCAAGCTGATGCAATACAGTTCAGACACTGTTTTGCTCTAGATAGAACATTAAATGTTAATTAAATGTTCAGTGTGTACCATCTTAGCTTCAGTAAATTGGTCAAAGCAGCTTTGAAGCAGAGACTGAACCTCACCTAGTCTCGGTTTTGAGCAAAATAATGACTGGTATACAAAGTGATAACCAAGACCGATAGACAAAGGAAATTTTTATGTCCCTGCCTACTGCAGTCTTAAGCTAGACTATGAAGTCTGAAAAATACAGAATCTAATTATTGTAGCTGTGTAACTGAAGTAACGAGGAGATTGAGAGTGTGACTGATAAGCAGTTAGATGCTACACTAGCAAGCTGGAGGTCTGTAGTCCTCCAAAAGACTGGCAAAAATTACCTGCAGTGGGATGTACAAACTGAGAGATATTCAGTCGGTGCTATTATAACCTGAATTATGCATCTACTGCTACTTATGACTGGAGATTGTGCACATGCTTAAGGTATCAAAAAAGTAATTAACTGAAGAAAACTTGTATTATCTTTCTGTGGTAGAAGGTGATAGCCAATAAAAGTACGACAGAAAAATCCAGGATCTCATCAAATATATAAAATAAAGTGTTGTAGTTTAGATCCTGAAGTATCATGTAGCAGGAGAGCTAATGCCACTGCACTGCTGCTTAATCAATGAAAGACTAGTTTTACACTTGCTGCTTGCTATACTACTGTAATAAGAGAAACTCCAGTAATTCATCCAGTATGAAACTGAACTGTGCATCTTGGAACAGCCAAGTGTGGTTTTAGGCAGAACTGGTGCTACGGGCAGAATCTGGAGCCAGCACATAAGCAGGTGCTTCCCAGAATGGTGGTTTGGTGCCCATTTGGGTCCAGTCCTGGGAGAGCTGGGAGTCCTGGGAGGACGAAAAGAGATCAGTGGGGGAGGCAGCTGCTGGCAGAAGCAGTCAGTACCCCCATTTTGGCTTCAGGACAAATGCAAGTAGATCGCAATGGTGTATTAAGATCCCTCCTGAAATAATCCGAACTCGGTGCTTGTCATCTCTGAAGGTCTCGGTCACTTTCTGTAAACTCTCCTGTAAGATGCGGTACTGCATGACGTGGTTCTCAGCAGGGCGCTCTGGAACTTAAACGTCTTCCATTCCTCCCTACCAAGAACTCAAGAGAACGTGTGTCTGGAAACACTGCTGAGTGGTACGCAAACTTGACACAGCAGCTGTGAGGAGTAACTGCTCCTCTCCTGATCACAGCTGATTGCCACAAAGCTCAAAAAATCTCCAGCAATAAAAAGCAGTGATACTCGCAAAGAGCAACCTTATTATAGAAAAGTGTTTCCTTCACATGTGTCCTGATTTATAAGCAAATTGCTGAATACCTCACTGGCATTTATCCTACCGTGTTGCCTGCGCTTTAACAGTAATTGACACAGTAGCCTTTCTGCAACATTGAGAAATAACACCTAATTAGAAATATGCCCAAATCCTTTTTTAGGAGAGGAAATACTAACGTGTTCGGAAGATATTCTGGCTGATAACTGCAACATTAAATTCTATACCGTGAAACTGCAGGGTTAGAGGAACTTGCATCATGTGCAATTAACGTCCAAGCAGAAATTCCACCAACTGATGAGGTATCCAACCGTTAATGTGTGAACTGCAACCGTGTATCACAACTACCGGATGCCCCCTTACACATCCAGCTGGCTAGTTACACCAACAAAACCTTTACCATCTTACCATCTACCGTTTTGTTCAGGAGCACATCTTCCTATGCTTACAAGCATGCATATCTCACTCAGACACTACTGATACTCGTCGACAATTTCATCAACCCAATTGTGAAAGAGTCATCATTTTTCTCCCTTTCCTCCATTCCACAGTTGAAGCCCAGGGGCAGTTCAGTCATGCAACAACTGTTCAGCACATGAAAGAGAGGGAGTCAAGGCACCTTCCTAGCACAAGCTGCTGATACAAATGACAGAGCACTCAGGGCTGCAAAGCACAGAGAAAGAGCATTTTTGATATTTTATATATGAGAGTGTTGTACTGATGCATCCCGTGCTGAGAAATGCACCAGCACAATGCTTCAAGGAGAGGAAATCATCCCAAAAGTAGGGGTCGTCACTTTACTAATCCCATCTCTCAGAAAACTCATCAGCACAGGCAGAATGAAGCTATGTCACACAAGGTCAGGCAGTCAGAAAGCCTGAGCAGGCTGTCTGACCCTCTCAGGGAGAAGATGTTACCTCAGTTTCAGTGTGGAAGACTCAAACTTCGTCATAAAGGCCATGATGGATAAGTATGAAATCTTGTTTGCCAGCAACAGTAAACCAGCCCCAGACTGTGAGAGAATTAGAATAATAAGCTTTCAGGATTTCAGGAAATGCAGTTAATATGATAATTCCCATCAAACACTGGGTGGCACCAAGAAAACCTTCTTCTTGTACAGAAAACCTGGATGGATTTTTTTTATGGAAGACAGTTCACAGGTGATGAACCTGCAAGTGAACTTGATGGGAAAAGGAGGTAGTAGCTGCTGCTGATCCCCGAGCTATAGAAGGGAAAGCTAAGGGTTCTGTAACCCCAACAAAGAAGAATGAAGGCACCACTGAATGTCCCATAACCATTCCCGTTCTTTGACACTTAAATACACATTCATAATTTTTTAAAATTATGACCTCAATTTTCTGCAGCCTTGTGCCCAGTGAGCGCAGCCTGGGTGAGGATGAGTTGCTCCTGCTCTGTCCAGTGTGGTAATGGCTCCATGAAGTGCACAACTGCAGAAAGTCGGGGCTCCCTGTGATGTGGAAGCAGCACTGGGGCTCTCCAGCTTACATCCTCTAGAAGAGATCTCTAAATTGTGAAATGTATTCCTGCTGTGAAGGCTCAGCCCTTTCTAGCCAACTTTACCACCGACAGTAAGACAAGCTACATAACGTGAGCACAGGTTCAGCTGAAATTTATGCAGGGCAGCCCAGGTGAATTAGATCCCTTGGGATGTTCACACAGTTGTGGGTTTCTAGTCACAAGCACCAGGCTGAACTCTTCTACAGAGAAACTGCCAAAAGGCAATTAATATTTGATGGCATAAAATTCAGCATGCCAGACAGGTGGCAAAAGAAGAGGAAGAGAAGGAAGGTAGCGCTTGGACATAACTACGCTGCTTGGACATATGCATCCACCTGTTAAAACCATACATGCAGTACCTGCATAGGAAGGTGTGCTTATCTCCTTTGCCAGCAGTGACATTAGGCTTATGCTAGGAGTAGAAACAACCTATAAAGATCTGTGAGCCACCGTGATTTATAGGCTGACCATGAGATCTCTGTCAATCCCCAAGCAAGTATTGTAAGCTGACTGTAGCCACAAGTGCACTAGTAGGAGTTCAAAAAGACCTTCTTTTTGTTTTCCTGCTCTCCGTTTCTCTCTCGCTCTCAAGATTTTCATGGAAAACCACAGACAACCTTTTCATGGTCTTATGGAATGGATCAATTTATCATCATGCTCTTTAACATCTTCCATGCGTATGCAATAACACACACATCTCTTCAGTTATTTCAGCCTGACAGTATTCAGCATTTGCATAAAAGATCTTTGCTACTCCTAAGTGAGCTAGAAGGCAACTCCAATGGGATGATTTAGGCCTGCTTATAGGGTTAATAACAATTCGTTTTGGTTTCAGACATATAGATTTAGTTTTGTTTTCTACATAGGAATAAGTAACAAGCCATTTTTAGTTTGAAAAATGGAAACCATCAGTGCTGTCTTGTGTTGTGACAGCAAAAGACTACAGAGCTCTCCGGACAACCTCTCTTTCCATTTTTCAGTCTCTCCTTATGCCTTGCTCTGTTTAATGTTGCTGAAGAGGAATGCATAATATTAGGGGATAAAAATACACAAATCCTCCTTTAGGAGATGATGTTACTTTGGGTAGAATGGGTCAGTATCATTCATCTACATTAGGGCCATGGTATTGTATGATTACATAGCTCACCTTTACATTTGTATCAAACACACCCATTACAAGTATTGTCCTGGAAAAATAGCTTTAAACAAACAAACAAACAAGCAAACAAAATCCTCCAAGACGCTGGTCCAGGAAAGCATACCCTAACAGGTGAGAACGCTGTACATAAACAGCTTGTGTACGTCACAATCATACTCACTCGGATTCATGCCCTGGAACTGACATGCACACATCGTATGCAGATATTTTTCTTGTGCACTAGTTTCATCAAGATATTGAACTACATAGGCTCGTCTACTGCCAAATTCTGCGTTTCTTAAATGTGTAAGATCCATAATAACTATTCAGGTCTGCTGTGATCTTATACATCTCCTCTAAAAAATTCCTGCTTCAAAACAAATGACTGCATTTATAATTGCTTACCAGTCTACATAATTTGCAAATAGGGAAGGCTGAAAAAATCTTCCTGGGATTCAGACTTCCATATCAAATTCACCAGTCAAAAAAGCAATAAAACTTGCTTAGACAAAATGAACATTTTTTATGAAAATTGAATAGTATCTCCAGTGAGGAAAAAATGTAAAAATGTTTGCAAAAGAATTCTCATATATTTGTTTTACAAGTTTGAGATTTCATTTTGATTTTTAGTGAATTATTTTTTCATGTTTTTATTATTTACATACTTTTCAATCATTTCATAGAAGGTCAGGAGAAGCAATGTGAACTGATGAACTCGTCTGATACTTGTGATATATAATCTAGCAATATAACAGTTGAAATACTTAGTATTTTTATCATATGATTTTTTTGAATAAATCATAGAATAAATAGAGACACTTTGATGTGGAAAAGAAGATAAGCTTCCCTGAAGAGGTATCAAACTAAAATGAAATAAAATAATATTGCAACTAATTGTTAGTCACGACATATGGAGTATATTCTGAGATGTGCCTTTACGTTCTCAGCTCTTTCTTCAAACCTTCTGCCTTACAGCTTGCGAACTTCTGTCAGAGGAAAGGGCTAAGGCAGATGGCTTCAGCCGGACAGGACGGATATCATTCACAACGTTATTTTTTATCGTCTTACTCTGTGATACCATATATATCTTTACCTATTGCAAGTATAGTGTTAGGTAAAGAATTAAGACTAAATGTTGGAAAGGACCCTCTTTTGAAAGAGGGTTTGATACCAACAGGCCTTTAACAGTTCTTACAGTCAGAGTATTTTGTGAGCTGGAAACACACATGCAGATGTTTCCAAGTGCTGGTTTGATTTGCATTCCGGAAAACTCCAGCATTCAAATACAAAATATCCCCCCAAATAATTACGCCCTCTCCCTCTTTTTCCTGTTCACCTCGCATACTACTCTCCCTCTTTGTACTTTTTTCCCTACGTGCCCACTCCCACTGCAGCTTTACCTTTGCTTTTCCAACCTGTTTTGCTAGATTCAAATACGAACATATCCTATATTCACATGCCTGCCCTTGTGTTCCGTCTGAAGCAATTCAGGCCGGCACCTTCCACCACGCTGCCATTTGACTCTGTCCGGCGAGCGGCACCAGCCTCGAGCTGGACATTTTACCCTCTGTGGCAGGAGCTGACGTATGGCTTTACAGTCACACTCACAAACCTGGCAGATTTACCTGCCTCCAACAGAAAAGAGCAGGACCAGCTGTGTCCAGCTGCTACAAGAAAAGCAGGATCTCCTCTTGCTTCTGGAAGGGGAAAGCAGCCACTGAGCTTCTCGTTTAAGGGACTAAACGCAGCGAGTACCTCCGGACCTGGTGCACGCTGTATATGCTCACAGTTTCATGCAAATACTTGTTTTCCTCCTAGTTCCCTCTCAAATCATTTCAGATTGGATTGCTTTGTCCTCCAACAGAAGACAGCAGGAATTATGCTGAGCACTAGTTGGTATTAAGAGTAACTACAGATTACGCCCCACACGCGGCGTTCTCCGGTTTGACCCTCTACATGCCACACACACACACACACAAGAGCAATGTGGGCACAGTCACTCACCCAAAGAAAACAAGCACAACCTGCTTCAGTTTCAGTACTTCTGTAATTCTAACTCTCAGCTACTGGATTTGCATCATTTAGTTTATGCTTTTGTCTTTTCCTGTCAAGACTAGCTGTAACAGAGCTGTCTCTTCTCTTGGCCGGTGCTCGTCTGAGTAGCTGCAGCTGGGAGACAGGGAGGAGCGAGTGTTTAGGTACACCTGTGTGCACGCACGTATAGGTTAGCACAGCATACTTCTAGTGAAGGGGCTCTTCACACACATAATGCTGAGGGTGTCTTCACATCTGGTCCTTTTCCGTCCTCCTGCAGCAACACTCACTCCTGTCACACGTGTCGGTGTAGCCCAGAAGAAGCAGAGGAGTGCAGCGACAGACCGTGCTCCGTAACCTTTACTCCTCCGGCGCTCTTCCAGCTGCCGCTCCCTCCCGCATCCCTCTTTCCTCCCCTCACTGCCGTGCGGCTGATCCTCTCTCCTCTAACACTTGACAGCAATCCAGGACCCTTTCCAAAAATCAATTAAAAAAATAAATTTTCCAGCCAGTGGGGGTCAAATGGCTCAGCTACTCACAATACCCTTAGCACCCGGAGCGCCACAAAGGCTCTGGCTAACTCTGTCACCCCTGTCTTTCTCACCAGCGCTGCTGCTCTTGAAAGCCAAAGAAAGATAGTCTTAGCCCAAGCAATAAACTCAACACAAAAATTAGGATTTTGGTATGTCATTTTAAGAGCTACTTTACAGATAAATGTGTTTACTCTCACCCCACTGCAAAATACTGGTAGGTGCTTGAAGAGAAAGATACAGGACTGAACAAGATCCCTATTATCACAAGCCTGCCTCTCCTTTGCCTGCAGAAGAGAAAATGTAAGCTGAAAAAGAAATGGCAAGACTAAGGAGTTGCAGCTGGGACTGGAGCCGGGAGCATCAAGGGGGGAGAAAGCTCCTGCCTAACCACGGGAGTACCCAAACGCTAACCCAGCATGCCTTCAGCGTTTTTATTCTTTACGTTTCTGCTTCAGTAACAGATAGTGGGTTTTCCTTTTCCCTTAATCACTGTTCATGCTGTAGCTGGAAACCTGGGGTTTCACACACAAACTTTATTTAGACGGGAGTGAAAGGAGGCGAAGGATAGTGCCTCTGATCTGAAAGGTGACTGGAGTGGTAATTATACAGACAGAATTGAAGAACTACATTTTAAACACTGCAGCATATTAATAGCACTACCTTCAGTTGAACGACACTGTAACTTCATCCTATTAGGTGAATGCAAGCTTTCCTGTCTAACCATTCCTGTTTGGCAATCGTGCTTTTCTTGAGGCCAGCCTGGACATGAGGAAAACAGGCCGGGGGGGAGCCCCAATTCCCAGGCTTACGATCTAAAAAGTGAAAATTGCTTGTTGTATGGGTCTAAGAAATCCTGACTGGGAAAATGCATGTAATGAAACCTCCTGCCAGGTGAATTTCTCAGATCATCTATCTTATAAATATTTGAAAAAACATATTCCAATTTTCCCTTTGCCGTGGTTTGGCATCTCCTCGTGCAACACCTGTCCCTGTGGAAATCTGTCCCTCCTGGTTTTCCAGCAGTGACCGCCTGAAAAGACCATCAACCCAAAGCCTTTCACTTCCCCAGGGTCTGAAAAGCTTTTCTGCTGTTTCCTGCCGTAAGTGGAACCTCTGATGCCAGGCTGTCAGCCTCGTGCGTACCCTGACAAGGTTTTGCTCCGCAAGTCTCCTGCTCTTCCCCCCTGCAGGTCCCACCGCTGCCGGTCTGCTGGAGCTGCCTGGCTCCGTGCCCTGCGAGACACCTCTCCTGTTGACTCCTCCACCCACCCCTTCCCTGATCTTATTAATGAAACCTCATGAAATGCCCTTTTCTCATATGCATGTTTAATTCCTCCTCATTAGACAACTGAGGCGTCCCCTGCGCTCTCGTTTCTCCCCGTCTAGCACTCCAACATAAGGCAGAGACTGAGAAAGGGAACAAGTGCCCTCCCAAATATTGCTATGCCTGCTTTGTAGTTTTACCTTTAATGTACCTCCTTGACCATCAGCCTGAGCATCAAGGTGCAATCTGAATGAACTGTTGTCACTTATATATGAGCTGCTACTACAGCTTAGCTGCTCTTTAGAGGGACACAGTCAGCTCTAACCACAAGTCATATTTAAGTAAGGAAAAGACTGTGATGAGTGTGTTAGCTTCCCTTACTAACATCTTTCAAAAACCGCAGTGACATTGCTCTAAAAAACCTTTTGTACTTCAAATTCTCATCAACTCTATCACTCCTAAGAGCATTAGCCAAAGTTTGAGCAGTTCATCATCTCTGTTACATTCATTTACATGCTATTGGGCTCGACGCTGGATAATAAGGGCTTATCCAGCAACACTTCACTTTTTGATCTGGTAAATTCACTATAGGCCTTATTCTTTAAAGATAGTATCTTTTTTTTTTTTTTTTGCCACCAATTGCCTTTTTTCTTGTAGTTCGCAGAAGCACTGATTTTTGAATGTGAAATAGTTACGGAAACACTGATCTTTAAGTTATTAGACTTCCTGCTCCAGCTGCCTTGACCAAAAACTCCCTCTCCAATAATGAAAGGACCTTCTGTTTCCTTCAGAGGTGGTGCGAAAGCCATTGTAGACAGGCACCATTTACTGGATCACAGACATCAATCATATTTCTAGTGTTTGGTCTATTATCACCTAACAAAGACAGGCAACTGGCAGCTGGACCAGAAAAGATCCCAAGTCATGCTTTCCCACTGGGATTCACACCCAGGTATGGTCCAATTTAGCAGCATGAAACACGTGGGTCCCCTCTGACAAATGTTCATCTGAACCTTTAGAAACGTTTGTGATCTGCTTGTCGTTCACCAGCTGCCTGCATCAGGCAGGTGGGCTCATGCTGTGGGCACCCCCAGTGTTCGTGGATACTAAAGGCAGTTGTTTAGGCTCTGTAAATTAATTGGGTAGAAAAGGACAGCGTTGTTTTAGGCATACGGCTGACATTCGCTTCTCCCCTCAAGATATATCACCTAGTAACTACGCAGAAGACAGTTAACAGCTTCCCTTTGTGCATTATGGAAAACAAACTTATTTTAACGTTACTGTTATTATTGCAATATATATATAAAATTTTCTATAAAATGCACACCAGTATATTTAATAAAGACTGAGTGAAAGGCAACAGGCCATTTATCTAGCTAAATCTGCAAAACTAAAGTGCTAGCTTGTACTGAATAAATATATATAGAAACACTGAGCCTGGGCAGAGGTATTAATTATTTTTACTGCTATTAATCTGCAGTGCCATTTGTGCAACCAAGAAGTGAATTCTGGCCTTCTGCAGGGCACTGTACTAATTTATCTGATTTTTAAGACCACGGGAACGTCACTAATGCCTGCTCCCCATCTTTCAAGAATGTGAGCTCTCACAGACAGCTGCACTGGGAAGTAGCGGAGCGGAGCTGCCAGGCGTGTGTGCTGGGCAGGAAAGCAGGCAGTGGCGTGAGACTGGGATTCCACAGAGTGCTTGGCCACGGAGGCAAGCGTATGATCAGTCAAGTACGCGGCTAACAAGAAGCCACATATTTTCGAGTATCATCAGCGCTATTTTACCCATGAATGGCTGGAAGGTGAAGTTTAATTAGGTACATATACAAGCAACCACAGCAGTTATCATCTCTGTACTACAACTTTTTCCACTTAAAGCACATTTTTGCAATGCAGCTAAGGATTTCTTAACTGAGTACCTTCCCAATGCCCTTAACGTCATTAAGAGGAATACCAAGAGTAATGGCAGCTAAAAAACACACTTAAAAATCATCTAGGCAGAAGTGAGCCTTTCTTCAGAGGCTTCCATATGCTGAAGCGTTCAACACAGGGGATGTTGCCCGTGACAGTAAAGGCGCATGCTCTTTTTCAGTATGCTACGTGCAGGACTGTGTGAATATGGACTAACAGCAAGTTGTGATAATTTACCGTTTATTCGTTACTTCATTCACAAAAATCTTGCTCCTATTTCCCTGAGGTGCTCTGATGTATGCTGTGCTGCACCTGGGTAGTAGCTTACAAAGTAATTTTACTGGCAGACTAACCCAGGGCAAAGGCAGAAATCAAGAGATTACCTTTTTCAGTTGTCGTGATATAGCTGCATATGTGTCCTGGATTAAAATGCATAGCACACATATACTGTTGTACGTGGATAAATATGGAAGGAGTGATCGTAACATAGCACTGAGGGTCCCTCACCTTAGTGTTCTTAAGCTGACACTGGTACCACAGAGATGGGGGGGGGGAGGAAGTAGGCTTCCGAGGCACCTTCATCCTCTTTCCCCGCAGGTATGTCTGAAGGAAACGGGAAAGCGATCCCCCATTGGTTACCTGCTAGAATATAAAACTGAACGGGGGAGAAAATGATCCGCTCTTTATGCTTGCCTTTTCTTTTACAGCCAAGAATTAAAAATACATTTAGATTATTTCACATTTGGAACTGTAAAGCCAAAAAAAAAAGGCAAGCGAATTGCACCTGCTAGGTCAAGCTTCCCATCCACCATCCCAGAAAATCACCAACCCAAACGTCACTTGTCTGTGTTGGTTCTCACAGAAGGCAAACCGTATGTTACATTCCCAGTGTCCGTGCATTTCTGCAGCTTCTAAATAGCTGGCTCCCCCGAACTGCTTTTGGCCAGATTCTGGTTCTCTTCCAGCACCGAAAGGCAGAGGGTAGGATATGTCCTGCTGTTACTCTCCTTTCATTTAGAAAATGGAGAGGTTGTCTGGCTGCCAACCTGTCAGTGCAAATAAGTCCCCTCTGCAGACCTTATCAGATGAATCCCAGTGTGAAAACTTTTTACATATGAATTGCTTTGCAAGGAATGCTCGACTCTTTTCAGAACAAATAAGGAAAAGAACAAAATAAAGGAAATGAAAAAGTAAAGAACCTGCACTGAAAGGTCACTTCAAAGGAACAAAAGTCCTCATGGCTTCTTTCTCCTGCTCTCTTTCTTTCTTCGCAGTTGGCTCCCCAGCATCTACATGCTGCTCCCCTAACCGCAGCAGGCTTAGTCACCACAAGCCTCATCAGTGTACGATTAATTACTCCTGTTAATCAAAGCTGAAAGGCTGAAGGGCGCCCAGCAGATCGGTAATGGAATATCGTACTCTCAGCAGTGCCAGAAGTCCACCGACAGCCTAGGTGAGCAAAGACAAGCACAGCTCAAAGCTACCAGCCTTTCAGCAGCCGAGGCAGAACGGCGAGCTGAAGGCAGTGTCAGTCTGCAGGAGAAGTAACGCTTAGCCTGGAAAATCACCTGCACTGTAAATGGTAGCCAGGACCGTTGGTTATATTAAATCAATATTGTTAGTTACATTATTAAATATTAATCCGAGATGCAAAAAATGGAGGGTTCTTCTGGCTCTGCCAGAGACGGATGGCGTAATCATACGCAAATCACTCCATTTCGGTTCCTCTCAAATTCCCACCTGTAAAACAGGTAATCATATTTCTAACCGGCCACCTTTTGCAAGCTTGTCTCTCCAGGCAGTCTCCCCGGCCACCTCGCACGTTACGTATGTCTGCCCTCCTGGAGGCTGGCACCTCTAGAAACCACTGCGGTGTTAGAGGTGAAGAGACAGCACGGAAAGGTCACGCAGCTTGCACTGAAGCTCCAGGGTCTCACCAGCTTTTGCTGGTTGCAAAGGGGGGAACAGCTTGGGCTAGAAGAGCAAAATCAAAGGCTGGAGGGCTTGAGATAATTTTTTTGTCTTAAAATCATCTGACTCTGAAGAGCACCATCCTCGGCTGCTGAAAAGAGCTGTTGAGACAGCCACCGAATTGTTATCAGTTCTCTTTGAGGGTTCACAGAGCTGAGGGAATGGAATGCAAAGATGGGCGACAGTGACGCGGATTTGTCAAAAACAAACCGTGTCGGTCCACGGTTATTTCTGCCACAAGGGAAGAAGTGTTAGGGGCAAGGGAGAGGCAGCAGGTGTCACGACGAGGCTCCTGGCAGCGTCACCGTGCCACCTCTGGCCTCTTCCAGCACCTGCTTTTGGCACTGCGGTGGGGAGGGGGCCAGGGAAGCCAGGGGAGAAGGGGAAGGGGCTACAGCCCACGCAACGCTCTCACCCCGCGCCGCGCACCCGGCTTCACTCGCTTCCTGTTTCCCGGCCTCTTCGTTTACGTTTGATGAATACAGGCTTTCAAATAGATACTCTCGGTACACAGTCCAGTAAAACTACTCACGGTAGTTGAATCAGAGCACCTTGAAGCAAGATCGGGCCATCAGATAATGAAACTCCACAGTCACAAGTATAGACTCTATAATTATAATTCTGACTGCGTTACCCAGCCTTTGTCAGAATACAGTCATTCTGAGTTAAGTGAACCACATGGTTGAGAACTGACAGGTAATTCAATACCCGAAAAGGGAGCGGTGCACCTACCCCGAACACCTGCGTGAAGGGAAGAGTTAACGCTACTGAGCTCCATCAGAACGTTTGTCTCCTGTTGGAGAAGTCAACTTGAAATAATAGTGGGTCAAAAGTAGTGAAAGCACGTGTAACAGTTTCGTGTTAAAGTCAAGCATGAGAAAAAATGAGGAAGGGAGAAACCTCAGGAATAATTAACAGGAAAGAGCGCAGGTCTCAACTGAGCTTGTAGCTGAACTTGTGCTTGAGTGATATTCTGACCTGGGGACAGGTATGTGTGAAAGGACATAGATGACAAGTGGGATTAAAACATACAGAGATGACAGCTCAGCACATGCATCCTATTTCTGCCAACAGTACTTTAAGCACTCCAGAATACTACTGAAGCTTAAACCCCTGACTAAAGTTAAGCTCATGCTTAAATGGCTGCTGAATTGAGATGAGCTGATGAAATGTGATCCCAGAAAATGACTGGAGGACAGGGAAACTTTAAGTCTAGGCAGTCATAGAGAAATCTTGTTCTTTATGCTCTTGACGGATTCCTTTACCGTGTTCACTTTTGTCTTCCTAAGTACAATTCTGTGATCATAGAAAAACAAAAAATAAAATGCAGGGCCGCACTCAGACTCTGGGACCGCTCCCTTTGACTCAGTGAAAAGCCCCTGCATGCAGGCGTTTCAGGTACCAGTAATTCAAACCACCCTTCCCCGATGGATGGTAAGCCAGGTGAAGTGCCACCAGCTCAGCAGAAGGCCACCGGCTGAGGTAGTGCCCAGCGCTGATGGCGGCCTGGTGTCCTGCCCTGACAACTGTCCCTGTTAGACAAGTCAGCAGTACCGCCGCGTCAGTGCTCAGACTTCGAGTCTCCTTTGCTTGGAGGGGAGACGTGGATTTTCTTATACATCTCTAAAGAGCTTACTGTGTAGCAAGTAAATAATAAGAGATTTAAGTAATAACAGGAGCTTGCTAATACTGAATATGAGGCTGTTGAGTTTCACAGCTGATTGAAGTCTCTCACCTATACCAAAGTTCAACATTAAGCCAGATTTTAGCACTATTACAACTTTGAAACACAAAATAGAAGGTACTATGTGTGGAGCAACCAGGCTGGCAAGTAATCACGTAGGGAGCAAAGTCTCTTACTGCTACACAAAAAATCAACTTTTCTTTAAACTCCACAGCTGATAAAAGTGATTTGTGTTCCTGGTTTCAGCTGGGATAGAGTTAATTGTCTTCCTAGTAGCTGGCACAGCGCTCTGTTTCGGGTTTAGCCTGAGAAGAACGTTGATAACACCCTGATGTTTTCAGTTGTTCTCAGTCATGTTTAGACTCAGTCAAGGGCTTTTCAGCTTCTCTTGCCCAGCCAGCAAGAAGGCTGGAGGGGCACAGGAGAGTTGGGGGGGGACACAGCCAAGACAGCTGACCCCAACTGGCCACAGGGGTATTCCATACCGTGGGATGTCATGCCCAGTATATAAACTGGGGGAGTTGGCCAGGGAGGGAGTGCTGCTTGGGAACTGACTGGGCATCGGTCCGTGAGTGGTGAGCAATTGCACTGTGCATCATTGGTTTTGTGTATTCCAATCCTTTTGTTATTATTGTCACTTTATTGTTGTTATTAGTGTCATTGTTAGTTTCTTACTTTCTGTTCTATCAACCTGTTCTCATCTCAGCCCACGAGCTTTACCTTTTTTCCTGATTCTCTCCCCCATCCCCCTGGGTGGGGGGGAAGTGAGTGAGGGGCTTCGTGGGGCTGAGTTGCTGGCTGGGGTTAAACCACGACCTTTCCCTAATTTGTTTTCTTTCGCTGAACGTATTGCCATTTTGTATTTTTCTATTTGATCTTCATTCCCCTTTTAAGGCTGGCTTCTTTCTTTTTGGTGATTTATGCTAAGTTCTTACACTGTATTTTACTTGGGTAATAGTTTAATAAATTCTTTAAGAAGCTAGTGATTGACACAGATTATGAGGCAGTAGGGAGATTACCTTTCTGCAGAAGTTGTACACTCACACCAACTTACCCCATGGAGGGGAAACTGCCCAAGCAGAGTCAAGCTTGGATGGTGATGGACAGCAGTAACACTACAATAATGCCTGTTGAATGTGATAATTACAGTCCTCTGGGAAAGGAGCCTCTGCTTTCCTGGATTTTGTGACCTCATGGCACATTCATAGCCATAAATTATTAAGAAGTTGTAGAGAAAGAAAACATGAGAAAAGGGACACCGTTGATGGGCTACTGATACAGCCGCTGTTACTTTCTTTACTATGGACAGTCCTGTCCATTAAAATAGCGACTCGATGCTGAACAGAAACAAGCAAGCTGATATCTGTAATACAGTAATCACCAGCATGGCATCCACTAGGACTTCATAAATCCATATGCAAAAGATCTAAATCATAAAAGAAAGATCAGTTTTCACGACATCTCTCCTAACATGATAATTTTAATGAGCAACTATTTGCTAACATGTTTGCCATCGGCATCACACAGAATTTATGTCACTTCTTTCAGCCAAGACTCTCACAAACACATACGGCAAGCTTTCTACATGTTACTATGTCTCATCTGCAGGCCAGGATGGGTAAGAACAAAGCTTTCAGAAATAGCTATCGACGTGGGGTGTTAAGCACTCAAAAATAAGAGCATGAATACTTGCAGGTCAGTGAAAGAAAATTTTGGCCACCAATACAAGCAGTTGAAAAAAAAGGCCTGAGTGCAGGATCTGAACTTCAACTTCAACTGGAAAGTCTCAGTGATCAAGTGACTCCGCAGCAGACAGGGTCAAACTGTTCCTAGTGCCTCTCCGAGGAAGAATGAACTTCCCTGCTTTGGGAGGCCTCTATGAAAGACACGTGGGAGATGCAGGACTGATCTCTCACCCCAGGGAAAGACAGCAGGAATGAGAAGGGCTGTGGTGTGCCTACATCGATGTGAAGCTATGGGTCTGGTCTTCCAGCACATGCTGGGGACCACTAACTGGGAAACCACCTGTGATGCTGTCTTCATAGGAGGGTGACTCCCAGTGCAAAGGCTGTGCCGTAACGATACGCTGTCCTTCAGCAAATAGCACCTGAACCTGCTGCTGCCCAAACAGGGCCAGTTGCATTGCTCTCCATCCCTGCTGTCACTCAGGGGCTGAGGCAAGACTCTCACCACTTTTGGGACGCGACAGCAGCAAAGCAAAAGAGAAGACATCTGTTTTCTTTTGAGAGGTACTGGCTAGAGAGGGAGAGAGCAGCGAGCACCAGCTGAAACACCTTCACATCAGGACATCAGTTAGCAGCCAGCCTGCTGCAGCTCTGGTTTTGTGACTGGACCTCCCCACAGTTGCTCCGTCTGTACTTGTTTGACTGCCCGTTTGGCTAATCCCAGCCTCGCTGCCTAGACTTGCTGCCCGCCAGTGAGGCTCCAGAGCACCGTGTTGGGAAAGCACCAATTTAAAGGGATTTTACTGAATCCAACAGGATTACAATGCAGGTACCAGTGACGAGGATCTCAGCAGCAATCTTATTTCTACCATTTACTGTATTTATTTTTTTCAGTTTGTCTTGGTCCTACCTGTAGCTGTAACTATTTAGATACAAATGCTGGTCCAGACTTTCAGGCAGCTCTTTAAGACCTAAAGGGTTATTCCAACCCAATAAAATCCTCCTCTCTCTATAGAAAATGACGACCTTCTATCTGCTCACCTGACAATAGTGACACCGTAAGCCACTGTAATTGAAGCGCAGGAGCAAGCCTGACACAGCAATTGGCTTTTTTGCTCCTCTCTCTCAAGACAAACAACAGAACCAGAGACTGGTTTTGCAGCTAAGGACTAATGTAGTTTCTCCACAGGTTCTGTTGTTCTGTTCAGTGCTATGTTTCCTTAACCTGCATTAAACTGTTCAACAGACTGACTTCTCTTAATGGTGTCTGCCAGCTAACTGCTGCCCAGACCAGCCTTCCCCTGGCACAGCATCTCTGTACTCTGTGTGAGCATTTAATCAGTTCCCCAGCCCGTAACGACAGCATATCATCAGTTCTGGTACCCAAAACCTGGTAAGTTTCTGAAATTTGAGAAACCTTATAAATATCTTGCATTAAATATAAGTGGTGAGATCCAGAAAATATTGTGCAGTTTTTCCCTCCACCGTATCCTTGTTATTCCCAACCTGGAATGCTATGAAAAGCGATAGCCAAGCCTGTCCCCTCTGCGACTGCAGTTTTTAATTGGGAACGGGACCGATTTCCCCTTCATAGCTGTTCTTGGAGGAGAGAAAGCCCCAATTCAACTCTTGCTTTTCCCCGAGCGAGCCATAAAGAGAAGGGAGCCAGGCTAAACAACAATAGCTTCAATCAGCCACACACGCTGATTTTTTTGCGGCACAGCCAGAAGAGGAGGGGTCTGATTGGCATTCAGACTTTGCAGCATCTCACTGTGGGAGAGAGGTCTTCTGCAGTCATTACTCTCCTATGGTGCTTGTTATTGACAGCACTTTCGACTGACTCTGGCAGAGAATAAAAGTACCCCTCTCACCAATATCATTCACTTCCCCCGCTTGCTGTTCCCCCTCTCTGTGCCTCATCCAGAGCACATGTGCAGCTGACACAGAGTGAACATGGTGACCTCCCCTGAATATGCATAAATGCTAAGGATTGTCTGGTTTTTTGCTCTGCTGCCATGGCTGACTGAAGCAATAGCTTGGCCAGTGTTTTGCTTATGAAAGAATGCACTAGTTTGCAACTGTTAGTCCACAGATGGTCAGCTTCTGAGTCTGGCATCCAGACCTCATATTTAGTCTCACAAGTAATTTAGAAAGCATACAGTTAAAACTGATGAGACATTGAAGTTCAAATAATGTGCACCTGCTTTTATTTTCTTACAACAGTTTGGGAGATACGCTGAGCATGGAGTAGAGGCAATTGAAGGGAAGAGAAGATTAATGTTACCAAACGATTTTTTAGAATCTCTAGTGCTTGGCAGTCAGAGTTTGCATGACTGAAGTGTACTAGATGTAAACACAGATTAAAGAACAGGCTTCATGCCCACTGGAGCTATGTAGATCCAACACTGCTGAACTTCTGTAGGTTATACACATGAAAAAGGGGGATTCGCCATCTCTGTTCCTTTAAAATCACAATGGGGGCTCCTTGCAACGATAAGAGTATACATAATTAACTTTTGCTCATAATTGTTGAGCGCAATGCTCTTTAGCTGCTTTCTGCTTTTTAGCACTTATGATCTTATCTTAAAGCATTTTCTTTATCCATGAAAAGTTAAAGGCTCGCTTTTTAGTTTTAACAGAACTTGGTTGGCATATTATTTAGACTGTAAGACTAGAATTTTTCAAAATAAACATGAAAGTGATTAAAATACTAGAAGAAACAGTACTGCAGAATATGGAGATAGGTCTGCTGAGGCTTACTTGCTCTTCTGCTAGTGATGGCTGGGACGAAGACAAAAAAAATGGACAGTGCCATAGTCTGATGAGTGTGTTTACACAGGATTTGCTTCAAGGACCTTATAATACAGAAATAAGATTTCAGTTAATCACAGACAAAATTTTAAGAAATCAGTAAGTCAGTGAAGTGTTTGGGAATGTCACTGTACGTTCAAGGTTCATGCTCTGCCTTCCTTGCAGAGTTCAAGTCATTCTTAATTCACCTTTATATTGCCCTCCTCCCCCTTTTATCAGAGAAATTCCTACATTTCTTACATTCATTTCATTTGTCCTTGTATTCCTACTAGTAAGCTCACACTGTCTGTTGGCCACCAACTCCTTGGCTGTTCTAGCTGGAATAATGCTTCCAGACGAGCGTAATCACCAGTGCCACCGACAGAGCTGCAACAGCTTCATTCTTCTTGGGCCTGTGATGCTGATTGCTTACAACTGGTCTCCTGGAAACACCACCAAACACCCAGTTCTCAGCCAATACAAACCACTGTAGCTGAATTAGGGTAAGTGTTGATTTATACCAGTTAATTCATACTTGCCGTGAAGTCCTAAACACAAATCCTCCTGTAAGCAGCCAGAATAACAACAGAATTTTCCCCTGCAGAAGCTTAAAAAAGAATAATATATAAAATCTAGGTTTTCATTATAGCTTGTTTGTCATTACTGTCAAATCAAAACCTTGGAGCTTTTGTAATGAGAAGGTAGTTTAACAGAATCAAACACAAGAATATCACAGCCCACAGCAGGGATGAAGGATCAGAAATCATCATCTCTGGTCAGTATTCCTGACAGACCCGCGTCCTAAAGAAATGAAAATAGTTGGCTGCCCAGTAAGAGCAAGCGAATGAAGAAGGCAGATGGAGAAAGAGAGGGAAAAAAGCATAATTTGTAAGGGCTTGCGTCAGGAAATGGAAGTAAGGAACCGATCGGCACTGAGATTTTCAGTGAGCTTTTAGCAAACCTGCTACTATCCCACAAGTAGTTAGATAAGGGCAGAAAAACCAACCAAAAAGAAAAACCCCAACTTTGCTTGTTCTACTAACAGTTCAGTGACAGAAGAGTTGCCGGCAGAGCTTTGTTCTCCAGAAAGAAGTGAGGATCTGGTTCTGCAAGTGTGACCCCAAGAGACACTCGTCCTCTCACAGTCAGCATTGCAAGGTCCAGATAAGATGCCTGAAGTGTTAGCCATTACTTCCGAGAGACTTGGGAGCCTGGAAAAAAGGAAAAAACCCAAACCCCTAATACAAATAGATTGAAAGTAACAGACAGAATCTTCACAGATAGGAGCGTTCGTTACCAATGCTAAAAGTAATTTAAAACTTTAATAGAGAACTCGGTACGTATTCTGCTGTAACCATTACACTGCCTTAGAAATCAGTGCGGCCCAGCAGTCAGGTAGCACTTCCTCTGCTTTGTGGCAAACAAAGAAAAAAAGTGTGTTAATGCAGAGTTCTGTAAATAATCCTTGAGAAGTGATAAGAAATTAAATAATTCATGCTTTAGTCCATTGGTAAGTATGTAACCCAAGGGCATGCAATGTCATATCATGCACGGCTGCACAGCATGTGAGTTGAAAAAACCTGCTTGCAATTCATATTTGTGTGAAAATGATGTATTACAATGCAAAAAGTTTAGAAAATTATTTTGCTTTGACACTGCCCTCTGAATTTTCACTATTTTGATGTATCTCATGATTTAAATAAGGTAACGAACAGATCTTTTCTAAATGCGCAAGCAACCTTAGACAAGAGCAAAAAAAGATTTTGTATTGAAGATTAAAAAAATTAAAATTTCAGGAAGATTTTTTAAGGGTATTTGGGATTGAAGGAAACATCATTTGAAGTGTTTTGATTGTTAACTTGATCAAGCATTTTAAAATACAATTAAACTATTTTTAAAAAGTAAAGCCTTTCACATTTGAGAAAGAAGAGTTCCATTTTGAAAAATGTTGAGAGTATTCTTGGACTTTTAAGAATTACAGTGTGAAACGTGAGAAAAATGACAAATCCCGAAAACATTTCACTGCTGCCGACCAATATTTTCTTCGTAAAACACTGCATGCACAAAACCATCCCTTAGTTCTACTTACAATTATTTGCTATTTCCCTCAACATACAGTTTCCGGCATCAATTCATTTTGCTTCTGTCGGAACCTCCCTTAAAACCTGAACCCAAGCACTCACTTCATACAGCAAAACTTGAAAATATGGTTTACATGTATTCTAAAAGTTAAAACCTGCTATCGGCCAAAAGGCATCCAAAATGCACTATTCTTAGAATTCAGGGGGTTTTTGTTTGTTTGTTTGTTTTTTAAGGTCAGTTAGACGGTATTTGAGAAGTTAAGGCTGACAAATCTGGTACCAGAAACATGACAGAAATATAAATCCTCCATTTCCCCAGGCTATAAATAACAGTTACTGCGTAAATGAAATACATCCTGAAGTTTTTAAGAGAAACAGAAATAAGCATCATCTTCCTAGAAATCATGACCTTTGGGAGCATGGGGAATGATCGTTATTGTATCAATAAACTTTCTGTACAGTAAGAACTTTTGCAGGGGAAATGAACTCTATTCAAACTGAGACAAAGCTAAAACCCAGCGTTTGTTCTCCAATTCATATTTTAATTAAAGACCTCAACGAAATACAGAGAAGTGAAAAACAATTTGGATGTATAGAAATAAAATTTGAAATGTAATCTAACAAGCAATACAAACCAACCCAATCTACAAAATACTTCTCCTATGCAGCTGCAAAAGCAATTTTGGTTTTTACCACAAGGAAATGAAGGAGCTGTTATTTAAGGCAACACCTGCTTGTATCTTCAAGTGCAATTTTTCATTTGAATTGTTACTAGTCACAGCTGATTGTATTCAAGCACACAGAAGTAAATTAAACAGGTGAACAGAAGTAACTCAGCCTCCAAAAATCAGTATGTGCAAATTGTTCTTGTAATTAGTGTTAACTGGAAAAAGAAAAAAAAAAGAGGGGGTTGGCTGAAGGTGATTTTTTAAATCAAGGGTCAAGACTATTTGTTGCCCAATGAAAAACCAATCATTATAGGACAATTGCGATCACTTCCACGACGAATATGACTAAGCCAAAACTCTGAGTAATCTCTGTGGACAGAGCAGCTAAAGAAAACTACTATCAATAAATGATCGACATAGCTTTTAATAAGAATGTTAAGAAACAAACAAATATAAGGCCTTTTTTTTCCTTACCTAAAAGGGACAGTTTTTCTCTGCTGAACAGGTGATTAATGGACCTGTCACTAGAAGATGAAGGCTGCATTTTGGTAAAAGATTTGTGAAACCAGGCCTGGTCACAGCCTTGGCACCGCCTTGCCCACTTCCACACTGCAGGATCCCGCTCACACATAAATCAAACAGATGAATCTTCTTCCCGATAAGAATAACCTCAGCTGATCCCAGACCGCATGCGGGAAGAAAAGTACAGGCAACAGGAAAGACAGAGCAATACTGAATTTGACATGGGGCAGCTGATCCTGCGAGGAAGGCGTCTGCTTCCTGCGCTGGGAAGCAGCAGGTGTAGCTACAAAGTTCTGGGGAACTCTTTTAGTGCGGAAGTTTCCGGATTCAACCTTGGACTGCCTTAAATCCCCCTAACTGGACACTATTTTGCTTGTGTGGTGTTACGTGCTTTATAACTCAGGTTGTGAAGAACTACACTGTGCGTGACTTTCTTATATTATTACATTATATAAATTTGCACTGCAGTAACACAGAAATCAGTGTTTCACACCATTATTTGAACAGGCTGCTCCTTTGTATTTCAGACATACTTGCATTCCCTGTCTGTTAGATTATGACATATTAATCTACTTTTGAATAGAGTATTTCCAGTTGCTTGGTCAAACAAGCATTTTTGACAACTATGGTAAAAACAAATGCACTTACTTTTTTAAATTTTAGTGTTTATCTGTTAGATAAGCAACTTTTCTTAGCTTTCTATGATTTAAATTTTAAATGGGGAAAGCAAATAGATAAGCAACATTTCTTAGATGTCTATGATCTAAATTTTAAATGGGGATAGTAAATTTTATTGCTTTAGTTTCGGAGAGCTTTAACAGATGGGACAGCTGCAAATGGAAACCCATCCACAGAACCTTATGCCTAGTTGAGCTAAGGATATCCAATGATCCACTACACAGACAAACAGAAAATGTTTTTTATTCTGTGCTCATAAAAATTCATAGTATATTAAGCAGCTATTCTACAACCGAACTCCAAAAAGAAGCTGCCAAACTGCAAACCGTTAATAATCCTAAAGGAAAGTTTCACAACATTCTTCGCGATGCAAATATGCATGAACTATAAGTCAACAGTAACTGTCTTTTGGAGTCTGTCCCTTCCTGTTTGTAACTATATCGCATCTGGTTCAATTACAGTAATTGCTTTCATAGAACACCTGTCCGAGAAACAGAGCTGGTTTTAGCAAGTGTCTTGTCTTGGAAAACTTAAATGGACTGCTCTAGTTTGCTCTTCATTTCATCTCTTCTCCTCCACTACTTTTCACCTCTCAGCTTAGAGTAACTGCACCACATAACAAGCTCATGGAGAGAGCTCGCTGTCTTTCTCTCAACCACAATTTGTTGACTTTTGTATTGGAGCACACAAGGAAACTCCCCCAGAAGTGCCTAAAAACAATTAGGGTATTGGCTATATTGGGTGGCCCTGAGGAGTTAAAAGGTATCTTAGCGTGAGATCAATTTATGGAAGCTTAAGTTGTAACAAACCAGAAATCGTAGCGAAAAATAAACAATTTAAAAATATTTAAGCCTGTGGAGCATGCTTCAAAATGAGAAAATTTCTATCACATTTTCTAAGCAGCAGAGTACTCTATGGTTTAAGGACAGGCCTGTTTCTCAAGAAACGCTAAAAACTGCTTTAGAATTAAATGATCCCATGTAAAAGCCAAAAAGCAGAACTACATTAAGCTTGGAAACAGCAGGGGACTTAACCGTCCATCCAGCACAGAACCAATACTCCATAAAAGCTAGAAAACTCTAGGTAATAGAGATGAAGGCCAAAATTTGATCTTTAGACAAGCTGTCAAACAAAATCTCATTAAATCCAGAAGCACTGAAAGCAATGAAAGAGCTTGAACAGTAGACCTCACGGCAGAGGAAGAAATGGTACTAACTGCAAGCATCCAGCAAATGCACTGAAGTCAAAAGTTCAACTTTCCCTTACAAATTTGGCTGTGATAATACTGATCATCACAATGTGATCATCACAAATATATTTATGTTTTGAATTTAGCTTTCTGATTTTTTTGATGCAAGTAGCAAATCATGACCGAAGAGCCGATGTTCTTAAGAAACATGTACCAGTAGTTTCAAATACCCAAACAAAATTAAACAAGATTAGGAAGTGCTGAAAGGCCCTTGAGAATAGAAGGTATCAGGCAGAAGGAGTGTTATGAAAGCATTTATGCAACTAAGCAATAACCTCCAAAGTCAGAAATCTAAACGACAGTGACTATGTTCTCGGATATATTTATCACAACCTTGTGCAAAATACTGTAAAGATGGTGCTATTAAATGTAACAGAAATTGAATTCTCACACAGATCTGTGTTTTTTCTGGGACATTTAGAAGCAGTGCTGAGGGGGCTATGTTGGAAACTGCTAAATAAATAGCCAAAGATGGAAGTCCACTGCTTGTTTCTTCAGACACTCCCTGCTTCCCAACTTTCCTTGAACAAAAGTTGTAAGAAAGTTCCCATTGTTGAAATTTCCACTGAACTAGTCAGAAGAAGTGGGCTGTTAGTGGCAAATACGGCTTTAGCGCGAAAGGATTGAGCAAAGAAAAATATTAGAAATTGCCCACATTTCGCGGCAGTCTCCTCAATGTGGGCAAATTACATTTACTGCCTAAACATGAGTTTTGTGCTTAAAGCCATCTCACCCTGAGCTGCGGAGACGAGCAGAAAAGACCCTGGCTGCTCAGGGAGCTTACTCTGGCTGTTGTTTTATTTCCACCCCTCCGCTGAACGTGACCTCAGAGCGGCCCAGCCTGTAGATGCGGCCAGCAGCCAGCCAGCTCCCAGGGAGCAGGGGAGCCTCCTTCCCGCCGCCCCTCCTGGGGTGAGGCAGCGCTTGGCCCCTGGGGTAGGGATGCAGAGAGCAGCCGCCGAAACTGCGGCGCGGCCCTGCCCTTACGGGGCTTGTACAAAAGTCTGTTTGGGGTTGGGGGTGGGGGGACCGCTATCGCCTGCACTGCAGCGGGCATGCTATCAGGGTTGGTGTAACAGATCGGGTCATTTTCTGTCTCTCACCTTTTGCTTTGTTTAAAACAGGCCTTTAATTTCCTTTCAAATTGAGTCATCAGTAGTGACTTCTTTTTCCTCCCTAAAGTATTTAGATTATTAATGTGGGAAGAATGCCCAAGACCGATAGGCAGTCACTGCAGGCCGCTTAATTAAATTTAATTTTATTCTGGTCGGACGATGAGTATTGACCAATTTGCTTGCAGTTAGCTCCTGGCCTACTTCACTCCTTTCAAATGCCTGCTCGCTAGCACAATGAATCTTCTTTTGGCTATTAACACTACAAGGAAATATCCCGGTTTGGTTTTGTGAACACCCGTTTCTCACCAGAGTTAAACAACAGAATTGATGTTGGACCAGCGGACTTGCACTAGAGGTCCAGAAACAGCAGGAAACATCATGAGATGGTGGTGTAGGCCAACTGGGCAGGATGCTAGAGATGTGGAGTGACGCACAACGGGAGCAGCCATCCAGACTCTGCTCCACAGGGCACAGAAGCGACCTAGAATCGTGTCGCAAAGTGGACTATGCTTTCCTGCTTTTCCTAGCAACCTCAAATAGTTGAAGGGGTCCCTGCTCACGGCAGGGGGGTTGGACTAGATGGCCTTTGGTGGTCCCTTCCAACCCAAGCCGTTCTATGATTCTGTGATTCCTTAACTGTGGGACGTTTCTCCTTTCTACTCACCGAGGTACTGTAAATGACAAACAAGTTGCATCTTCTCTTCCCCAAAATACTGTCCTGATCATAGACTAATATTAATCCTATAAACCAGCACAAAACACAAGGCAATAATAAGGAGCTGATTTGAATAATCTCCTATTGAGAACACCATAACACTGTAAGAAGCAGCACACCTTTGATTTGCAGAAATAGTCCCCAAACTCTTTGAATCCAGTTCTTTCTTGCTATTTATTGCCTAATTTACACCTGTATTAGCACAGAAGCCAGCAGAGTCAGATTAGAGAAAGTGAGAGAAGAACGGGAGTTTTATGCCCTTGTTTTCCATTAGAGAACCCTCTAAGGAGAGCATGGAAGTAAGTACCCACAGGAGAGGAAAGCTGTAGGATCCCCTACTTCTGTTCACAAAGAGCACTCACTAGAGAGACTAAAATGCTTGGGTTTATACAGTGCCCTTAAGCATTATTACTTATTATCATTTATGTGATTACAAGCTGTGTTCACAGCAATAAAATAAGGCTAAGCCTGGGTAGTATTAATAGCCCAACTAATTACACTGCTATAAAAGGTTTATGGGTGGTATAAATTTCAATATTATTACCACCGTGCCATGACACTGGCTTTGTCTAAAGGAAGGCGCTACAAAGCCAATCTGCATGTGCTCTGTTTTCGCTTTAATACATAAACAATTAGTGAAGACAATAGGATATAGGAACATTCCCACCTGGCTGTAGGGCCAACTTAAGTTATGTAAAATCCTGCAGCTACAGTAGGAAAGCATTATCACTCTGGATTCCTGTTTGAAGATGCAAAAGACCAAAAGGTTTTGCGTTTTTTTCATTTCTACGGTCATTTAAAATTCCAGCGGCGTTCCTTCAGCTGTGCCCAACCTTGTCAGACATCAAGAGCAATCTGAGATATCCAACTGGAAAATTAAAACCTCTCTAATCTTCTACTTTGTGAGTTTGTTCTTGTTAATAAAGAAACATGACCCTGCTATTATCTAGACTCAGAAATGGCAGAAGATCTATTTACGCAGGATACACACCAGCTTAATGATATTGCTTTGTGGAATACTTCACAGGTTCTAGGTCATATTATAGATAAATTCAGAAATCTCAGAATGATGCTATTTGTTTTTAGCAAATCAAGATTCTTTTAGCTCTTTCAGTAAAAGAAGGCAGGAGAAGGCAAAATATTATGAAAGTGAACCTCATATTTTATATATGGTGTAAGAAAGAAGGATTTGAATTTGTTCAACATTGTTCTACCACTTTCCATATCAAAACAGAGCTGTAAAAAAATGGATAGTTGATATTTCATTCAGTAGGGGAAGCAACCTTCCAACAAGCTAGCTGTAGGTGCCAGTGGGGCCTTTGAACCAAGCGGAAAGTGTAAAAAGGAAACACAGGAGTGCCTCTTGATCAGGTGGCTTTTCTTCCATGTTACCACAGCAATTGAGCTTTCTAATGTGATGGATTTAACAAGGCAACTGGGAACAGCAGGGAAGGAGGGGCTGCTCACTTACTGGAGTCAGAAGACGAGAGGCAGTCTGCCAAGGCCAGACAGAAAAATATTGATGGTGATCATCCAGAATCAGGAAATGAGGATTCATCTGTTACTGGAAGGAACACATTGCCACATACTGTTGCTGAGTGGGAGGACGAGATGGTAAAGTCATTACAGCTGGTTTTAGAAATGAACAACTGGGCCCATTGCTGGGGCATCGAGCCACTGAAGGCTGAAAGGGATTTTTTTAAATCGGATTGGAAGTGCATGTCATCCACTGCACAGCTGCATCCACATTACCCTTTGCAAGACTAAGGCTGGAAGACCTGTAGGGCTTCTGATACGGGATTCCAGCCGGAGTGCTGGGCGACCCATAGCAGTCATGCGGGAAAACACGACTACTTCAGCATGTTCCTAAGAGTTCGTTCTACAAGATAACCGTCAAAAGTGGCAAATAGCATTCTGTCCTCCTTCATATCCTGTACTTGATGCCAGCAGGCTTTCTTCCTTTAACAAGCGGAGGGAGCGGGTAGCCACTGTAACAGCGTGGAAGGAGGCTGTGTGCTTTCGGTGGCACGGGTCTCCTCCGCACTCGGTGAAGGCTGTACGGTCCGTTATACTTCCAAAAGCTGGCATCAGTGGGCAAACTGCTATGCATTGGGCATAACACTAGCAGCGCTGCTCATGATAATCTTTTCTCTGGCTTGTCACTACTTTCTCTTGCTCTGGCCAAGAAAAGCTCAGGCAAAGGTAGCCTCTTCCTAAGAGCAGCAAACTTCTGAACTTACCGACCAGGCATGTACTGTTCTCAGTACAGCCAACCACAAACATGCCAAAATTTCTTTGAATGAGAGATCTCATTCAAAATTTGAGAGTGAGCTTTGAGAATCACATTATGCTGAACATACTAAACTTGAGATTAAAAAGAATTTGAGATACCATATTTGAACACTTTTCTTTGCAACCATGTAAGAAACATACTTGTAAAACTCAGGAGAGATTCTCAGCTGACAAAACTAAATGAAGGTTTTAAAGAAAAAAACAGACACATATTAACATGAACCTCTTTAAATTACACAAGTGTTCTATAAAAGTTGGCAGCACTATTCTGTACGGAGCACAATCTTTGGCAGTTCGCTGCCTCTGCTGATTTTCTTTCCTGTCCGCAGCACAGAAACAAGAATAAGATTATACTTTAAACAACTTGTTCAGTGTTCTACACTGAATCAAAGCTAGAAATAGAATTTTGACACTTTAAATGTGTTGTGTAATATATTTGAACATATGGGGTCTAAAATGAAATAGCTTTTAAAGGTACTCAGCTACCACAGTAATGGATGGATGGACAGATAGATAATCTGTGCGCTTTTGATGTGATTTACTGCCTTCCAGGAACCTGTGCTCTACAGCATTGAAACTACAAATTCCTTAAGACTCTGTGCTTGACTGAACTCTAACCACAAAGGACATACCTTTCAGATATAACTGCGTTGGTTTTATTTCCATGGCAGCAGCTAGCAAAAGGTTATCCCACTCAGACTAACTGCACCAATTTAATTTGTGATGAAATGTTTAATCATCAAATCTCTATAAGTTACTACTTATATTTGCTATAATTCAAAAAGATAGAGATGCAAATTTGTCTGTGTTACTAGAGCACATAGCTCAAAAGCTGATCAGAATCTTCTGTGCTAATAAAATGCCTGACTTCAAAACAGTCTATGTTTTCTCAAAATTCATCTATATGAAAAATTCTCATTACAGCTTAAACATAAATCAAATCCTTGCGAAATTTCATTCAACTTGTGTCTGTATTTTAGATATGGATGTATTCCATTATTGATACAGTGAAAATGCAGCTCTGTAACAGAGAAAACATCTTGTTCTAAAATACGGGTTCTTTTCCTTTTTCTCTTGCTCTATACTACATACCTCTCCTCTGTTCTATGATTCCCTCAGACAAAGGCCCTGAGAAATGACCTCAGAATTTGGTCTTACTGTATCACTTCTTTTGAAAACAGAGTGCCTTGTACAACCCGCTACTGCTGCTCTGATGTTCATTTCACTTCTCCTCCTAAAAACAGTAAACAAGTTGCACCCATATGAAACTGTATTAGAATAAAAATTGTTCCTGACGTGTTAACATGGAGTAGGTGGAAAAGAAGCTATCGCCTGCCTCAGAATCAAATGCACCATTTCAGGATAGTTTCAAAGATGTGATCAGTTGAGAAGCATCTTCCATCTATAGGCAATATTTGGAATAAATAAAAAAAGTGCTTATAGGATATGGGAGGGAAGCAGGGAGTGGAGCCCAACACTACCGAAAGGACTCGGTAAAAAGGAAATCAGAACATCCGAAACAAGAAGAGAAACAAAGCTTTGGATGGCACTGACAGTAGGGACAAGTAGCATACAAATAATTTTGGTATGAGGGGGCAAATGGAATGGGTAGGGAATTCCTCTGATCACAGATGCAACGCAAGGCTCTCAAATTAAGCAGAGGATGAGAACTGCTGTTCTCCCGGCATGCTGACTTACTCAGCTTTATGCAAGCCTACATCAGTGTTTTGGTCTCAGCTCCCACTGCTCATTACAGCTCTGTGCTCTTGATTTACATGTCTGTCTGCCTGTCTTTTCAGGCAAACCCTTCACGGATTTTTTTGTATGCGATCTCCAAAATTGCCCAGAAGGCTACACAAAGATCATATTGTATATATGTTCTGAACCTAGAATAGTAAATCACTTTCTGCTGCACTTTGCTTTCTGCCCGGTCCACCAAATCCTAAAGCTAAATTCCATGTTCAAATTCACGGCCATCTCTATTTCAGCCTTAATTTCATTTTATCTTTTCAACTGGAACTGGACAAGGTCAAAAGACAATTTTTCTCTGTACAATTGTTCCCCGAGGGAATCAAAGAGTTAGAAAGGGGTGCCATCAACTCTTGCCCTTAAGCTGAGCTACTGCCAAAAAAACCCCACAAATTTGCAGTTTGGGTAGGGACGGTCTGCTTTGTAATAACACAAAAACCAAACCTGACTATCCAAACAGCCAGCCACCATGTAACTATCTGGAGACTGTGCCATCAGCAAATTCAGACATCCAGAGCATAAGGTACCACAGCCTGTGCCTGGCTGTCGGGTCTGGCAGAGGTAAATCACAGACACATGATGGAATCAGATTTCTACTTCCACATGCTGGAACCAAAATCCTTTCTGTTCCTCTCGGCCATTTCACCACTGGAAAGAGTAGCAGTTCACAGCACTTACAAGAGATGATCACTGAGCAATGTCACTTTGTGACTCTGGTGCCATTCTGCATTGGGAAAACTGGGACCAGCTCTCCAGGAAATGTCTTTGAGGAACTATTCCACTGAAGTGCTCCTCTCTGCAGTCCCTTTCCGCAGCAGTTCCCTCACAGGGTCCTTCTGTCAAGCAAAGCAGCAAAACCAGAGTTCCAGCCGTGATATTTCAAATCCTCTGCGCAGGGACGTACAGCTAACTGAGTATCCCTTTCCCATGCTGGGAGCACTTGATCACTGGAGGGGAAGAATGACCTAGGCAGCTCTCGGGGAGGGACTTGGACTGTACTGGCGCAAACACTCCTGTGTTTTCCTTACTCAGAAGAACGTGCTGACCACAATCTGTGGGATGCCTGCTTTGCGACTGTACAACTCAGACACAGATGCCTGCCACACACCTACCAGCCTGGTGCTTAGGGCACAGCGAATGGCCCAATACAACAAAAATAATCTGCTTGTTAAGGATGCTCCTGTGGTGCAAGGGCAGTTTCCGGAGCAAACGTTTGCGTTTCCTGAGCTTTCCCACCTTGCTGGTGTCTGACAGCTTGCTGATGTCTCTCATATTTTCCTCGCCTGCTAGATGGTACCCTCCTTTGAGAGGAAGCATTGTTTGTGCTTGGCCAAAGATTTACAGAAATATAAATCACTTAATGGAACCCCTTGCAAGATGATTTCTTGTATCTATGTTATCTCTAGAAGGTATTTTTCTAATACTAGTTCTTAAAACTAGTTGATGATTGCTGATCTGGTGGTTCAACTGGGCCGCACAATGTTTGCTGCAAGTTTAACTTAGGAGGGCTTTTTACGATCAGGTAATTATCACTAGGTGATATAATTTTGGAAGAAAGTGAAAAAAACCCTTTCTCACAATCATTTAAAGCTCTGAAATACTTATTATCAGTGTATCTATTAAAACACTCATTGTTCTTGCTTTGAAGTTAGCAATGTTAATAGGTAATAAAAATAATTTGTAATGAAGAAATGAGTTTACTAAATTCCTTGAAAGGGAATGGTTTATTCCTGGATGCCACTTTGCAGCTAAACTGTTGATATGGGATATAATTTTCAGCTGAAAACCACTACCAATAATTTGCTCAAAACTCCACTAAAGATATAAATTCTGGCTTCTACAATTGATTAGTTCCAGCCTAACAAATATGAAGCTTTGTGAGACTGCAAAAGGCAATGACAAACATCAGTGCTATTGATCCTGTCATCTGCTACTTCTTACTTCTACAGCTTTTTAGAACTGCCAATAACCTCTCTCTCTCAATACCCAGGTTTTCATGAAAAATTCTGCTGCTCTTCAGTGTTGCTTACATCTATAACCAATAATCTGTCAAGTCCATTAAACACTATTCAGTACATAACAGATTAAATCCATAAAACATATTAAACAGAGCTCAAGAAAGTACAAAATAAAAGCAAGAGTGGGAAGTATTAATACTGTGATAGATAATTTTTTTAAAGAAATACACTCAAGCAGATTATCTCTCAATATTGTCATTAACAGAAGATAGACTGTTCCCTCACCAGTGTAGGATTAGTGGAAATTATGGAAATAAACAGAAGCCTCATCAAACGCATGAGAAGAAATGCCTCTGCAATGAATATGACAGAGACAGCTGACAATGAATTTCCATTTTTATTCCACTGTTCAAAATATTAAGAAATAAAGAGATGACATTTCATCACATTACTGACAAAATATGAAATATATTAACAAGGACTAAAAAACCAAGTCTTTTGTGAAAGTTGAGAAGGAAAGTTGATAGAACCTGACTATTTGCACTAAGCAGCGTCCAATCAGGAATGAGTTGCTGCTGTACTATCAGGTAGGTAGGTAACAAATTGAAGGTAATTGTGAAACTTTTAGGAAGAAACATCCTGTTTAAATCTGAAAGATGTGATTTTTTTTCTTGTGTCAGTTGGTTTGTATTTATTAGACTATTTAACTTGGAATTTCAGGTGCACATACTTATAAACATCTATTTAAATGCTTGTTGTGTACATTTGCTTAGAAATAACTACTGAACCAAAGCTGTGCTTTTCCATGCAAGTTCGTTGACACAGAACCTCTACATTTTCGACCTCCCTCCTTTTTCCATGGAGAGAGCTATCACTGTCTTTACTGCTTGACAAATGAAACAAGCACCTTGCTTTTAAATCACGATTGTTTTCACATCTAGATGATTTTAAAGAAAAATTAATCAGCTGTAAAGATGACATGTCTTTATGCAGCTTCAGGCATGGATACAATCCTTACAGACAGAGACACTGAAATACAACCTATTTATGAAATGCGTCAGCCCTGCTAGAAATGTTTCTGTTGTCGAGCGATACTAATGGTGCGGTTCTTTCACAGACACTCTGGGAGTTCTTCCTTGCAATCGTGCCTTTCTGTTAATGGAAATGCAAACATATACAACAAGAAGTAGTTGTGTATACACGTCCAAACTTCTGCGCTGCCTTGTATCTTACATTTATCTCAATGGGCTGCATTATGAAAAGCTCTTGGCGAGTGTGATCTCTATTCTGAAAAAGGATCCTATTCAGGAGTCATTATATAAATGGAAAAAAATACTATCGCAAATACCACAGTCATTTGTCTTCTTAAAGGCAGGTTGTTCTGAGATACGACTTGAATTCTCTCACCTTGAAACAACAACACATTTCTTTTCTGCAGTGTGCCGTATCCTCTAAAGAAAAAAGAACCCTACTTCCTTTTTTATCAGTTTTATTTTGCTCCATACTTCAGAGAAATATTCTTCTGATAAAGACAGACTATTTTATATTTTCTAAGCAAATAACAATAGGAGAAACAAACACATTCAAAATCCTCACTAAATTAAAAGTGACTGAATTCCCACATTTCTAATACCCCATTCACCAGAGAAAAAGCAGGTGGGTTTGAGTGTGCAGATCTCAGCCTATCGCACACTGCAGATCCACAAGCATTCCCAAGGATTATTATCCATGCAATTTCAATGTTACAGCTGCAGTGTGGGGAGAAAAGTTGAGAAAAGTTTTAGGGTCTTGCTTCTGCTCAGTAACTTCCAGTGATTATTAATTTCCCTGTACATCCTCAATAGGGCACTTCCCCACAGAGAGAGGCAGAGTCCTCTGTAGGAAGAGGAAAACACCAGTGGGAAGAGGAACATGTCACTTGGGACATGACAGTGAAACATACCAACCACGTTATCACCTAAACAGGAACTAAAATACCAGGGCATACACTTGTTGGTTCAACGTGCTTGTCCCTTGGTGCTGGAGCACGTCCAGAGACGGGCAACGAGGCTGGTGAGGGGTCTGGAGCACAAGTCTTATGGGGAGCGGCTGAGGGAGCTGGGGCTGTTCCGCCTGGAGAAAAGGAGGCCGAGAGGAGACCTTATCGCTCCCTACCTGAAAGGAGGCTGTAGCGAGGTGGGGGTCTGTCTCTTCTCCCAAGTCACAAGCGACAGGACAAGAGGAAATGGCCTCAAGTTGCTCCAGGGGAGATTTAGGTTGGATATTGGGAAGAATTTCTTTGCTGAAAGGGTCATTAGGCACTGGAATGGGTTGCCCAGGGCCGTGGTGGAGGCCCCATCCCTGGATGTTTTCAAAAGTCATGTAGATGTAGTGCTTAGGGACATGGTTTAGTGGGGGACTTGTCAGTGCTGGGTTAACGATTGGACTAGATGATCTTACAGGTCTTTTCCAATCCAAGCAATTCTATGATTCTATGATTTCTCTGCCTTGCCCACCTGACATGCTGCGGTTCCTCACATACCAGCGTCCAGGAGTGCGCTGGGGCAGGACCATTTCCAGCCTCCGATTAAAAACCATGTTTCTCACTCAGACTTCTGACTGTGCAGCTGCTTCTGCAACCTCACCTCCTGCCAGCCTGCTGCCCCCTCAGTGAGCTGGTTTTCTTAGAAAGCACTCAACCCAGTGATTTCAACCCAGTGACTGCTGGCTGCCAGGCCCAATGGCCAAGTCCATTCAGACCTCTGATCTCCAGCTTTAGCAGGGACCAGTTCCCAACAAGCACTTCTACAATATCAGGTTTGGCTCGGTGATGAGGGCATCAGAAACTCACTGGAGTCCTGCAAATGTTCTTGCCACTCTCTTCAGCTTTGGAATACAGTTTTAACACAACAGTCTTAAACACGTCTTTTGTCTTAACACAAAATTTAACCCACAGTTTCAGCATGCTGTTGCAAAAGACTCCCTAGGATCCTTCATCGGTGTCCATGCATTCAGGAATTCACCTCAGGGCATGCTTGGGAAGAGCTCCCTGGCAACTTGGTTCACATGGAAAGCACGGTCATTGGCAAGCTTCTGTCCCCTTTAAGGCATCTGATCTCTTTGAGCTGCCGTAAAAGCTGTGAGAGGACATGAGATGTTCCTGGTTACACCACGGCCTGTTTCTTACCATACACCTGTCCGAGTAAGCATGAAGCCTAGCTCAGGTACACCTGAAGTTCACTGGGATCTTGAGATGATAAGCAATACAAAATAATACTAAAAATAAATTCTACTGATAATACATAGGGGGTTTTGCATATGTGCATATGTATGTGTGCATGTATATAATTCTATGTGCATGCATGGAAAACCTCTTAGAATCAGCCCATAAGGGCAAACCACTACAGGTCCTTTAAAATGGAGCCAAACCTCTTACATGCCAAGCATAGGAAATAAGGGCACTAAGTAGTTGTTCCTCTCGTACGCCAAGCAGCTGAAATCTTAATAGGACACTCAAGAGCACGTTCAAACACAAGATTTCAAATAGCAATGAAAACAAACAGCATGTGTCATAGTTTATGGTCATGAACATGCAACTCCTTCACCCCTTCATCACTGGTGCAGATCAGTGCAGATCCATTTTATTAAAGCAGTGACAGTCCACCTCTACCCTGGGGTATTAAAACCTCCTTTAGACTTAAACAAAACAAAACCAAGTATCAGATCGCAGACAGATAATCAGAGAAGCATGGACAAATAATATTGCGTAAATATTCTAGTAGCTCCACAGAAGCAAGTTCATGAATATTTAACTCAGAAAAAGTACAGATGCATAATTTTCCTTTGAAACCTCATTTGCTATATTTCTGTAACAGTTACAAAAATACCCCTGTGAATTGACTGTCACTGTCATATAACTGAAAACTAAAGGATAAGTGCTCCTCTGAGACATGCACATGGTCTCTCCCTCCTCTGTGCATTCAGAGCGCTCACGGCTTCTGTCAGCAAAGCTCTCACCTGCCCTCAAAGATCCTTTCTCCCATCAGGGAAATGTGTGCAAGAAATGGAGGAGGCTGCTAGATGGCATATATTACCCTTCTCCTTTACTCTTTAATGCTAAATCAGGAAAGAGAAGGTAGGGAGAGGTTCTAATAGAGCTGGTTGCTAATGACCCTGAGCTGCTCTGTGCGGTAGCAACCTGGGTCTAAAGCATCCTCAGGGTTTGTGAAGCCAAGCTGAAGCCAAAGGGAGACCCAAGCCAAGACAGGCAGTCCCCAGGTCCCCGAATTCTCAGCATCTTCCAGAAGTGACTCGGTGCTCCTGCCTGTGCTCAGTGGCATATGAGCAGAAGGGAGAGCATACAGTGCAACTGCAGCTTTTATATTGAGTGCTAGATTTGTAAACAACTTTTCAGATGAAGCTGAAGTTATTATTATAGCACTATCGTCCAGAAATGCAACAGGAGTTCGAAGTAACCATATGCCAATGGCTAACAGCTCAGCCGAACACAAAGGAAAAAACAGGCTTACAAAATGGTGGAAAAACATAGGACATTTGTATATTTTTGCCTGAAAGATGTATTTAGTTGTAACAATAATTGTATGGATTACCCTGGTAATAATGGAGATGAAGGAAGAGGAAATTACTGCTTGGGTTATGCTTGGTATTAAGTATGAGCCAGAAGAATAAGTTGAAATAAGACTTTTTCCCACTAGCATAACTTTTTATTCTCTTGATTCATGTTTTCTCATATTCCTTATTTTAGAAAAGGCAGTTTACTTAGATTAAGTTTTATAGTTGTGGCTGTGAGCTACCTGAAGCATCGCATACGCTCTTTGCTCCTTCCTCTGTCCCAGTACCATCTCGTTAACAGAAGCTAATGAAATCAGAAAAAGAAAATGGAGAGGTGGGCTATTTCCCATGTAAGAGAAATATACTGCACACCCAAACCTTCAGATAGGTTTGTGATCTTCATAGGGACTTTGCTGCAAGTTGTGTGTACAGTTTACAACTGGGCTCTGCAAAATGGGTTGCTGCTGAGTCTTTGATTTAATGAAAACTTAGGGAGGCAATCCAATTCACTGCAGGGACCGCTTTCTTCTTTCATTATGATTCTTTTTTAATGAGAAAGACGATCGCAAGGATAAACTCTATTCCTCTGAATTTTTACACTAATTACATACAAAGCACCATTCTGGCAGAGTGGGGCTTATCTCCTTCAGGCAATACAGTTATCATCTTGTAACCACACTTCAAATCTCCCGTATGAACGCTGGAGCTACGTGTGCTGAATGTGGATCCTGCTACCCTGGCTAGCTCATTGAATTGGTGAATGTTTAAATATTCAATAAATCACAGGCGCATGAAGCAGCAGAGACAACCCTTGCATTCTGCTTACAGCTGTAGGATCAAGGGTACACTATTGTATCAGAACCATTAACTTTCCTCATTGTGGTGGGAAGGGATGGTTGGTTTTGTAAACAGCACTTGAGATGTTTATGCATTAAGAAGAGTCAGACCCATATACTAATGCTACAAAGGACAGTTATGCCTTAATTCTACAGAAAATCAGCTGTTTGTGATTCAGCTCACATCCTTCAGAGACAATTTATTATTTGACATACTGTAAGGCAATCTGGGCTAGCAAGGGAGCTGCTTTACCCTCAAATAAAATTACCGAGAACCACATTCACCCCTGCGCAGTACTCTGATAGTATGGACCAAATTTCAAAGCTTGGTATGTGCTCACTGCCATTGCATCTGAGCACTTCCAGGACTGTACCGCACCATGCCTGGCCTTCCACGTACTCAAAAGCCTTGATCCTTTTACCTACGACATCTGTGCCCCTCTCTGAATCTGTGGTACAAATACAGGTAACCGCAGCCGCAGAGATGGGGATGCGAATCAAGCAGCAAGATGCACGAGTGTTCAAACTGCACTTCCTCAGAGCTTCCTTGAGCCTGCCCACTCATCCTTCTAGCGACGAGGTTTATCTTCTCAAACAGGTACTCACAGACTTGCGTTCAGACTAGCACTGTGTTTGAAAGGCTGGCATGGATCCTGGAAAAACGTGCAAGGAGGGAGCTTCACAGGCTCAGCAACGAAACCTAAATCCTGATCCAAACATAAACGCAAATACGTTGCAGATTTTCCCCAAGTCTCAGATTTAGGTGCTGGAATCACCAAGAAAAGCCTCACAGTATAAAATGCCACACTGTGATCATTTTTTGTTTCTGCTAAATTCCACTAGCTACCTGCGACGCTGCAGCTGTGAGCTGAGTAACTGCATCGCTTCCCATTTTATTGCATCTGTGGTTTCTATTTATGGACTTACTGGCATGGAATGGCCACATCTGGCTAAATGTTCCTAAGCTGTACGTACATTTACCTCCAGGGTAAAAGTGCCTTATTCTCAAGTAGTATATTCAGCATAGACATTGCCTCACAGCGATGATGCAGCGTCTTGATGCAAACATGGTCCATCACCCAGGACTTCAGCCAGCCTAAAGCCTGGCATCCCTTTTATGCTTACTGCACTTAGTGCCTGTAAGGTTTGCTCTCATAAAATATGCACCAGTCTTTGAACCATGGTGCAAATCTGAATGCTGTTTCTAGAAGAAACAGGTTGAGGGCATAAACCTGGCAGCCATGAACACGACCGGGTCTGAACTTCCTGAACTGAGGGTGACCTGAGCACCTGCGTGTTGAACTGCCTGATTTTAATCCTCCAGGGACTTTGTGGCGAGGAGAGGTACGCCTCGGTCACACGCAACCTTAGTACAAATTCACCTCTCTGTGTGAACGAGACCTCCCATTTCTTCATTTAGGTCAAGAGGATGGTAAGAGATCTCCCCTTATTTTTTTGTGCTCCTGTCTGCATCAGCAGGCACAGGAACAAGGAGGTGCTCCTGTCCTTTCGCTCGATGCCCTCTTGCAGCTTCTTTTGTCTTTGATGGCACAAAGGATGCTTCTTTGAGCAGCAAACCTATTTTGAAAGCAACCTAGTAAAACCAGAGGCATCTCTGGACTGAAGGAGCTGCATCAGGGATCAAGAGATACTACTACAGAGAATGCTACAGCATGGATGCTTGATTAGGCCTGGCCTTTATTGCTTTGGGGTCATCATGAGTGTATTAGTGTTTGCATCATTAAACCATGACACGCAGTGTTCATGCTTAACTGCTGCCACCTGCACCCTAAAGGAATAGTACTTTCCAATTTTCCATTTTTATGTGGTGTGGGATGTACGTGATTTATTCCAGTGATAGGAGGAAAGAGGATAGACTGTGCCAGGATTAACAGGACGCATATTTTCTAACATGGGACACGTGCTGTGGGTTCGGACAGCAGGTGCCTGACCTAACAATCAGGAGCACAGAACGGAGAAATAAAAACACTCAGAAGAAAGGGCTGAGGTTTCTTTTGTGCCTTTACCTGCCAACACATTTTCAGTACCTTTGGGGCCAGGATTCCTCTCTGTAAGTGTTTATTCGTACCTTGCTAAACAGCTGGCAAAGCAAAACGCACCTGATGAAAATGAAAATTCGCTAAGGCCTGAGGTGCCTGGTCCCTTATGTGGGTGCAAAGGAGCAGTAGGGCCAAAGCAGAAAGCATCTGTCTGCTGGCTAGTGTAACAAGGACAGCTGACGATGAAAAACCCCGAGGGCTGAAAAAAACACCCAACCTCTCCACTAGGAACAGCAAAACAAAACAAAGCAAAAGACAGAAAGGGCAAGTCTACTGGTTTTAATCCTGCCTTCATATCACCAACATGTTTTTTTACCCTGCCTTTCTACCAGCTATGTGGAATAAATCATACTCTGTTGAAATTGCATCTGTTTCTGTATTATGGCTAAGAATGCTAGAAGACTTCATTGGACTAGGAAGGGAAAATTCTGTGGTTTGGGGAAAGGATCATAAAGAATAGGATCCCAAAGTCCTGTATGGAAACTATACATACAGGAAAAGTTTAACACCTCACTGAACTGTAACCATCTGCAGAGTAAAATAATAAAGTTTCATGCAGCAGAGAGAGCAGCAGCATTCAGCATTTTACAGCAGAAAATTTTTAAAACTCAGTTGAAAGTAGAGGGAAAATTCAAACACAAACACAATGACTATGTAAATGGGACTGAACAAGAATCTGGCTCTAGTCCTACTGTTTTTTTTCTAGCTAGCTTGCTGTGATGTCCATGATGTGATAGGCATATCCCGAACACGTCACACATCATAATTCTTGCTCCTGTGAGCATGCTATCCAAAACAGAAAATTGCACATTACAAAAAAGATCCCTGCAATTTGAAGTGCCTGTAAATAGCCAGCGTTCTGGTTTCATTTCTCCTAAAGTACAGAATTCCCTCTGAATATGAAAAGGGCTCTTCAAAGCCCAGACAAAAGGACTGTGTGGCTGACCATTTTCATAATAAACATATCCCACACAGTCTGGCATCCCTAATTAGAAGCCCAGAGTAATTAGGAGAAAGTGCACTGCAGATTGCAAAGCGCAGCACGGCAGGGAGACTCTGCAGTGCTGCTGTAAGAATACCAAAGACCTGAAGGTCGTTATTTTTCACTGGTCCCAAGCCATGCTCGCTGCCGTGTTTCATTTTTACAACCCAGGGTTAGCCTCGCCCCTTGCAGCGGGAGGGCCAGGAGGAGCTGGGCCAGCTTGACGTGCCTTCCCCCGTGCTTCAAGGGGAATGCCGCTACTCCTTGTAGCATCTGCCATGCGTTCGCAGGCCAGCGTGTGGGCTGGGTCGTCGCCTTGAGGGACCGAGGACCACTTCTGTCACAGGGAGAGAGGACCATAAAGCTGCTTGGCCGCAGCTTGTGCCGGCTTTGCTCGACACTGGAGGGATAAGCGAGCTCTATGTTCTACGACAGAGGCACGAGCATACTTAGGAAATGGAACGATGATGAAATGCATCTTACAGCGAACAGAAAGTCCCATATTTCTGAAGGCTTCTTGTTGAAAATGCTGATGGGATCGATGCCTTTCCAGAAGACATTTCATCTCAATGCTACAACACATACTGCCCAAAGTATCTGATATCTGATATAGTTTGATAAGCTTAAATCGTGTACTCTCTTTGTTTCCCAGGCATGTTCTTATGGGCAGTCAACAAAAAAAAGGTGTTAATATCAAAGAAATTCTGGTGCATCTACCTAAGTTAAGTGCGTAACACCAGCGCTGTGTTAATATAACATTGCTAGTGGAATGAAATTGAGTAAAAAAAAAAGAGATATTTAGCCTTTCTATCATTCAATAAATGGCTGACAAGCACTGCAGTAAAACAGAGCAACTCCTATATAGTGCTCTACTTTCCTTCAAGTAGCCTGTTTCAGTCAATTTTGGGGAGGTAAGAAGGATGTTGGGGGGGGGGGGTCATGTATCTAAATGGAGATACATATTTGAATAACAGATAAATCAGGAATTTACATATGACTGAGACACTAATGTCATAAACCAATCCTAGATAGAAATGCATGAAAAATTATATTCCAGTAACAGGACTGCAATCCTTAAGTCTTACAGGACTCTCCGGCTGACTCAGGGGCACAGATCACACCTGATTTTCTGTCATATCTAAGACATTACAGTTACTCTGGGGAAAACCGTATTTTTCCATTGACATATGCTATAACCTCATCACTTAGCCTAGAAGCAGAATTCATCCAGACACACACAGATTCATAAAACCTTTTCTGAACTAGCAAATTATTGCCAGCCCTCAGTAACGGTGGGCTGAAAATACTCAGTAACTTGTTGCACTAAAATTAAAGGAACAGCTTGCAGTGTGGAGCCCTGCTCGCTGTGCCCTTAAGGCTTTATGGTTCCCTTCTGTTCAAAAGACATCTCTACTGCTACCTCATTTCTTGTTTTCCAGGATAACAAAAAAAATAGCAGTTTCATATTTTGTCTTTTTTTTAATGATGTCTAGTAGATGTGTTGTTTTCATTTGTAGCATATGTGAGGTGGCTTTTAGAAGTAATTTATTTTTGGTGGCAAGCTGCTGATGCTTGCACCCATGTCGACTGTTAGTAATTAACACCTTCTGGTCCACTATGGACAATTTCCCACTTACTGCTTTTTAAGGTGTTAAAACTAATCTCCACCAGCTCTACATCCCATAGCTCCATTTCACTGATAGGAGGCTTTTCTTCCTGATAGCCAAGGTTTTTCTTTTCCTCATTTAACAATAACACACAACCCAAAGGAGTATCTGGAAGTGTCCTGACAAGATTTTGTTACGCAGAATCCTCTGCCAACAAGGGGACTGAGCTGAGATAATACGTGTTAAAACCTTCTTCTCAACTCAAGAGGTGTTACCACGGACAAATACAGGTTTTGGCTGTGAAAACAACAGGCATGAGAGGAAGTTACCTCACGAGAAAGAACTGAGGAGGTCCCTATTACCTGTTACATTTTTGGCATATCAGCCAGATAAAACATAATGACATTCATTGCCTTATAATGCTGCATTAGTGACATTAATTTTATAGTATTGTTCTCATACAAAGAAAACTCCTAAAGAATTATATTCAACCTCAGCAGTGGTGCATTAATGAGCACCGGACTGGAAGCTCTAGTTGATACGTGTCTGTGGCTAAGTGGCTACCGGCAGCGATGGGTGCCTGATTGTGTGCATTCCTAACTGTGAAGAACCTCTGCACTCACCTCTTTGGGGAAACAATATGTTTAATTTAAATTTACATACAACACCACCACCACCACCACCAAAAATTAGCATTAAAATATCCAGAATAAGAGATAATTTTCGAGATACTAGATTCATCATTTAACAGAAACTTTAGAGTTCAACTGATAGAAAAGGGGGTTGGATTTTGCATCAGAAAAATCCCAGTTTGGCCAACTTCTTTCTCTTTTCATGACCACTACCTGAGTAGTATCCACGTTTTAAGGCTCATACAACAATCTTGCAAGAACAGATCTCCTTTAACACTTCCGTCACTGCTTATTTCTGGTCATGAGCACAAAATTGCAATAATGATGAAAAGCCTTACTCATATGGACTTCACTGCTTAAAACTGTTGAGTTCACTTTTACTGCCTTCAAACTGGTTCCCCATCTAGAGCTACAGGACAAGCTTTTCCTTCTTTTTTCTTTTCTTCTTTTCCTTTTTTTTTTTTTTAAACATGGGAATGAAGCTTAAAAGTACTCAGAGATTCTGGCGCCTGCAGGACTTGCTCATCTCCTACACTGTCTGGTCACATGTGGAGGCATTGCAAGGTGGTAGTCCTAATATATGCGCCCAATAAAGGGCTGTGATAAAATCCTTTTGGAAAAAAACATTGATCCACAATATAAAAATGTAGTGGAAGTTGCTGGTGCCTATGGACTAACTGTAGCTGCTGGAAGCTGGGGATTCACTGCAGAAGGATTTCGTCAGAAGAGCTCAGGAATCAGTAGCTTTAATCATCCACTAATGATGATTTTCAGAGACCAGTGCAAATTCTACCTTTTCAGTATCACTCAGGGAGTTTATATGGGGCAAGAAGATGAACAGTGAGGGAAGGCTAAGTCAAAGGGGATCCACAGTAAATCAGAATTTGGAAGAAGCCTCTAAAGAAAGAAGAGTTCCTTATGTCTCCGGAAATTATAGTTTTCAGTCCTACAGGGAATTAAGGGGGGGGTTTGGCCACCTCAAGTGACGCTTCCTTAGCCAGTACATTTCTGCAGAACCCACAGAGATTAAGCAAGCAAGCAAAGAAAAAGACAAAGGGATGCAGTTATTTTTGACTACCAGCCAATTTATGATGGTTTGATTTCTGAAGGAGAAAGGGGATAATTTAAAGAATCTTAAATCTTGCACACAGAGTAGGAGAACCACACTTCAAAAAAAAGCCTTCTGATGTTCCCAGCAGTCAGAACAGAATCATCCCATATAAAATTAATATCATTATTATGTGATTTCCATCTGTTAACGAAGCTGAACGATTAGAGCTGCTAGCAAAACTGCCTTAGTGGAACAAACACAGATAATGAATTTGAATAAATACACAAGCAAAAAGACAATGTCAGGCTCAATCACTTGGCAATATTAAATGCCGAGTAAATGAGTTGGCTGCGTAGTACTACACCATCCAGCAGGAATGTTATGCTGAGTGCCTGGATCATTGCTTTCATCACTTCTGTAGCCAATTTTGTTCCGGATTTTTTTGGACCAAATCATCTCTCTTTTTTTGACAGCTCCTTTTCCAGACTATTCCATTGGTACCCTTTATGTTGTGCTCTGGTTGTTCCTATGGTCCGTGTTCAACCGCAGGCCTGTTCAAACACATTCCCCAATCCTCCTCACTTGTCCCGAAAGTATTTTTCACATATCCCTAACTCTTTTCCCATTTGCTTCCTAAATCTATCTTACTGGCACAACAGATAGCTCTGACAAACTCTCTTTAGCCCACCACTATATTTTTAAAGAGTCGGAAAACTATTTATAAAAATAAAGTACAGTTTTAATACTTATATGTGTAAAACAGCGTGCTTGATAGCATTTTTGAAATGTCAATATATACCAGGTGTCAAACATTATTCTAAATAAACCCCTGTAATGCACAGCAGTATGCTGGCCCATATACCTTCTCACAAACTAGCATTTTCAAAAAAGTAAAATCTATTCAAAAGTCATAGGGACTTGGCTTCCACAGTATCTAAATCAGTCCCGAGAAGGACATTTCTGGGACAGAATTTGTGAACATCTAGGCAGTCCTACACTCAGAAGAATTATTTTAAAACACAGTTTTCCAGAAAGATGCTACTAATACAAGTTTTAAACCTTTTGCAGAGCAAAGCATGTGGTGATGTTTCCCCCTATGCAAACGGAAATAGCAAGACAGCGTAACACTGCCTGAGCAATCTCTCTCTCTACAAGAACTGGCATTTCCTCTGCAGACTGGCCTTCATCGCTTCTGAAAAATGTCAATGGAGACCAAGGTTTATAAAACTTAAGTTGTAATGCATTTAAGCGCTTTGTGCTGGAGCACAGCAGTCTGGTTTTGACCGTTCATTTTTTTGCATGGAAATGAAGTCATTGCTGTTCTGGAACACTTTATAGTACTGTATCACAAGACTGTACTGTGAGGGAACAACTTAAGCTTCAGGGTTGTTCCCAAATCATTAAAAGATGTAACATCAAAGAACGAACCAAAAAAATTTGTTCCTGTAAGAAAAAATGAACCTCTCAGTATGCTGATAAATGTCCCGCAGCTTAGTACATTTTGTAGTTCTTTTTCTCCATAGAGCCCTTCCCACCTTATGTCAGGAGAGCAGAGTCAGGAAAGCACATGATATTTTTGCTCTTTTATTTTGCTTCTAATCCACATGTTCTGTGAAGGTGAATAAATAAAATGATTACAAAAAAAGAGTGGGTGAGAAATGTACTTAAATGCATTCACCTCCCACACCTCATCTAGACATGAAATCTGAAAGAAGGAAGGGATGGGCAGGAGAGGCACAACCCCCGCTATATTATGTGTAGACTGTCAAACAGAGAATCATTTGATACACCGTACCAAAGCATGCTATAATGCATTTCGCCCTTCGGAGGTCAGATTGGTTACACAGGCCCTGTCGCAAAGCAGTGGCAGGGCTACCAGGCTGCTCTGCCCACACAGCACCCCAGAGAGAGAGCATCCCGAATTCCCTCCCTTCATCTCCTGCTTCCCAATGGCTAAAAATTGGTTGCTATGTTTTTCTAACAGTAGGCGAACTATTGAATTGCCATGATCGGCAACTAGAACTAGCAAGCTCTTCTTTGCTTGCATCTGAGCTCTCCTTAGCCTACGTAAGGTGTCAAGCATACTAACATTTCCCAGCAAGGCATGCAGTCAAATCCAAAACAAACCCCGAGCGCGTGGTTGTGGTGCCAGAGAGGCAGGTTAAGAAGAGCATTCCCATGAGAACAGTTAGGAAGTCAAAAGTACGGATGTTTCTTTTTGCTTTTCGGTAGCACCACTATCCTCAACATCTGCTGATTCATTCTTTGCTAATGAAGATTTGTTGGGGTTTTTTTTCAGTTCATCCAATATGTATTACTCGGTAATGTAAATATGTAACAAAAGTTAATGGGATATGTCTCTAAATCACATTGCTTGTTGTTGTTCTGCAAAAGCCTTTATCCTCGCCGTTTTCTACAAAACAGTTTGAGAGGCACTTACCTTGTCTGACAGCTAGTGTTGTCGTGTAGACCAAGAATAGAAGGATATAATTGAGGAAGCTCTGAAAAACAGGTGTGTTGGCATGGAAATCTTCTGACAAATACTTGCTCGTGAGACCAATGCCACAGATAAGGAGGGAGAGTACCTGGCCAAGCGCCACAGACAGCAAGAGATCCCTAAAAGGAATGAGAAAAACACAGACATAAACCACTCGGCCTCTTCGCCAAGGAGGAAATGCTCATCCTCCTCCGGGAATCATGTTCGACAATGCTAAGACACGGGAAGAAACATAATGCTTCACTCAATAAGAGATCTGCTGGGTGTAGCCGACAAAACGTTTCCATTATTTCTGCTGTTATCATGGGCTTAAACATTGCCCAAACACGCTAGCTTTTATTCACATATTAAACAATAGCAGATGGTACATGTCTACCATTTAATTTTGCATTTCACATTTCACAAAGGATAAATGATAATTTAAACCAACCGAAATACAGCACTGCTTCCTTTGAGCATCTTCCCTAACAGAAAGACCCAGGAGTATCATTCAGACAGAGCGGGAATCACAGCTCTTCCAGGACTTAGTAGCCACAGAGAAAAAGCAGAGAAAGGATTTTATCGTATTTCACCATCAACATGAATTTACCGTATAACTTCCTTCCCCTCATTTCATTTCCATCTCATCATATAAACTATTCTTTCAATCTACCGTGCAAATACATGTATCTTTTCTTTCATCTTTGTCAGAGCTTAGTTCCTCTTCTGTTTGGCGGGAGTGGGAGGTTCCACTTTTTCCCTTCCTGTCTCCTTCTCGTTCTTAAAAACATATTTTCTAGTTTGGCTTCTTGCTTTAAACCGCTTTTCTTGACCTCGACCTCCAGTCTCCTCTGCGTTCCCCTATAACAACGTTCCCCATTCTCTCTCCCCACAGGTCTCCGACAGTTGCTCCTTTTGTGCATGTTCTCTGTTTTCCTATAGTTTTCTCCTCTTTACTCCAGAAACCTCTATATCTGAAAGCCCCTTTCGCTTCCAACTATCTTTATCTCTTTTACTCTTCTCGCAGAATTTATTATCTAACCGCACAGCCCAATTCAGTCCAAACAATCCTCCTTTTCCAATTTTTGTCACAGGACCTCCTACACCCACAGCACAGGAATATGTGTATTTTTAAATTACCCTGAAGAGGTTTCCCAGATTCCCCATGTGTCAGTACTTTCACGCTGCCCAGGCCTGCTCCACAGCTACACCTTCCCATGGAGAAGCATGAAATGCAAACGCGTTGGCCTGGCAGAGGAGCAAGCACAAAGGCTGTACGGGAGAGCGAAAGGACATCCAAAGGGGACATTTGGTCCAAGCCTTGCCAGCTGCTGCTGTCGCTGTCACCAGCCTCCAGAAAAGAGGGGCTGTAGGTCCCTGGGGGAACCCACGAAGGAGGGGGGAAGGCGAGAGAGGAGCGGGCTCTGCAATGTCTCGTTAGAGCTTGGTAGGAGGAAAGGGGATTAGGCAATCCTAAGGGAGTAGAGGAAGGAGGGCAGGACTCTGCTCAGCTCTAACAATACTTCATGTGTGTTCTCCTCCGCCAGACAGTTAAAAAAAATTTCTTCAAGGCTGCTTTGCTTTCCCTGACAGATTTCCCTGACCTCAGCTCTGTGTGTTCGGCAACGACGAGCATCTGTGCTCCCGCAACAACTTTCCTGGTAAACTCAAGTGTCAAATTTGTTTCCCTGTTTCTCATAAACAATCCTCCCACTAATGTGTCTCGGTGTCAGTCATGGCGTGATTCAACCAAACAGACACTGGAAAGCGCAGGAAGTTGGGTAGTTAAATTCAGCTAACATACCTGGCTGACAAACAGCCTGACACAGAGAGTACGAGAACAAACTTCATCGTGCTAAACCCTGTGTTTTGACGGGAGACTGCTGGATAAGTAGCAAGTAAGACTCCACAGCTGCTGCCTCCACTTCACGTTACTCACTCTGCTGTGAAACATAACCACGGGAAACAAACATACTCCACGGAGATGACATCTGAGACTACGATGCAAATGCTGCCAAAACTACAGAGCCTCAGTTCCTGCCATTACCTGCTATGCGGTTGATGTGGAATAGGAAATTTGAATAGTGACTGCAATTCAAATCCACATATTAATCTTGTGAACTTGTTTACGCTTCTTCATTTAGTTGGCTAGTGTTTCCTACGTCCTTCTCCTGCAACAAAGTTTCACACAGGGCTGTCCTCTTGCCTATTGCAATTTTTGTAGTTTTAGTTGATTAGTAAATTAACTGTTTGCAAATCTGTATCTCTAAATGTGATGCCTGCTTTACACGGGACGCAGGTGGCTATTTAGCTGTTCTCTGTATGTCAGCTATGCCCATGAGCGAATGCTGTATTACATCCATTACGGGACTGCATCTGTTCTAGAAAGCAGCACCTTGGATCCTACTTAGGTTTACAGAAAGCTCAATATATCCTCAATCATGAAAGGATTTTCCCAGTAATATATTCCTTGCTCCGTATGGCAGTTAGCTGTTGGGCATCACTAATCATTACATTTTTTCAGACTGGTGGGAAGTTTGATGAGGTCTTATACAAGGCATAACTTTTTTATCTCAACTGTGTGTATTCAGGTGTGCCGCCAGGCCTAACCAGGCAGTACTGAGCTTTGTATTAAAAATCCAACCAACAAGAAATGAAAAACACAAGGTAACTTTTCAAGGCGGTATATGATAACTATAGCCCTCTTCGGAGAACATTTCGATTCTGTCATTGCCATTTGGCAATTTATAAAACAGATATATTTTTTTCATAGTTCATTCTTTGGCAAGACATTTAACCACATCTACAAGTGGCAGTTTTCCTAAAGAGTTCAAGCAGCTTTCTACAGCCTTACATATATATAGCCTGTCCTCAGCTGCTATATTTTACGTTTCATAAACATACAAACAAGAAGGTAACTCAACGTAATTCAAATTTTATGGTCTTCTTCCTAGGAAGTCATTTAGAATAGCTTTCTATGTCTTCTGTCAATTACAAAATATGTCAAAAATTCCATTCACTATTGTATTACTGAAGTCATCAATGAAGACAGAGGGTAATTGGGAGTTCAGTAAAACCAGACAGGCACAAGAATCAAGACTGTGAACGTGAACACCTCCAAGTCTGTAGATCAAGGTTGGATGTGGATCAGAGTATAATTTCTGTAGCTTGAAATAGCCTTTAAGTAAAAATTGTCTTTTGGATAACAGCAGAATGTAAAAAATGCAGAAAACTACTTTGTGGAAGGCCAGTGCAAGTAGTACTGTCAATGCCACCAGCTTTCAAAACACTGACTGCATAAGTGCTACGGAATACGTACTGCTTCTCTCTGATTTTTGCACACATTTGGTATTTTTTATTATGTAAGAAAACTCATACTGAAATCAAGCTGTTCCTCTTCCAGTCAGAACTTAGTTAAACATTCCACAGACGATGTATGACAGAGAAAGATACATCTCTTCTTTTATTCTTATCTTGTCAATGCAAAGAGTAGCTTAAGTTAGATGTTTAAGCAGAACTAATTCAAATGTCCATGAAGTGCCCAGACTTCAAGCAAAGATGATCCATTTTATACAGTATAGTTAGTTATTCCTAAGACTGTTCATGCCCACATTAAACTCTCCTGCCATACCTAAAGTTATGTCAGCTACAGGCATGAATGACACGTAGCAGGACAGAAGATTTGGTATGCTCCCCTTCTCTCATTGGTGTAGGTTGCAACAGACACTAACCACTACCATGGAAAACAGGTGAAATGAATAAATAAGAGAAATCAAAGCACAAGATCAAAAAAATGCTGATTTTTACCTTGGGTGAAAGGAAGAGAACAACTCAGATTTCTCCAAGCAGAAAAGTAGAAACGAATCTTAAATTACTCCTTTTAATTAGTGGCAATGTCAGCAGCAACAAAGAATAATACAACGTTTGGATAACCCTAATAACCAACATAAGATACCTGAATTGTACAGAAAATGCCTGATAGCATTATCTGTATTTAATTTCTCCTGCCAACAATGATCTCATAATGCAGGAGTCTTAGCTCCTGAGCCTTTAATACCTGGATAAGAGTAATGACATACCCGTTCTTTTTTAAGAAAAAGAAGCAAGCAAACATTGAAGCTTTCAAGTGGCTGTGGAAAACCTACCACTTCTTTTATACAGAGCAAAAAGCAACTAAGTCACTGCTGTCATCTCTGGCACTCATTAGTATCCTTCCTAAATATCATAGTAGTGTTGAAATATGCAACATGGTTCCTATCTGTAACAGCTTCCCTGTTGGTTTTCATACCCTCCACCACTCAAAGACTGGCACAAAGGATGATTTCCTCCCTAAGCCCTTAGTCTATCACGCTGGCTTCAGTAGCACATTCGTTCACTGAGGAAGCAACATTCATTCCTATCTTGAAGAATCAAGCTGTATGGTTTGAAGGCCTTCAAACAGAACACCAAAAAGAGTCTCACTACAAAAGCTTTATGAAAGTAAGGTTTTCTGCCTTTCAGGGTCCGATTCCTCTTTAGTTGAGTGCTATTCTGTTTCTATTCTATTTATATCAAACCAAAGCAATTCTTCAAAAATCCCATTTTCTCTCACTAAGATCAACAGCATCTTCTCAAGCCAAGTTAAAAGAGGTGAGGATCTTCAGCTTGTCTCTAAACTTTGATCTCATGAATGCAGAGAATCATAGAGTCATAGAATCATTTAGGTTGGAAAAGACCCTTAAGATCATCGAGTCCAACCATTAACCTAACACTGCCAAGTCCAGCACTACGCCATGTCCCTGAGCACCATGTCTACATGTCTTTCAAATATCTCCAGGGCTGGTCACTCAGCCACTTCCCTGGGCAGCCTGTTCCAGTGCTTGACAGCCCTTTCAGTGAAGGAAGTTTTCCTAATATCCAGTCTAAAGCTCCCCTGGCTGGTGCAACTTGAGGCCATTTCCTCTCAGCCTGTCAATAGTCATTCACTAATACAGAGCAAATAGACATTAAAATCCTGCACTGGAACCAATCAAATTCATTTCACTGTAGCCACACTTGCTAGTTAATCTGTCCAACGCTCCATTTTGAGTCAGATGGGTATTTTGAAGTAAGAAGTAGGTCAGAATTACTCCTAAACCTCCAGGTGTCACACTGCTAGGCATGTATCATGGATTTTTCATGATACCCTAACAGAAATTAAACAATACTTCTTTATCACCTCTTCAGAAGTGGAGCCAGAAGACAAAGACTCATCTTCGCATTGGGAGCCATTTTATTCTGTTTAAATGCCTGGGCTGGTAGCTACTGTGCATCGTTTTTACTTGTTCCTCCAGGCATGCAGAAATTTTTGTCACTTGATTTTCTCCCTGTTTATCAGCCATGATAACACCATAAACTTCTGAAGGCAGGCATTCTCTTATCAAAGAACTCTGAAGCTAGCACTTGGTTCCTAGCACATACACACAGGTATGATATAAAGTATTAAACAGCTATCCTCGGGTTCTCCTGTAATTATTTTTCAGAAAGTTAAAACATTTAGCTTTGACTCTGAGTTCATTTCCGTGTCCTCCTCAGAACATTAAAACACCATTCACCACACAAAGTCAATGCAGTGCAACATTCAGAAGGGGCCACACGATCACAGCTGCTGTATGCTGGAGAACCAGTGACATGCAGAGGGTGGCCAAGTGATTTAAACATTTGGGTCTGTTTTATTCTGACACTAAATCCTGTTTTAAGGCACTCTCCATGTCAGTTTTCTTCTAACTTAACTGCTTTCCCTCCTCTCTTTTGTACTTTATTTGGCCTCTTTCCACTGATAGGTCCCCACTGCATCAGTTAAAGAGTACCTCAGAGGGTAAAGAACAGAGGCTACCGCTACTTTTAATCTCTAGCATGAGGTGTGTTAATCCTTCAGCATGCCACAGGCTCCAGCAGATGAGAGATTGGCAGTCTATTTCCTGAGCTGAGATTTCACTAGAGGAACCCATCTGTAAAGGCTGCTCCATAGCACCATTAGAGCAGGCCTGCAGGCAGGACCATGCTTTCTCCGTGATGGTAATGACTGCTATACAAAGTTATCGCTCCAAATGTTGCAAGCGTGTATTTAAAAAAAGAAAAAACACATACACTTCATTTAGAGACTGATTACTGCTATGCCATAGCGAAGTCGATGATGTGTGTGACAGCACTGTGATTTTGCCAAGCTTCTTCACTTGAGTGCATTTTAGTATGTTTCTATAAAAGCACGAGGAAAAATAAAACGAGGTCTTAAAAACTTTACTTTGATTCGAAGTGAGCTGAAGTTATGCCCCTATAAGAATCCAGTCAAATATATTTAAATGCTTAAAGGCGGATGTGGAATCTTATCTTAAACACCTATCCCACCTACAGAAATGGCTGACATACATTACCATAGGAAAAGCAGGAACACGGCACACATGTCAAAACCCCAAATACCAAACCTGCCCCCCCTACCTCCCCAGGATGTAGCTGCTTCCACCGTGGCTGAGTTCCTACGTTCCCGCACCACCCCGCATTTGAATGGCTCCTTAATGAGGACATGGACATTACTTGCATATTTTGCTGTTCGCACTTAATGCACACATAGGCAGCTTGTGTAAGAATAAATTAACAGGATTTGGTAAAACTTTTTTTCAGGACAATCAATTGAGCTCTTACTGAAAGCTAAAGCTGCAGATTTTCTAATAGGTTTTAAGCATATGAAGCCTCTTATTAGTCCTGCATTGCTGTGAAATCGATTGCATCTAGAGAACACAATTCTACACTCATTTTGCACGGAAACTTATCTTTTCTTATTTTCCCGTTATTCTGACATGTCTGTTACGCAGGGAAGAAATTCTACAACTTGGTACATGAAATCCTTCTGTCCTCTCTGCCTCTCTCAATAAGGTAAGGATTGCAGCAAGTATTTTCAATTAAAGCATCAAAGCTGCTGCACGCAGCTTCAGAGCAATTTACAGAAGTTGTCACAATATTCTGTAATAAAATGTTCATAGCGCTAAAGAGCAAGCAAGTTCCCCCACATATGTACTGATAATAACACCACTGGCACATGTACCACATTTATTCTATTAGTCAGCTATTCCCACAGTGTGTATTCTCCACGCTCATACTAGATGATGTCTCAAGAAAATACAATGGTCTCGAAGGTCTAAACAAAAGACTTTTTTAATATTTCTGGTAAGGAAGAACAAACCAACTTAAAATATTTTCAGAATATAAGCACCAAGCCATCGGTGAACAGTGAAATACCAAAGCCTGAATCCCAGCTAAACTCATATACTGCATTAGAATATAAGTAACTCTAATGTTAACCTACAAATTGGAAAGTGAAACCCACGCAACACTGAGCCTATCCATCACTTAATTCCTACTGAGTCACTATTTTGAAATCTTCAGTTGCACTTAAATGATGGATAGGCTTCGTACTGGATCTCAGCACAAAGGGTGAATTTTCTACACAGTGAGCTGCAGAGTACCCCAAGCTCCCACTGGTGCTCAAAAGAAACGAAGATTCTCTGCAGTATCTTGAGAGGATTAGCTCTTTATTTTCCAAATGTGAACACCCTAGGCTCTTTATGAGAGGACAGTACTGTAGACTCCATGCATCTCAAATCTGCAGGCTGGTCTGAAAAGCTCCAGGCCTTGACACCCTAGGCCTATTTTTTGAAGAAACGCCAGCAGAGGAGTAAAACACTACTCAGGAGTTCCTCATCTGTTTTCTGCTCTATGTCCCAACAAAGCTAAAAAAGACCTCTTTTTTTCTAACCAAGGCTTCGAGCCCTTCCAGGCGGGCCAGAAGTACAAGATCAATTCCTTCTCACCGTGGTTAAAAGTCTTTATGCCCTAAGCTGGAGACAGGAGGGGAGCTCTGCGCCTTCTTGTTCTCATCACCCTCTCTTGCCACCTCCGCCGCTCACCACCGCCTCCTTGTCTCCACTGCAGCTCTAGACCAAACCTCACAGGTATCTCCTCAGCCGAGTGAAGCTCCATACTGCACGGTATCGGCAATGTCCCCAGTTACCCATGACGTTTCCGTAACAAGTCACTGACTTGGATGGGCCCCAAAGGAAGGAAGTGGGGTTGTTTTGTCCTTCCGTGGCCCCAGGGAGAAGGCTGCAAGGACACCAAGGGCTGGGCAGGCACAGGAGAGTTGCTGCACCAAGCCGAGGGTTGCAGCTCATGCAGCGTCCCAGGGATGGCCGTGAGGAGCAGGGAAGGGACAGCCAGACCTGGCCGTGTGGCTGGTGCTTCCCAAGAGCTGGAGAAGCCTCGTCAGTCACCGCCTTGACTGGAAGGGCACACTGGGCCAGGGCAGAGCTGCCCGCATTCCTTACTCTTCTTTTGGCTTTCCTAGTTGCTTTGAGGTTTTTCTATTTAAAGCATTAAGTTCTAATTTTTATTCGAATACAACTGGGCTTGAATTTAAGAGTGTTTTGGGGGAGCTCACTAAAATTCAAGGTCTAGGTACATCCGCCCCAAAGCTGTGGCTGACTCAGGCTCTGCTGCTTTTAAGTGACAGCTTGAGGGACCGGCACAGATTGCTGGCTTCCAATGAAAACAAAGCAGAAACACATTCAGCAAGTCTTGGGAGTCTCTGGAGCAGCTTCTTAAGACGAGATCTTACCTAATAAATTTCCCAGCTCTCGTATATTGCCAATTACAGCAATTTTTGAAAATGGGTTTCATTTATTATAAGCTTTTACCCCAAGTTCGCACACACACACATGCTCATAAATATGTGTGGTTTACAATTCTTTAGTAAGAAAGGAACTGGAATTTTTAAATTATTCTTACCCATACAAAACTTACCCCTGCACTTAATGTTTAGCAACATACTGCTGAGACAATCTGCTGCGCTGACTGTAATTGCAAAGAAGGTACATCTTTTTCTTCCTATTTTTAATAAGAAATAGATTTAAAAATAGCAAAGGGAAGTGCAGTGACAAAATTTCCGTGCTATTATCTTGATGGGGTCCAGTGGTAAATCATTACAGGCAAATTGGAGGCGGGGGGTGGTGGTGGTGTTGGTGCAACTTGTTAACAGTTGGCTTCATCCTACCAGTGAGCCAACAAAGAAAAAAAAGCAAGTTAATCCTAAGAACATGCCTACATTTTGGAACAGCCAGCTGCCTTCCAATCAGCAATTTCTTAGTGCTTTTTCAGCTACGAATCACCAGACTTGAAGCACCACAGGCTTTTTCTCTTTAAGAATGAAGGTCTCTCCGTATACAGTTCTTGGCAACTTCCCAGTCTAGGGAGCACTGGATAGACTGAAAATATTCCACTCTTTCCGATGGAATCAAAAATAGAATTATAGATGACCATGCAATAAAAGAATTGCATTTTGGGTTATTTTGGCCAAATAAACTGACTGAAGCTAGCGACAGCCCATAAACTCTTATAAATTTTCACTGTCTACTCAAGTATGACTAGAGAAATTAAGACTCCCAGATCTAAAGATTTCATCTAGATTGGAATAATAAATGACAGAATTAACTTTCCACACAGGAGCTTACAAAACTAGTTACAAACACTAAATGAGGAATACAGTACTTTACAACGAGTAACTCTTCTTTCATAATTTTCCAGAAATTAATTCAAAAAGTGATGTTGCCAGTCGTAGAAACAGAATAAGGGACTCAAGAATGGATAAAGAGTGAGCTGTAATTCCTGAGGCTAGAACTCCATATGAAACACGACAGCTGCTGAAAATATTACATTTCAGCCTATGAAAGCTAGGCAGTCATTAGGCTGCTGACCACAGTTATTTTTATAATTCAGGAATAAAGCACACAAATAGATGCCTTTTTATGAGATAGATATTTGTTCTTACTGTGTTCCAAATGCACCATTTTAAGCTTTCAGCTGTTGGAGGAAACTGGGATGTGGAAGGACTGACAGCTCTCTGTCTCTTGGACAAAACAAAGTTCTCTTATAAGATTTCATTAGTTCATCTCACTTGCAGTGGTTTTTATGCCTGAGGCTCAGGACTTTATAAATACAGTGATGAATATCTTTAGATAATATGAGAAACAGTTTTTAAAGTTTCAGTTCTGTTAAGATCATCATTAGCTCCCAGTTTTCTCAGAGGAGCTGAGAGCCTACAGTAATAGACCTGGATGATTCCCAGTACCAAGAAAAATAGCTCACTAGTGCCCTAAGAAGCACAACATCACTTCTTACTGCTCTCTTGCCATTACTGTACAGTGTTAATACAGTTTAAACTGACGGGGGTTTATGGACTAAGTCCTACAGCTATTGAGAGACAGTTGATAAAGAAGGAGGTGAAAAGCATTACAGCTTCTGCTGTACCCCTGCCACTGATAAGCCAATCTTGATTGAATGCTCTGATGGAAAACAAGTTTAAATGACTCAAGATTCCTCAAGTGATAGCTGCTACTGTAACTTAATTCAGTGTTGTCAGAAACAAGAAGCATGGGCTTGGAAAATTAGGAAGAGTTCCTAGAAAATGGTATGTATGTGAGTCAGTATGATGGTATGATGGATGATTTCAGATTTTTCCTGATGCTCCTGAAAATTGCAAAAGTTGTTCCTGAATTTCTGTCCTTGTAAAATGCGTAACTCTAAGCATATGCACTTCTGTGCATCGACAAATAGGCACCTAAAGCAATTATAGTATATTTGTTTCTCCAATAAAATTAGAGGTTAAAAAAGTGACAGGTATGAATATGGAAAGTGCAAAGGTGCACCTATAACGATCACGGCTGGCTTTTGGAAAACTAAAGCTACTAGTTCAATTATTACAAGGTGTAGAATTTTTTTCTTTTTTTTTTATATCAGCACATCTGCAAAATGCCGATATTAAATAACAACGTTCATTCTAGAGACCATTTAATATCTAATGTAAAGGTTAAATTTAAAAATCAAATTGACCTGCCTGGATTTTGCAAAACCTTTTGCTTGGCTAAAACTAACCAGACATAATGCTTCAGAGCACAACTATTACTTTTTTTTTTCTGGAAATTATCAATGATGTTTTCAATAATATTGAAACACAGAAGAATTGAAAAATCCTTGCTTCAGTGGGCCACGTTTTCTCCCCAAGTAGGCATGTGCAATACCCATAAATTTGAATCTTCTTTACAGTAAGTTCCAACTATAGTCTACACGCTTAAAATGCGCAAAAGAAACCTCAAGAAAAATGTCCTTAAATTGGCCCCTGTATATTGGCCCCTTAATTGCACCCCTGGTACAGAAAGACAAGGGATACCCACATTAGCATATCACCGAGGATGGCACTGAGCTGCTGCACACTTCCCAAATCTTCAGCTACTTCAAAAGGAGAGATGCTCGTGTGCCTGTGGCTCATTCTGACTTTGACCCTTCAAGGCCCTGACCTTCTTTCACTGTTTCCCACATGTGGGGTAGTATTGCCGCTGCCTCGTTCTGCAGCCCCTCAAGCAGGAGTAATGCTCAAAGTTGCTTGCTCATGGATATTATGTCAAACGCAAGGACATTAAATTTTTTATGCATTTTTTTTCCCCAACAGTTCTTTAATGCATGGAGGCCAGGACGTTCCTCTTTTGGGTGAGTGTCTTTCTCTATCCTCTTCTTGCCTGTGAAGCCTGCGTACTTAGTTTCATGCTGGCACAACTTCATTAAGGAGGAACAGAACCCCCTCCTCCATCAGATCTACCTCTAATCTGGTGGTTAATACACCATAGGAGGTAGAATATGTGAGTTCGAGAACAAGACCACTGAAGCCACTTAGGCAAACAGTTTAAGGGTTCAGCTGTTCCACAGAGCTGGGTACCACCTTCTGGAAGAAAAGTTTGTGCTCCAGCTCCAGAGGAACTTTGGAGGCACAGCTGGAGAGTGAATTCCTGGTTTGGGTAGGTAACTACCCCAGGGCTGCAGCAACGAGGGATTTCAGTAGGCTACACCCTTCCTGGCCCAGCTGGACTGATCCTGAGTGCCCTGCTCACAGGACCTGAAAGGCGTTGAGTTTCCTTCTATGTCTGCTACTGGTCCTTTCTAAACACAAGGTCCCTCTAAGGCGTTTCAAGTTGGGCTCCCAGAACCAATGCAGTGATAACCCATGCTTGCTTTCACAGATCCTCTCTGCCTTTCTACTTCTGCGATACCACAGGTCTGCAGGAAAGGAAGCACTTGGTGAAAGGGGCCACCGCAAAGCCAACCTCCCCAAAGGGACGTGGAGTGCAGCTACTTCTCTCTCTCCTTGCTTTTGCTGTTTGCTCACTACACAGCAGTGGTGGCCATTACCCAGCCAAAACTACACGGGAGGTCCAAACTTCTGCACCTGCGTTTAAATTTCTATTCCATAAAATTCAAAAAGAAAAAAGATATTCTGAGCGGCAATTACAACTGGAGAGAAGTCACCTCCTGCTAAATGAAAAGTACAGCTATCTGTAACACAAAGTTCTTCATTTTTAGGTATGAGTGCAATGGTCCTGGCTTACTGCTCTGCCTCTAGACTCCACAATAAATCTCTCCCTTCCTCTCTTCCTTTCAATTCGGTGAAACAGCATGGCTGCCTCTGTCAACACAGTAAATTTACCGCAGACCTGACACACAATGACGGAACAGGCTCAGTTGAAAACACGTAAGGGCACTGATCTAATTTTTGCTGGGTTTAGTAGAGTTTAAAATTGCAAGGTGTTTGAAATAAAAAACAAATGTGAGTGATCTAGGAAGGTGTAAGCTGCAGATTTTTAAGGGTCAGGACCGAGAAATTCCTGGCCTACAGGATCCTGCTGTGGTGCCAACGCTATGACCAAAGCCACCGCTGACCTAAAAGATGAGAACGATGACTCACCTAAAGTAAAACGAAACCTGTGAAGAAAGTGGAGCTGTAACGTCCTCTTGCAGGATATAAACAGGATCTGACATTTTGACAGAGCATTGATCTGCCTACGCTCCCTGCCTCCCAGGTTGCTTTACTGCAATTTCTTCACAATATTAGCATCTATATTTCGGATAGGCAAGGAAAGAAAAGAAAACTCAGTCATGCACAATAGATATTCTTAGTGGGATCTGGGTATGTTTTTGCCTTCCCAGCACCAAAGCAGTGGCAAGCGGGCTGCAACCAGGCCACTCAGGGTCTCCTCAGTGTGTGTGGCCGGTCGGCCATCTCCTTCCCATACACAGGGCAATGGCAGGCCAAAATGCACTCCTGAACCAGGGGAACATAGATCAGAATCGACATCCAGCTGCAGTAAATGGGATCAGGCTCGTGAGGCTTTCCCAGTCAGGCTGGGAAGTTAGTCAGCACCACGCTAGTCTCCTGACGGTGGCAGGTACGGAGGCGGCACAGCTCTGTCCTTCCCCTTCCCCTTCAGGAGTGCCAACCTGCCCACCGCCGGCACTGGGAAATGGCATTCCTGTGTTAACTCCCCGGTTGCTCTGCATGCAGCGCTTCACCAGCGGCACTCACGCTGGTTCGCCCTCGCGCGCACGGGTCGGAGGGCAGCCAGCACAAGCCGAAACTGCCCTCTGAAGCGGCCCGTCTCCTGTGAAGACAGCCACCGAGGATGCCACTCCAGCTCAGGCATCGCTCCGAAATGATGGCTTCTCAAAAAAGGTATGAAAAGTCCACTGGGGCACAGGGAGGCTTCCTCCCAGACCAACGGCTTTTCTTCAGCAGAGGATCTTTCACCTCCCAGCCACATACAAGCATGGTCACAACCTTCAGCTGGCAAGTTTAGTTTATTTCCCCTCCCAGGACGGTTTAGATCTGTGCTTGGAGTGAAGAGAGCACGGGGTCAGTCTGAGAGTTGAAAGAAAAAGTGCAAGGAAAAATCAGGGATCACATCATTTTCTGTGCACGCATGACATTTGAGACACCCTGTTCTAAAGCTTTACACAGCTACTGTTACAAAAATACTTGCATAAATACACCATTAGCATTAAAAAGAAGAGGAAGATTTTCTGTGTTATTCAACAGCATTTGCTCTCCAGAAATCACCCCTCTGAAAGGCATCTAAGACTGGAGTTACAACTGAAGGATGAAATCCCAGCCTTAGCTCCTGGTTTCCTTGCCTTTTGGAATTAAAGTTAGCCATTAAATAGGATTTCACTGTAACAATATGTATTTCATTTTCCACTGTTTTTTTTCTTTTTCTCGTAGGAAATAGGGGAAATGGAGAAAAGGCAGAAATTCTCTCATAAGCCGCACGAGTGAATCAAATGACATACCCACCATATACAGCATGCGCGCTGGGTTAAGGGATTATATTCATGCAGGCCACACTGCAACAGGACTGCAGGTACCTTACACATCGCTTTTGAGCAACATGCACTGGTTAATTTATGTGTGGAAGGGATTATCTGAGAAGGGCCATATGGGGCTGTAAAGCACCTAAATACTTTGTAGATGTACAAAAATAAATTAGCTTTTCATTTCCTTCCTTAGTTTACTTATGGATTAAACAAAAATTTAATTCACTTTTAATTAAATTACTCTATGTAAGTCAAATGCTTTTGTTTATGAAGCCCAGTTTGAACACACAGATCCACGCTTATATCCGAGTTAAGCAGCTGAAGCTGATCTGGGAGCTCCCACCACCGGCGACCTGGGGCCGAGACGAGGCTCGCTGTGACTTGGGAGCCCGCTTTCCTAAGGCCACTACGCTCATATCCATCCGTTCCCCACACGGAAATTTGGCTGCAGGTCAAAACATCCCAGTGGTCTGCCCAAGTAGCAGCAGAGAAACCCAGAACAAGACTGAAAAGTTGTTGAGACTTGTGAAATACAACGAATATTATTTACCCAACGGGCGATCATTCTGCTTTTTCAGATTCTCTTCTTCGTAAAGATTTATTTTCTTGGGAAGACACATGGAAAGGACATCATAGAAGACTTTTTGCAGCCGCAAAAACATCTTTACCCACAAAACCCAAATTTGGCATGACAATGGCCTTTCAAATGTTCAGCTTTACATCAAATTAACGAGGAGGACGTTTTTCTCATTGTGACTATTTTCCTGTTGCTCCCAATGTCTGATCACTAGGCCAAGTGCCTGGACAGACATCAGAGGGCTTCACAGGGGAAATCATCTGAACAAAAGAGTGACAGTCAATGAGAAAGTTTTGGTATCAATGGCCATCAAATCATGCCACGTTGCTGTTACAGCTTCCTTAAATGCATGCATCTGACTTTGCAAAGGTAGGTAGTATATGGCCCTTCAAACATGAGAGCAATCTGAGAAGCAGATAGTATTTTCTGCTAGTTTCAGTTTACACTGTTGGGAAGTATCACACTTCACCTCTGTGTACTGTACAACTGAGAGGTACAGAATATCATCAGTATCATACTAAGGTGTACAAATAAATATTTTCATGCTCAACTAATATGATTATGTATATGCAGGCATACTTGAGAGATATCATGGGACCAGATGAGAGAGATTAATCTTGTAATGAAGTCTGTGCTTGAATTTAATTTATATGCTTTTATTATTTAGTACCTGTGTCAACCACTTAATTTGCCTGCAAATCATTTTCTGATATAATATTAATGAAACATGCTATACTGAAATTCATCAAACTATGGAAATTAGCGATTAGAAGGACTCATTATATCATCAGTTTATCCTTTTCTAGTTTTAAACAGTTCAAGAGCTGTGCCTTCAGAAACCACTCCTTCAAGAAGAGTATTTCAGTTCAAGAAAGCATTTGTGGCAGAACGGACAATGTTTTTTCGAAGTCAGAGATCAGAATTAAAAATCCGATTTACACTGTGGAACAAACTACTTAAGGGAGTCTAAACCTCATTTCTTTCCTCAAACAAGACTTGGAGAAGGAAGAAATAAGAACAACAGTGATATTCATTTCAACACAAACCTTGCACAAAGGTCAATGTTTTTACAGCTCTGTAGATATGACATTCTGAGCAGATGAAGATTGTGAGATTTACACAATAATAAATCCACAAACCTGTCTGCACAACCTGCTCAAAACAATTCATGCCTAAACATGGAGATGGGACTGCTTGGGGTGCTATGGGGCTGCTGACTGAGCACAGGGAGAGATCAAACCAATGAGAAACATCAAAGTAATCGCTTGGTTAATCTTTGCTAAATTCCTCGCTTAACCTTTGGGTTAGTCTAATGAATGTTTAGGGCACTCCTGGACTACTCAGGTGGGAGGGTGCACTGCTGTATTTCAGAAGGAGTGTCTGGAAGTGAGAATGGCTGGGACTAGCCACTGTTATGAGAAGGGGAAGAAATTGCTAAGACGAGAACAACCTGTCTACAAGGTCCTTGGGGGTCATACTGGGTCTGGCTGGGATAAACTACCTTTATCTCGACCCATGAATTTTTCATCTTACTTTCTGCCCTTGTCCTGCTGAAGAGGGGAAGTGAGAGAGCAGCTTGGTGGGCACCTGGCAGCCAGACAAGGTCAACCCACCGCAGGGGTGGAGGAGATCTTGTTGTGGATGGATGTGGGGGAACACTAACAAGCCTCACACAACCACAGGAGCAAAGAAGTCTCATCTTGAGTCACTTCTGCCCTCCCTCTGCCTGTGCCTGACACTGGGAACTTGGAAGGCAGAGCAGCAACCGTGCTGAGGCCGTGTTGCCTGCTGAGCTTGTGTCATAGCAGTGTCAAGCAGTTAAAAAAAAAAAGCAACCCTGCATCTTCTGACCCTCTGGCAAGCATCTGTTAGGCTTGCTTTCTCTCATTATTTTTGCAAGGCCAGACAGAAGAAGCACTCCAGTAGTCCAGCCTGGCTTGTGGGATGGAAATTATGATCCTTGATCCAAAGGTCTTACCCTTGCAGTGGGGATCAGGAAAAGCAGGCAGAGGTCTTTAGCTGTGGGATTTTTTCACCAAGGTCTATTCCCAGTTCTATCACAGACCTACCATGGATATCTTCAGCTCTCCCTGCCTCAATTTACTCTTCAGTAATGACTGCTGTGTCTGTTCAGGTCATAAAATCTCAGAGAAAGGACTCTGACATATTAAACCAGCACCTCCCAGAAAGCCTTCCTTTACGTAGGAAGCAGAATAGGAACTGAGAGGTGACACAAAAACAGAGTTTCCACAAGAAAACTCAGTGGAAGGTGCCCACCAGTGTTGGTGGTTCCACCCCTCTTAACTCCTTGTGGGCAAGACCTTATCCCTCAGAAAAAAACATATTATATTGTCTCTTTGTAACTGTGGCTTATTTTTCACAATTTTCTTGGAAAACCTAAACTTTCCTTGTTTCCATTTTCAGTGAACCTTCTGTTGTGTGACGGCATTTGGTTCTTTATAATAAAAATGCTTTCACTGCCTGGTTATATTGATTTTCAGATACCTGAAGCTTTGTGCTTTCCTTCTTCTAAGGTTTTGCTGACACAGCTTATGCTGAGTCTCACAATCCCATTCCCCCCTGCTCCCGACTGAAGAAAAAGTTCTGAAGAAACTGGATGAAACTCATCAGGCATTTAAAAATGATGCTCGTTCAGCTCAAGCCTCCTATTTTGTCCATTCTTTTCATCTCTTCCAACTTCCTCTTGGTGTTTCAGTGCAGGAATTGAATGCAATTCAGAACGTGGGTTTTAAAAGCAAACCTCTACCTTGGTGAACTTGTTCTGCAGACAATTGGCCTGTTGCGATAGGACAAGAGGTAATGGCGTTAAACTGAAAGACGGTAGATTTAGACTAGATATAAGGAAGAAATTTTTTACGATGAGGGTGCTGAAACACTGGCACAGGTTGCCCAGAGAGGTGGCAGATGCCCCATCCCTGGAAATGTTCAAGGTCAGGCTGGACGGAGCTCTGATGTCCCTGCTCATTGCAGGGGGGTTGGACTAGATGACCTTTAAAGGTCCCTTCTGACCCAAACTATTCTATGATTCTATTCTATTATACAATTACGACAGTTACAACTGTGATCTATACACATGGGGGTTTACAGGTAATTTTTTTTTCCTTACAAATATACAGGTACTGAGGTCAGAATGTAACTCGCACGAGAAATTTACATTGACAAAATTCAATGATGCCATGTCCAGTCTCACTAGAGGTGAACCTTGTGCTATGTCTCTATTTTTTACTTCAATCAATTGAAAAAGGACACAGAGAAAACCAGATTCTTTAAAGTGAAATATGAGTCAGGCTTGAAAGCCTCAGCAGCCAAACGTTTTTCTTGTCATTGAGAATTCCCTGGAGAAAATGGCAATGCAGATTGCCAAGGTAAGTGCTTTTTTGTTTCATTATCAAGCAAATAAACATCAGGCACAATTTCATACCCAAAGTACGCAAGGTTCACAATTTGAGAAGAAAATCCCAGAGAAGGCACTTCTTCATACACATCTAGTACAAAGAAGTAACATTTCCATGTTTTCATATCTCAGTAGGTTTCCACTGACTACCTGCTAGTCAGTCCTCTCAAACTCTCCTCCTGCACTTACTATCTCAGAACTTTCAACGTTCAATGTAATATTTAATCCTAAAATCACATTTGAGAAGAGTAACCATCACAGCACAGATGTAGACAAGACAGAAAGAATGCAACCTCCAAATTATTCTTAAATTACTTTTTCATAATTCCTATCTGTTGCTTCCTTAAGAAGTCTAGTATTTGCCTGTTTAAAATTCCTTCATTTTATCCAACAAAATTCTTTTGATCCCAATTCTAGCATTCAGGCAGCTTCACATCAAACAGCTAACCTGAGCAGTACAGGAGATTTAGAAAAATACACAGCTTGATACTTTTCATGCCACGATATTAAAATTAAAATGGAAACAATCCATTCATGCAATATAACTGTGGGTATAACACACACCAAAATGCTCTACAGAGCAACTTCAGGATCAAAATCAGTACTTCTTGCACAAAAGCCTCTTTCAGAAAGACATCCAGTTTTGTTTGACTTCAGGGCATGGGAACTCGTCTAATTCCTAATTAAGTTGCTTGAAGAAATGCTTATTCGAACCTTATTTCTAGTGTGAATTTCTGTAGTTTCAACTTTCTACCACCAGGTCATACTATGATTTTACTCAGCTATCTATTACATTAAAAGAAGTTAAAAGAGGAAAAAGAAAAAATCTAGCTATAAACATCATGTTTTGCTGAAAAATCGGAAATACAGCTCTAATACACTGAAGGAAAATCAGTTCCTTAGAAGGGCTTTATGAGGGACCAACGGCTGGCTGACCAGGTAACCAACTGTGCTCGGTGCGACCTGGCATCCTGGCGAAACTGCCTCTGGTCGGGAAGCTACTGCAGAATGCTTTTTTTGCCAACAAAGGTATTTCCAGTCAAGCTGTCTGTTACAGTGTATGAAAAGAAAACTAAAATGATTACAAGTACTGCAGGTACTTACTCTGGTATTTGACTAGTTTGAGCTGTGTGTAAGTTCCAACACAAGAACACAGATACCATAAGCTAAAACGTCAGCAGGCATCCACATAACTATTTAGTCTGACTGCCAGCATAACACAGGCCATGACACCTCTCAGAATTAATTCCTGTTTGAATCAGAGTACATATTTTATAAAGGCATCCAATATTGTCCTAAAAATGTCCAGCAACGAAGAGACTTGACAAGTTGCTCCAGAGATTAATTACCTATTAAAAATCTGTGTCTATTATTTCTCGGAGGAATTTGTCTAGCATCAGCTTTCACTCTACCAGTGCTTCCTGATGCTTTACCGATTTTTGCTTAACATATACAAAACTCTACCAAGTCACCCTCTAGTCTTATTTTTGTTTCATTAAACAGGTCAAGTTTCTTCAGCCTTTCACTATATTGCGTTCTTCCTTTAGCACTCTTGTGGCTCTTCTCTTAAACTTCTCCGGTTTATCACTATCCTTCAGTCCTGAACAACAGAATGGGACACACTGTCCCAAAACCAGTCACACCATAACCAGGAAGTGTGCTAATGTAGTCTCCCTCCTCAATAGTCCCTTGTTCACGTATCACAAAATCTCATTATCACTCTTGCACCACATACTCATAGTAGGAGGTCATACCCTGCTAATTCCACACGCAATGTCTCAACTCTTTCTGTTAGAGCCAACAATCCTATCAGCATGGCCAACAGTACTTATTCCTACATACAGTCCTTTTACTTGGCCTCATACAAACTCCTCCCGCTTTCTTGCATTTTGTCCACAGCAGTCAGGGCAAACCACTCCATACAGCAATTTGTTCTGTTAACTATCATCACCCCCTTTAACTTTGCATCATCTGCAAATTTTATGTGGAATGTTTTCTCATTTATTCCACATCCTCTGGTAATAATATAAAACAGCGTGCAATTCATCATCCTGTTTGTTCAAGAAATTGCCACTATGCCAGTTTTAAAACCATTTAACGTGTGTATGATGTTGATTTTGGATCATTCTACTTTCCTAATCAAAAAGTTGTGTAATACCAAGTTGAAAAGACTGAGAAGAGTTGAAATACAGAACTTCAAGACTGCCCTTAAACTATCAACTGCCTCAAAAAAGGCATGAAGCTGTTTTGACAAAAGGTATTCACCATAAACCGACATTATTTAGAACTAATTATTTTAACCTTTCCTTCATATTTCATTAATCAGATCCCAGATCTGCTGCAATTTCAGATCAATAGCAAGGTGACAGGAAAATGAATATTTGGATCTTCTTTAATAAACCAGTACACCACCAGCTTATTTCCTCTTCTCTGGAACCTCCCCACTGCAAACCAGCATTAGCACGCACAGTGCTCCTCTGGATGCAGACTGCATTAGCTTGCTCATTTACAAGTATCCAGCTTCGGTTTTATATCTTCCTTAATTACTGCTGGAACAGAAAGTATTTCATCGCTACCATACAATACACCACGTGGACTTTTCTCAGAATTCTTCTACTTTTCTGATTTCTCTCTTGAAACAAAATGAACAAACGGCTCCCCCCACCCCTGCAGGGTACCACCACCAACAACAACCCCCAAGCAAAGCAAGATCAGTTCTCCTCCTGCTTTCCACCTCTCCTCCCCTCCCATGCTTTCTCCAGTCCTCAGCTTTTGCTGCACACAAATTCCCATCTGCTTTCCTTTTCTTTCATCGGTTATACATTTCCAGTCTTTCTGTTGATTTTTTGATGTAGTCATGAAAGCACAACTGACTGGAAGGTGGAACATTTTGGGTGTTCTTTTAAGAAATGCTATGAAACACTTTTCAGAAAAACTAAAAAGAGGCACCCAAAGAAGACCAGAGAAATATCCAGAGAATGTTTCCACTCAGTCAGAGAAATCCATTCAAATGCAAATAATGCCGAGACTGGTGGCTCTTCTCAGCTCCATTAAATATCAGGGAACTTTCAACCCCTAGAAAATTACGCTGTAGGTCAAATCAAATTTAGTTTCACCGTTACCCATCTGTCTTGCTCTTTCACTATATGGACTGAATATTGTTTTCCAAACCACAATTTGCATAGGGATGAATACTTTGTTATGCTGATCAGTGGGAACTGTGCTTCTGTAGCTCAGACTCTGAAGTTTTTCAAGATAGGGAAGAATAACACTTTTTTAATAATTCCCCACAGCAGATAAATAATGTTATAACTGTGAGAAAGCTTATTAGAGTTATGTGAGTCTAACTGATCTGTCCTGGTAATAAAAGACTCATTTTCTTTTGGCAAACCAGAGGTTTTGCACCTGAACATGCAAGAAATCTATACTTCTTTAAGTCTATTACAAATGAAAAAAATCATCTTTGCACAAAGACTCAGCATAATTAGTTTAAAAATACTGTTTGAGCCATCAGAGAAGGTCTTAAAAGGAAATTAATTGCTGTTAAGTCCTTGTGAGGCTCTTCATGCTATAGAATAAAATCTTGGTTTCCCTGAAATCAGTAAGAGAGAAATCAATCCTGACTATTGAACCACAGGTTTTTAGCTCCTTATTATAGCCCACATTGCCTTTTGAATTTCATTGTAACAACAGCTGGATTCAAATTAAAATTATTCTCCCTATTGCTTCACTGAAATAACAGTTGCATTGTACTTTAGTGATGCAAGGAAATAAACTTTATCTTCACTATTAAAAAGGCTGGTACTTTATCAAACAAAAATGTGTGTTGATTCTGGTTTACTTTTCCTGTAAAAATAATGGCTCACACTTTGATCTTTGAGGAAGAGCGTGTAGTGAAAACGAGAGCATAGTTCATACGCTTTTACTGAGAAAGCCACAGAATCATCAAAATGTTGATTCAAAGGGATCTATGGAGGTCATCTAGTACAACCTCTTGCTCGCAACAGGACTATCCCCACCAGCAGATCAGATCAGCCTTGGCTTTGCTTATCCTAGACTTAACCTCCGTGGATGGAGTTCCCATACTTCTCTGGATAACTTGTTCCTGTACTACAGTACCCTGCTGGCAAAGCAGTTTTCCCTAATGTCTAGTCCGAACCTGCCAAGCCACAACTTGTCCTGCTGTTGCTTTTCATGTTGAAGCTTGAGTGATTCAATGTACTAGAACCAAACACAGCGCCTGATGTCACGGGGCACTGCCTGCCATACCCTCCTATATAAGTCAATGGGAATTAAAAAACACTCGGGCTGTTAGCAGAAAGCGCTTGGTTTCTCAGCGGCTTTTTCCATAAAAGCCTTCTCATGATTCAGCGGTAGATATTTAGCATGAATAATGCAAAAGCCTATCAGTCCCTATTTCCACAACAGCTAGGTCTAAGCACTACGTTCCCCAGTCAATGCAAGTCAAGGCTCCACTATGGGTAAGATGCAGGGCTGGGCTCCATGTTTGTTCTAAAATGGCTCAAAAGACTGACAGCTGTTTTCATTCATTCAGATTTCTACGAATAATATCAGTTTCTTCAGGTGTAAGGCAGAATGTTACAGATGTGTCATCTTTTGAAACACAGGTATGCGCTGTTCATAGCTCGAAACGCGACTTCTATCCCACTTGTCTTACTCATGCAAAGAAATGCTCCTGATGTAAGTATGGCCCTATACATGCCTTATTCTCCACTTTGATTGCTCTTAGTTCAGCTTGCTGGCATGCACTAAAGGAAAGAAATAGTATGCCAAGATGTGGAAACCCATAATCTTGATAAAGAGGATGTTGTTCAGCTTCTATGGGAAGTTTAGCTGATGGAAAGAGAAAAGAAAAAAGCTTCTTTATTCTCACTTTTTTTCTTTTTAAGAACTGTGCCCGCTACAAGGGTATACAAGACTAGCAGTAAATGGTGAAAAAAATAGCAAGGAAATGAACCAAAGGGCACTCATGCAAGTCTTATAATACTATCATTTAGAATGTAATTAGAATTATTTCTATTCCTGATTTCAGCAGTTCCAGGAAGCAAATTTCCCCTCTTCACACTCTCAGCTTTTTGAAAGCCTACATGTACATACAAAGAACTTGTCACTGCAGCCTGGGCTGATAGGCCTTCCTCAGCCATTACTTCCTGCTATATTTTGTCCCCCATTTGTAATAACCACGCTTCTTCGGTCAGCCCCGAGCTAAACAAAGATAACAAAAAGAGAGACGCTGGCAGGGCAACTTTAACAAATGTTAGATCTTTATTTATCCTAGGAAAGGGTGTTGAAAAGGAAGGCAACAAACATTATGAAAGGGTATTAAAATGAATGTGATGAAATGGGGACTCAACTCAGTCATCCGTGCCTCATCACTTTTGGTAAAAATCTCCAGCACTAAGGGAGGATGAAGCCTGAACGGGCATATCCCTGTCCTGTCGGGTTATCTGCTCCAACCTCTTTTTCAATTCAGGAACTTTATCCTCCACTTCACGAGCATCACTGTGAAAGGGGCCATGACCCACGTTTTCTAAAGACAAGCAACGTGTTCCTGCGCTTCTTTATCCTCTTGACATTGGGTCTATCTCTAAAAACAAACATGAAGTGACTTACCAGACATAGTGGAAAAGACAACTGATTAACCATGTCCTGGATGAATTATCAGCAGCAGTGAGTGAAACCCACCTGCATGTACAAAGTCTATAACCCAGCTGCACTTTTTAAGTATGATTTGAATGGTGCCTAGGCTTTCTGACGTTGCTTAGCTTTTCAAGTGGATGCTCTAGTCCACCTTAGAAAAAGTGAACAGACCTTTGAGGAAATTGCCAGTTGGCAACTTGTGAGAATTAGCAACTGAAACCAAAAACACTCCCTGCACGATGTGAATCCTACGCAGCCGTAAAGCCCTCTGCTTTCGGGGAGCAACAATAGCTCTTTGTGTGGAACACAGCAATAGTTCAGTGAGCAACGCTATGAATTTTCCTTTTGCTTTTGGTGAAAGGTAATGATTTTACTGGATGAATATGCCTTTGACATTTTAACGTTTAAGAGAAGGAAGTATTTGCATATAGTGTTTCCCCCCTGTTTTCTCCCTGGTTGATGCTAAGCTCTGGTGTTCCTCTCCTCAGGCAATTCTCAGCACCCTTCTCTTGCCTCTCCAAAGTCAGTTTTCCCGTGTTGTGATCTGCTCATCAAAGCACAGCTTTCTGGTCTGAAAAGGGAATCTTTCCACTTAGGAAAAAGGATGGTAATTACATTAAATGAATGTTAACTTCTTGCTAATGAATGCATTACATCTCTCCTAAACATGTCTGGAAAAAGAAGCAAGCAAAGAAACAAAATATAATCAGACATGCCATTCATTTACCAGAAGTATTAATTACGAGTAATTAGAAAAAGTGACTCATTTTTGAAGTACAGAAGATTCCTAAAATGAAATACAAAGGTTTCAGCAAGAGCTGAATAGATGTATCTGTATCAAGGGGACAATACTGTGCAAAAATACAATATCACATACATAAAGGTTTTAATTTTGAAGGGAAAAAGATCCAGTCTTGACTTCTAAATTTCCAGTGACAGTAATCTACAATCACCATAAACTGTATCAGTATCTGATTGTTTTCAATGTTCAAAAGATGTGTCCACGACCTAGTCTGCATTTACGTTGACTCACCTGCTCTTGGATCCTGACCGCCCTTGTAGACCAAAGATTTCCCCACCATTTATTTTCTGCTGTCTAGGTCTCTACTTACAGGTAGCCACTAGGCAGGTTATCATCTTTTTGCTCTATGGCTTCTCCCTTCCAGCATATATCAGGTACAATAGTGAATTAAGAAAAAAATCTTCTTCCTTTTTTTTTCCCTTTGAATGCTATCGCAAGCTCCCACAGAATTTTAGTAACATCTCCTACATTTAGACTATGAATTTCTGCAGTTGTTGAGTCTAGGCAAAAATTAATCTGAACCGATCTAATTCGTCAAATCTCTCCCTTTAATATTTTCCAGTCTTTCTTTCAGGTCTTTTCTGAGTCACCTTCACCACAGCAAAAGCCTGGCTGAGCTGTGGCCCAGCTCCCAGCGGGTGGATGTGGTTCTGGGACTCGCAGCCTGGCCTGACGCTCTGGCTTTTGCGAAATCCCTCTTTCACCGACATCCCCATGTGCCCCGGGAAGCTCCAGGTCTGCCCATCCCCTACGGCATTCGATCAACATGCACGCCTCTTCTCCTTTTTTTACTGCCAGATCACCCCATTACTAAGGCTCATGTAACTTCCCAGTTCACAAGTATAACAGTTTTTAAACCACTGGAACGCAAAATACTTTCAGCAACAGCAGATGGAAACATATGTAGGTATTAAACACTTCACCTTATTAAAATCCGTTCACGTTAAGCATCTCTAATGTGAAACCTCGCAGCTATTGAACAGCACGGGGAGCACTACAAAACCGGACAGGAGAGAACATGTCTGGCTACGCACAACGGGAACTGAAGGGGAATTCAGGGAATGCGGCTGCAACATGGGACGGGATGCTCCTGCCTGCCTCAGCCCCTGTATCTTCTTCAGCGACAGAGGAGGAGTGGGTGTAACTCCCCAAAAGGTAACACCAGGGCACCCCTACTTATGCGTACCAATGAATCCTTAACGGCTGTTCTCCCTTTACTGAATCTTTACTGCCAGTATGTATAGCATAACCAGAGAGCGGGAGCAAAGCTCTTTGCTGCATGTGAGTTTTCTTGATACCCACCAAACAATAACAGTTTATGTTCTAATATTGTTGTACTTCAATTTCTATGTACAGGAGAGAAAAACAAATGAGGAGACTGGGGGAAAATTGCACTTACAAAACAAATTTGACAAACTCAATTATTTTATTATAATACACTGTTGCAGCATAATTTTGCCTTGGATGTGACACCAAATAAAATATTACTGCCTGGCATTGCAAAGGGGAAGCAGGAGATCCTTTTATTGGCTCTGCAATTCCTTAGGGCTTTATTCATTGTGTGAACAACCTGCTTTAAAATGGGATGGCTCTTTTCCTCAGAGGTCTTGGTGGGAACAGTAAATCTCTTTTACAGAAGCGCAAGATGAATTCCCAGAAGTGCTAGAGACAGCTCAGAAAATGCAGCAGGGTACAGCGGCATATCTATTTTTTAAGTTCTTAAAATACACATACAGCAAAACACTATAGAGCAATTCGTTGTACATTCATACACATATACTTCAAAATGGAAAAGAAATGTGGAAAACAGTGAATAACGTGAAATGCAAAAAGGAGGGAATTGCAAAAATCTGTGGAATCTTTTCTATCTTTGATGGTTAGTTTAACCTCACCATTTATCTCAATAGAAATGTTTTGTATTTTAAATCAAGTATGTGCTTCCAAACCACGTTACATTTAAATGTACGAGAACCAGATTCAGTCAGGTTACTGACAGCGTTGCCGTGCTTGGCACTGTGACTTCCTTCCATTTGGAAACATTTATTCTATCATAACTGCTCAGAGAGAATGGAAAGGCATTATCTGACATAAAGAAAGATATCTACATTTGATCCTCAATAAATGTGAAGGAATAGGGTTTCTCTTCATGGTTCATTGCCTTTATCTGGGAGGTTGGGTTTCCTACAGGCAGTTTTATTTGTTCAGCAGTTTAGGGTGAAAGAAACATGTTAAACCATCCCTAGAGAAAGATGCACACAGTCCCTGAAAGTCTTCTCCTGTCATATGCTCTGCCCTGGAGGAGGAATGAAGTCCGCAGGATGAAGATTTGCTTTTGATTCTTAACTGTGTACAAGGACTCTCCTTTGATAATTTACCAGTATCAGACTGCGTGCTTTGAAAGAGTTTCCACAAACCACACGTACTTGATGAATGATCACCAAAGAGTTTAACAACAGACTTGGCTGTCAATGCTCCCACCTTCCTACAACCATCCCCTACGTGTTGCACTGGGACACTGTTTTGAGAAGATCACATAAACATCCCTGGGTTTTTGTCAGCTAGAACACCACTAGTTCCCTACTTGTTTCCACCTTTTTACCCCTCAGCTCACCTGCCTTCCCCACTATCAGTTACTGTCAGCCTGGCTGCTTTGAAGTTCTGTGCTCAGAGCCCTGGAGACGTGAACAAATACTTGTATGTGCTATCAATAAAATTAAGTTCTGCTTTTTGGACCATTATTTATCAAGTTCTTTCCCTTACGCTGATGCAATCTCTGCTAATGTTGTTTGGGGGTGGGGTGGTGTCCCAACCTTTTACAATCTCCGAATTTGTTTGGTCATGCCTCTCTGCTTGATATCAAATATAATATATATGTGTGTGCATATGTACACTAAATATAAATCCAATTTATTTCCCATGTTTTGCAGCCCAAATCTCATTATTAAAAAGACCAACATGAATCTCTGTTCACACTGGGACCAGAAAAGAAAAAACCCAAACAACTAAATATAGAAGAAAAAATAACTCATAGCTGAAATATGCCAATAGACCAAACTATGGTTTGAAAATTGCCCTTTAAAAATTAGAACTCTTTGTAGAAAAAAAAACTATTAATTTCATACTCTGGAGAAAATCATTCTGATACGTGTTATGTGTAGTTCACACTGAAAAAACGTTGCTTTTCTCTAGGGCACCCTCAGGGCAGTGCAGGGATGGATTTCAGTGGACAGCAAGGGTGCACTCATGTTGGTGGCTAGCACAGCTCCTAAAGACCTGGCTTTTTTTCCCACAGTTTATAAACTGTAACACTGTAGGCCAGGCTGTTAGGCTTCATGTATAAGTGATCCACTCCATTAGGTACATTATCTCAACTGCAACCAACTTGAAAATTATACTTTCTTACTTGTGTTGATATAGTAATTGGTCTTGAGAGGCATCATTTATACCCCGAGCACAGAAAAGATTAACGCAATGATGCTGCTTTCATGCACTGCAAACGTGTGTGCTCTAAAGGACTCGCAGGTGGCTCTGGACCTCAGCAAGTGTACGTTTCCTGCAGTTGCCATTTTATTTGAAAGAAATAAAGTCCATGTCAAATCCCCTATTTGTCAAGGAGGACAGTCTTTGGGTCTCTGGTGTCATCCATTCCTGTTTAAAACGGCAAGGCTTGAACAAAATCAGAGATTATTTCTTCTGTAAGAAGGGAGCGCAACTTCCCTGGTGACCTGTCCTATCAGCAAGCGTTGAAACTCTGCATTAAGCCGCAGAGGCTCTGCTCCCACAGTGGGGCAGGCGCTGCTCATTAGCTCTGCCCTGGGCACGAACAAAGGAGGAGTAATTCCCTCAGCAGGGCAGTCAGGGCAGCCAAGGGTCTTGGGAGAAATCCTTTGGGTCAGAAAGTTTGTGATAGTGTATGCAGTAAGGATGCTGCAGGGTCTCCAGATCAGGTCTAAGGAATTATATTTGTATGTCTAAGAAGCAGGATGAGTCAAAACTGAACGCTCTTATTCGAACTGCTCAAGTCCTAGTCCACTCCCCGCTCAGCTCACGTGAAGTTGGCTACCCACCTCCTCGTTTGTTTTCAAAGCTCTCTAGGCAACCCAAGATCTGCATTTAGGTAATCCCTAATTTACTAGTTGCCCACCTGCAATTCGAAAAGTTAAAGGTTAGAGCATGCATCTATGATGTGACAGACTGGAGTATGATCCCTCATCAGCTTTGCTGCACCTTCTTTCCAGGACATGGGCTTCTACTATGCCATGTTGAGGCTGCGGCATGATGCGGCAATTAAAGGCACACATAGGGAAAACTACAAGAAAGAGAGGTTACAGAGTGGTAGGATGTTAGGGTATTCGTTTGGGTATATTAAAATTTCAGTCATATGTGGGGTTGTGGGATTACTAAGACATATTTGAGGAGCCTTTTAATGTGATCATTATAACCCTTACCCTCCACAGCATTGCATGTACTGAGCTGTTCTTCGCAAAAATAAATCTTTTTTCTCCTTCTTTCTAAATACGTATCTCAGTCTGACACATATTCCAGCAAACGGAACTACCGTTTTATTATCCAGCCTCCAAAACAATGTGTTTTCTCCTTTCTCCTGTTAGTGAAACTTGGAAACGAAGACGTAAGCGATGATATGGAAGAATAACATACCAGAAGAATTGAGTAGCAAGAGATCTTAAGTTTTGTCTTGCATAGTCGGTATATTGCACAATAAATCCTATTTGTACATCCAGACCGCTATACTTAGCTATGCAAAAAAATCTGCGGTTGGAAATATACTTGACAGGCAAGAAGTAAGATTTCACTTTAGAAATCTAGTATTCTGACAGCTGTGCCACAGTAGCCTCATTTAACACACTTTTTAATTGTCATTTTTAAGTCTCTGCCCTTTATTTTGTCTGTGAGCAGCCAGCTTGCTTTAGAAGAAGCTGAGCACCAACCTTATTCTTTTGTCTAGCCCTTTATCTACCTAAATCAAGAATTAATTCTACGTCCATTCTGCTGCTTCTTTTGGCTGATTCATAACCGATATAATTAAGCAATAAGAGACGGCAGAAGTATACCCGTGGGTATGAGTATCATACCACAAATGGCAGGATAAGATATTAAATTTTAACCATCCAAGAAGTGCTGCAATTGTCCAGAGATACTGTCTGAATTTCCTGTGCTGTTATTAAGAGGAGGAATCTACCAGCCATTGAAAAACTTAGGAAGACTGGAAGGTTTATGTCGTATACCTTCGCAACAGCTAGAGATGACTGGGTCATCGCTTTCGGAAGAGGTGATGGGTGGCCTGCTTTTCAGTTGTGCCCAGCTTAGCCTTTCAGAACTTGCTACAGAAATCCTCTGCTTGCACCTTCTCTGAGAAGCCCACTAGACAGTCTCAAATTGGGCAGATGAGACTGAAGGCATCCACAACTGCCAATAATCAAGTTTTAAACTCCGATCAAATATTTCAGCTTAAGCATTAATGACAGGAAGTAAACAGCTTCACAGGACACAGTGCTTCAGTTAATCTTTCCTTAGAGTTTCACCCCAGTCTTCGCACGTTGCCCGTAACAGCGGTGATGCAGTTTCAGCACTAGACAACGCTACAGATGCCACGGGCACAGCGTCCCAGCTCGCAGCCAACGGACCCGTTATTCACCCCTGAATTACTTTCAGCTGTGTAAAGAAGGGTAGCTGGGCTTGGATCCACTTTGGGCAAAGGCAAACGAAAGATGGTGGGAGGCATGTAGGTGCCGAACAGGAGCTCCACACGCACCCGTGTACCGCCAGGCACATATTTCTACAGGCTGTTGCCACATGGCAGCGCTGCCCTGGGAGGGAGGGGGTCTGGCTGCAGTTCTGGGGCACGGGGGTCCCGGCAGGCAGGCAGAGGGCAGGCAGGCTTGTGTGCGGAGGAACAGAAGCATTCCTGCCCCTGGGGGGTCTCTGGGCAATAACACAACTTTATGAAAAGGGAATCAGGAGAGAAAACTTTGTTTTGGCCAACTCACGGTGACAGTGAGCCCAGAGTGGTTTTGCTTAAGAAAGGGAAGAGGTGGGTTGGCAGGAGGGGTCTGGGGTGCATGTCCTGACCTCTGTTATTTGTGGGAGAGCAGATATTGGTCTCAGTCCATAAGCTGCTCTCATTTTCAGAGCGTAAGCATTGAGCAACCCTAAAACACACCACTGCACAAGCAACCACAGAGAGCAGGCACTTGTCACTGGCCATTTATTTTCTGACTAACTGAAGAAACAGCAACAACAGGAAAGCACAGTCGCTAGGTCTTCTCAGACCAAAATTTTATCACACTTGTTCTCATACAAAACCCTGGCTTTTCTCCACTGCTTCAGTTTCTCCTGAAAGCAGCCATTTTTCAGAAATTCCTCCCTATTTCCAGTTTAGCATTACATCGGGTTTTATTGCCTTTTAAACACACCTATTGTTAAATTTCTAAAGCCCAAACTCTCTGAGGTCCTGAGATTCATGTCCAATACACATTGCCACTATTCAGACAGAGCTTTAAAAAAAAGCCCGCCGGATTTATTTCCATGGTTGTGTCATACAGGTGTGCAATGAAAAGGGACTCACTTTCTTCCCCCCCGCCCCGCCGGAGGTCTCCTACTGCATCTACAGCAGCTCTGGCACTTGCAACTTGACAGCCTCATCTACGCACCGAGAGACGGTAGGATTTTCTCACCGCATCCCCCAAAGAAAATCTTGCAGTAGCACGGAAGATGGCACTTGTCAACACCAAGATAAAATACCCTGATGATGAGCCAGATTGCATTCAAGCATTCAGACTAGCCAGAAGAAAAGAAAAGGAAAAAAAAAAAAACCACCCAAGAGACCTTTTCCTTTTCGGGACCTCGCAGCCAAAGCAAGCTACAGCAGTTAACATTGCAAAAATGCCTGCTTTGGAGAGCTGGCATGTAGGCAGGCATGGGGGAGGGCCCTGGCTTCTAATGAAACAAAGTAAATAAACAACAAATACCACTTAGCATTATGAGAAGCACAATTTTCATAGTATGGGAAAAACAGTTTATGTTCACTAGAATTTAGAAAGCATAACTCATTTTTTCAAATACAATAGGAGTTAGCCAAATATACCTGAATGTGGACCACCAAACTGGTCATCTGCAGCACGTGGACTAAAACCAGTCTAATCAAATAGCTACAGACTGAAGGCAACCCCTGAGCAGTTGCAGGCAAACTAAGGTTCGTTTCAGTTGAATCCTGAAAAACCACTTTCCATCCTTCCATATTACACACGAGTTGACAGTATACACATGCCAAAATACCTGCCACGCATGGTATTTTTTATTTGGTAATTCGGGCTTCTCCCAGCACATAAAGCAGAGCTGGCAAGGGAGAAGAAAGAAGGAGGAAGAAAGGCAGCCCCTGTTGTTTCCAATCATCCAACATCCTCAACAGGGTTAACAGGAGAGAAAAATAAAGGGAAAACTGAGGGAAAAGAAGAATAGGAAAGAGCCTTACAAAGGTGTTGTGCTGCCTTCCCACTATTTTAGCAAGGATGCAAACAGCTCTGCTTGGGGCAGTAGCGCAGCCCCACTGATAGACAACAGCCCTGCCTATGAGCCACCAAGCTGAAGACCCCAAGTTCGTAGTTAATTGATTGCACTATACCGGTACCCAACAGAAGAGAGTGTATCACGTACAGTGTAGAAAATCCAGTAGTCACTGACTGACAGAAAACAGCAGGGATACAACATCTAGCAAGAGGACCAAGCAAGGGTGAAGTAGGAAAGTAACACCCTGGGCTTCCGAAAGAGTGTTAGCCCTAACTGACTGGACATACTGGTCTTGAGAATCACAGCAGACTGTCAACGGACACACTACAAGCCATGACATTTGTAGTTGTGTTGCCCTTGGCAGGTGCCATCGGTCAAGTAAACGATGAGACAAAGAAAACATAGGCCACAGCACAGCTATCGGGTGGTCACGATGGGCACTGGCACATCACTAGCAGAACTCCTCTTGTGCCACCGCACATTAGGACTCTGTGGTTTCCTCACTGTGATACACCAGCTAAACCTTGCTTCCGAGGGTGTACAGCAAACAACACGCGTTGCTGGCATAACGAACAGGAGAAGAACTGCACGAACGGTGCCTCTGCCCTGCCTCACCATCCTACCCGAACAAGCCAAGCCGCTGCGCTGTTTTCTCTCACAGCACCATTTCATGGTACGTCCTACGGGTCAGCCGAGTTCATTCTGGCGACGCCTCCTGTTCTTAATTCAATCTGATCCACATAACACCTGCAGCAAATTTGTGACTAGACTCTTCAGTTGGCTTCTGATGCCTTTATGTTGCTGTGATGGCAACCAGCAACCGCCTTGGCTGCACATCTCAGTTGGAGCAGTCCTTAAGAAGAGACAAGCTCTCTGCCCAGGGCTACTCTGCCAGCTCTTGACCTCTGCCTCTGCCCCCATCCGTGTCAACACAGTCTGTTCAAAACCACTGGCTCTCCACCCCTTTATATTGTTTCCACTGGGCTGCAACTTCATTGATGCTGAAAGACTCCCCCCAGGTTTTCACAAGCAAAAGTTAGGGGACAATCATACCAGCTATGGCCCACATTACACAGAGCATAAGTGGCATTACTTATCCAACAATAGTAGAGAAGCATTAGATTATGCTAACAGAGAATTTGGTTCTCCATATGAAGTTCTCTCATAACTCTAATCTACCATCTATCCAGATTTTAGTAGGCTTTGGTTTGGACTTTCATTGCATTGCATAAATGGACAGCATTGTCCAAAGTCTGCAGTCTCCTTACAGTTCAAATCCTAATTTTCCAGACACAGAAGATTAATTTCACAGGAGTCAGAGAAGTGTTCTTTCTGAGCACTTCTGTCTCACACTTTTTCTCTTTTCAGGGACTATTCAAACAGCCATTTAATCTACCCTAATATCCATAATGCCATTACAAAAGGAAGAGGAGAACTAGGAAAAGAGATTAAAATAGCCAAGTAAGAAGGCATTACAAAGCAAACCTAGAAATCATTAGGCAATGCACATTTGGGAAGACAATGTAAGATATCTGCATTTTTACTACCCAAGTGGGGGTCTTCTCGCACCCCTCTCAGACTCCCCTGCCACTCCTGTCCTGTCAGGGACCGTCCCCACAGCTCAGTGGGCACCTTCCACCTCTGCTCCGTCCGGGCTTTACCCTGCTGGTGCAGGGCATGCCGTAGCCGTACCTTCCATCTGCCGCTCCCAGATTTGCTAGCGGATGGGATAAAAAAAATGACCACAATTGGATCGCTTTCTCACTGAAATGATGAATAGGTTATTATTAAGAACAGTGCATTATGTTTTTAACGATGAAAATTTACTTGATCTTACTCTGTAACAGAGAACGTGTCTGTGTTAGACACAAGAACTGGAAAGAAGGTGCTGAATGCGTGAAGTAATTGGTGCTTACACCCAGAGGCAGCAGGAAAAGTCTTGCACATAACAAATATAGCGTTCAGCACCACTTAATTTTCTCATCCTAGCTAACTGCAGTCAAAAGCAATGTATGGGCAGCTGCAGATGCTCCAAGTGCAGGCTCCAAATGATAGCGGCAACTATGGAGTTGTGCAGGCTCAGGAAACAATGTGTCCAAGAGCTAACTGATAACTGAGAGTTCTTCTTGCAGAGCTGTAGCTATTTTTCTGCCTGAGAAATTAAAGGATTTTACCTGTGACACCAAGAAGAGCTTTAAAAAAACCAATCTTTAATTCACAAACACAGCGTCTTTTAAAATTTGTTTCTACCAGATTCTCATTTCAACTGTGCAGCTACTATCACCAAGTAACTTTTCATTTCTTAAATAAATACTTAGAGTTGCTATTGCAAAACCCAATCTGATGATAGCCAAAGGGATTATAAAGACCTCAAAAGAAATTGTTTAACACAAAATCCTTTTTTTTTAATAACCATTTAATACAAAGAAACCGAATAAACTGGGTCTGATGATCTCCTCTGCTTCCAGAAGCAAAGTATGCCTTTGAGTACATCTTATCCAGCTTGTATGAAGGGACACTTCCCCAAAGCACCACATCCCCCTTTCATCTAGAAGAAACTCTCCTATCGATCCTCCAGATCAGATGAATGAGATGCGTACAGACAGGAGAAACAGATGTGGGTAATCTTCTTTAGAGCATTCTCTGTTTTGAGACAATAGATTCTTAACTAGATATTGCAGCCCAAGGAAATAACTGTTTTGAAGCAATATTCAGTTTAGGCTCCATTCTTTTACCCCTGTCAGAAAGGAAGGCAGGCCACATGCATCAGGGTGGTCGAGAAATGGGTTTGTAGGAACAGTGTGAAAGGGCCAAAGACGTTTAGCAGTTTGGTAGATAAAGCAGTATTTTGAAAGCTGAGAGACATACGGCCAAGTCTCATCATGGAGAGTGCAGAAGGAAGCCTGAATACTTCACCAGCTATCTCCTGCCTGCCAGAAATGGACAGAAGGGAGATACCAACTCTGGCAGTTTAATGAATCCTAAACTTCAGTGCACTGGATTTCTAAAATAAAACTATCTAGTGGATTATTCCAACAGAATTAATGAACCGCTTTGTGACAACTGAAACCGAGTTTTTGACAAATTTATTTTTCCCTTTGACTTCAGTGTTGGGCAGCTCTGATTTGCATGCTTAAGGATCTCAGGTCTCCAGAGCCAGAATCAATGGGATTTGAAGGCTTCATCCAACACCTACAAGCTGTGCGTATGTGCTAATACACAGGAAAGGGAAAGGAATAAGGATGTGGTTGATTATCCACGCTGCTAGGAGGGAACTTTGACTCCCACTTCTTTAGGGCAAAATCCAAGAGTTTCCAGTATTTCCCTAAGAGGATTTGCTTGATCCATTGTCATTAATGAGAGATCATTTGGAAATTGAAGCTTCTAGCTCAGTCCTGCTCAAAGCACTGCAATGGAAGGATTATCATTGACTTCAGTAAGAGCAGAATTAAGTCTTCTGTCGATATAAACATATTTACTGTATGGTAAACAGTTTTCTTTCAAATTTCTGTGTTTATCTAGAACATATGGATAAATATTTTTATATATGAAAAACCTTCCAACAGAAGAAAAATACATAAGTTCTTGATATTAATAAGATATGACCTGTACTTGGTTTGCTATGAAAATACTGCAATGTAGTATACACACACACACATATATATATATGCACATGCACATGTATGCATGTACATTTCACACATTTTTGCTGCTGAAAATGAGCATACAGGGTCTCTACGCAAATAAGCACACCACGATACCCATCAGGATTACTTCATCACGCAAGAACCAAAACATCAAATGGAAACAGAGTTTTGTTTGTACCTAATAGCGGTTCCTCAAATTTCTTATTTGCATCACCATCCTTTTTGGTCTTCCCTAGGTCAAGAATGCCGACCCAGGCTTGCTCGGCATGGCGGGATGGCCCTGGCCGCTTTACATGCTGATTTGGTCCCTCCTATGTGAGAAAGAGAGTAGAGTGTGGCAATACACTGGATTTTGAGTCCAGACTTAGGGCAGACCCCATGATGTGCCTGTCTGGCACTCAGTACGTTTCAGTTCAAGGAGGGACAGAGATAAGCACGTGCTGCTGCTGTGACCGAGTTTCTGGGGGCCCGGACACTCACCCCCATCAGTCAAAACACCTACGACTCCTCCGGCCCGTCAGCAGCTCCCGCCACCAGGAACACTGACAATACCCCCTTCTCCTCTATAAATGCTTGAACCAGATTATCCTTTGTTGTTTTTTTATTCCAGGCCAGAACTCTGCCTTTGGATGACTCTGCTCACAGGCAAAAGCACGACAGGAGCTCGTGGTGCTCTGAGCTGCCCTAAAACTTGTGGTCCCCTGCTCCGCTCTGGAGAAGACAGGAGAGGAAGAAACAGGCTCCCAAGCCCCAGAGCTTCCCCGAAAGACAGCTTGCAGTCCTTCCTCAGTGACACCCAGCTCAGCTGGAGGGTCACTGGACATCTGTAATTCTTCCTGCTTGCACTAGATGCCACTGCACAGACTGTTTTTAGCAGCCGAACAGCCATTGCCTTTTCTCAGGCAGCCGTGCTCTACCTTTTAGAGGTCCCTCATTACCACTAGCGTGGAAGTTCAACACACTTAGCCTAGCGAAGCTCCCATCAGTCAGGACAGGACTATCGTTGCTTTACAGACGGGAAACTGGGGTCGAGAGAGACTACAGCATGATTTTGCCGTGCGCTGGGCATGGCGAGGCTGACAGAGCGCGGGCTCCAGCAGCAGTCACCCGCATTCACCACCAGACTGAAGTCCCACGGAGCAGGCTTCGTGGCTCTCTCCCCCTGCCGCTGTTGAAGCCAGGTACAGATAGGAGATCAACCCAGAGGCAGAGTGGAGAGGACGGGGAAGAATAGTCACAGTAGTGGCGACAGCAGCAATGTGACCAGGTAATCGCAAATAAATTCAATACTGCATAGAGGCTCCCATAGCCAACCTCAGTTTCTCAACCTCCTATTGCCTGCTCAAGCTCCTAAGCATGTCCTCAGGAACCACCTCCGCAGGTCTCACAGCCGGGCACCCTCTTCCCTCTAGACACATCTCCACATTCCTTCAACGGCAAAACTTCCTGGGGATGAGGAAGGAGAGGCAGCAGGAGAGATTTCCTCGGAAGGCTAGAGAATCTTTATCCCTCAAGGTTTTTAAGAGCGGGTTAAAAGCAGCAGCAGAAGGTGACCCCAAATGGTGACACTCTCCCCATTTCAAAGCAGCTGTATGGCCTGGGATAAGGAGGAGCTACTACTGCTGCTAGCAGCTCCACAAGGCAGATGAGGCCTTGGGAACATCTGCAGTACACAATCTCTTCCAGCCTTACTTTCCAGCTTTTGATTCTGGGAACAGATACACAGATCGTGGAGGAACATCAGTTCTTCCTCCTCATCGCAGATTTCCTGACGGGCCATTCTGTCCGACCCAGACACCGCAGCTTCTCACAGATGCCGTACAGCAATCCCAGACACCTCCCAGCACACCCTCCCCTCCGGTCTGCGCCGGTGGACTCTTTCGCACGAACCTGCTCCGGAAAGACATGCTAAACCTTGTGCATCTCCTTCTATGCTTGACACAGTCAGCGGTGGAGCATGTTCACCCTAGCTAAAGGCTGCGCGACATCTTATTTATAATCCGTAATGTAGCTTACTGGAAACAGCTGTTTACAGCTGTGAGCAACAGCATGCCACTGGTACTTCGAGGGCTGGCATCTTTCCCTCCATCGGCTGCAGTGAGAGTGCATGAGCCCTGGCTGAAGGGGGCAGCTTTAAAAACGCTGAGCCCTGCCTTCTGCTCTCCACCTCCCAGCACAATCCAAGCTCTTGGTTTGGGGACAGGCCAGAAAACACGTCTGTGCGTTAACTCGGTGCCAAGAAATACCGCAGCACCCCAGCCTCAGTCGCGAGCATTTGCACACCTGCGCGGGGTTTTTATGTTTGCTCTGCCAAGTGAGCTCATTCGCAAATTCTGTTTCTACAGCAGATTCTACTGGCTTTCAGGAGCCGAGCAAATAAAATTAAGGACTCTCTGACAGAAGCAGGTTTGATCCCTAGGCTAAGCTATATGAAATAGGAAACAACCACAGAGTCTAAACTGAGGTCTTCCTTCAGGTCTAAATCAATTCACCACAAGGTCTGTCAGAGTTACAGCTGTGTTACAAAAGATTCAGCTGCAATAAATACTTGCGTCAACCCTTTCTTTCCCAAACAGTGAGTTTTTAAAAGATACTTTTGTGGCCATGGCAATTTTCAGTTCTGGTTTTTTTGATTTCTGCTTGCCAGCTGAAGAGCCTTGGATTGTTGTTGTTGTGTGAATTTTAAAGTTTACCCTCGCTTGGGCAGCCCCTGGGTAGGCCTCCACAGCAGAAAGAGGACCGGTCCCAGAGGTTGCCAAGGCTGAGGGCACAGCATCGTGCAGACATCCACGTTAGTCCGGGTCTGGGCAGCCGCACGACCCAGGGCTGTGCTGCAGGCAGGCGAACGAGCCTCGCCGCTGATCGCACCCGGTACCGCGGCCCCTTCTCATGCTGCCCGTAGCATTTCTTCGATCCGGTGTAACCAGTTGCTCCCCTGCCGCTGCACTTCCCCCCCCAGAGCCTGCACGTAGTTTCCACCCGTGGGGACCCCCCGAGCTTCCCCTTCCCTCCTGAGCCCACGGGAGCCAGCAGCCGTGGGTGTCGGGGCACACGCTCAGCCAGCCCAGTGGCGAGGAGAGCCATGGCAGGGGTAGCTGCCGGCCGCGCTGGGTCGTCCCTGTGGAACAACTTCCGTCAGGGGTACGTATCCAAAACGTCCGTGCTGTCACAACAGGGTTTACATTTGCACTCTGGAATAACTACCGTGTAATTGGTAATTGGTTTTGGATGATTATTAAAGCTTTTACCTGAGTGTTATTTGTTTCTTTTATGGATTAGCGTATTTTGCGTACCTGGTGTCAAGTATTTCTGTTGCAGGCTTATCAGCTATTGCTTGCTGCTGGCTGAATAATTCTGTAAACGAGTTTTGTATAAACTCTCCCATGTAAGTAAATCTACACAGACAAGTGTCACTCCATGAAAACTCTCTCGCGCTCGGTACGTAAACGGCGCGCGCGCACCTGTCTGACATTCAGGCCATAAACAGCCCTTGCCGCTGCACGGGGATTGTAGAAAAATACGAAGCAGCCTGCAGGAATGCATGTAATATTTTTTTTTAAATCCATAGATGAAAGAAGGCAAAGGAAACCGTGAATGCCTGTAGCCAAATATTCTTACACAAAACAGAGCGAGAGAGACAGAGCAGCTACTAGAACAACATGGCTCTTCTTATTCTACAGCATTTCTAACACCAAGCATCCAAATTATGAGTTATACCACCCAAAACCAGGGTGACGAGTTTAGTGGGTCGTTCCTTTGAGCCCTCTTGTAAAATCTTTAATTCCAACCACACAAAAAAGGATGAATCCAGACTTCATACTATTATATTTGCTTTTTAAAAATAAAAATAAGTCAGGTTTGTAATTTTCCTAGTTTTCTTGGAAATAAGGATGTAGACATTTTCATTTTTTAAAATGAAAGCCAAGATCTCCTTTGAATCCTAGTATTCCAGGAGCTAAGACTTAAAAAAAACCCAAAAACCTACCCAATAAGTATTAACAAACCTATAAATAAAATACCAAGCATCAGCAGACCATGGACCACAAGGTTTTTCCCCTTTTTTTCCAGCAGAGCTGAATGTTCACCAGCAGCAGACCTCAGGTTCTTTACAGTAACACCACACAAAGCTTAAGTGACCATCATCGCCATTTGTGAAGCAGTTGCTTGAAAATAAAGGAGGAGGAGGGTGGAGGGCAGACAGAAATGTAATCGCGATGGTGCTCTCAGCTGGGTGAACTTCTGCTGGGAGCTGCAGACAGTGAGCGAATTTACCTGCCAGCTCTGGTGCACGCCACGCAACACCGTTGGGTCTCAAGAGAACGTCACCTAAGCCCGTCTGAGACTGTAAGTCTTCTAACTAACCCCAAAAAAGAGGGACTAAAATCTTAAGTATTCACAGCTAGGAGGATTTGCTTCCATAAGACAGCCTTAGGGTGTCTATTAAAAAAAAGAATGTACATATACCACTGGTACTTTGAAAAAAGGCATCAGTTTGACATTATAATGGTATTTTCTCTCTTACTTTGCTCTGCAAGATCTCAGCAATTACCTTTGCTTCCTTTACACACCATATAAAGGGCACGATCAATTAGAGACTGACTCAATTCCAAAGAATGAGTGAAACATGATTTCAGATACTACATTGGTCCTTTTGTCCTTTGTTAATTTTGGGAGGTTTACAATTTCTTCAACTTTGGGGAAAAAAAAAAGCTACACAAATTAAAGGAAGAAATGGCTAAGTATACTGAGGAAAAAATGAAAGTAATAATACACAGGGAGCGTAAGTCACCTCCCTACAAAAAGATTACCGTAAATAACGTCTCTCAAAATATGGAAAGCTATAAACTGCAGAACATGTTCTACTTACATGTATGGGTATGGAGCGATTGCTCTCCTGTTCTGGTATTAAACTTTGTTTTCATGCCGTTGTACAAATTGAAAAGCTATCTGTTACAGCAAGTCTCTACAACAAGTAAATTTATTACATTGACTCAAAGAGATGAGGCAAGCAGTAGCATACTAACTCATCCGATTTAGGATGCTCCAAAAATATGCAACTAACATCTGCTGATAATTCAGAAAAATCCTGGTAGAGGTTGGGGATAGATGTAAGAGACTTGGTACTGTCTGTCATGGCACATGTCCCACTAATACATGCTGTTCACTTTTCTCTGTCTCTAGCCTCTTTTTTTTTTTTTTTTAAAGGAAAAAAGCTTTCTTTATAAAAGCTGGACTAAACCAAAATTTACTCTTGGTTCTACACCAAATATTCAGGTATCCATATCATGTGTGGGCACAGTTACTATTGCTTTAAACAGCTGAGGGAATATTATTACAAATTATCAAGAACAAGAAAACATTCTTTGGTTAATAACAGAAAGAATCGTTGTGTATCGAGTCACCAATACATGCTGGGTCTATGGTATAACCGTAGATCCTCAAGAAGGTGCCTTCAGTATCAGTATGTATTGTTATTAAATTCAAATGAATGGCTAAAGTTTGTCCATGTTTAAGTGTTCTGCTGAGCAGGAAAGAGCTACCAAATGAAGATCCTTCAGAATAATCAGTTATCACAAAACTTGTTGCTAAGTTATAAAATCTTTGCTAATCAGCTAAACAGCTCTCAGATGTAGCAGACGTAAGTGTAATAGTTTACATTCGTGTATAATGAGTGTGCTAAGCATTAGCACACTCAAAGAGTAGTCCATGCGTACGCAATATAGCTGTTATATCATTAAAGTATGAATATATTATAGAAAAAATAGTGATGGTGGAGAAGGGATGCTCTTTATGATCAAGCAGTCCAGCTTTGCTACTGCATCTCCTATTTCAACACTTGACTAATGAGAAACTCCAGTTGGTCAACAGGAAGCATATTTATTCCCCAGAAAATGGCAAGACTTAGAAATTTTGGAGGAAATGCCGAAATCTCAGAATTTTCACACAGCAAATAATTGCAAAATATTCAGTTCTGAACCCGCAGAAGTGTTTCATATGGACATGTTTCGGTATTTATTTTATTAAAAAATACTGTAGTATAGTTTATCATAACATTACAGCTTACATGTGCTGACTGAATCTCAAGGAATGACTCAACCAATTTATTTCCATAATCTAAATACCATTGACATATTTCAACAAAACATTTTAGTAAGCTTGAATAAGGATTTTCTTTCCGTTGGCAAACCCCTCTGCGAGCTGGTTTGCAGGCAGCTGCCGATCGCACCAGGCTGGCTCACACGGCCCGGGAGCAGCACAATGCCAGCATATGCAAACCTGAGGTTTCTTGACCGTAATAGCGTCCCCAGACAAATGCACACGAGCAAAGGTTTTAAGAAATTCTGTAACAGCCTGCTTGAAAACAAGCACTACCAAACAAAAAACATTCTCATCTTACACTGCCAGAGCTCAAAATCGATTTAATCCAAAATTTCCAGGGGCAGTGCATCAGTGCTGCTCTGAATATCCCAGACACAATTCAGAGTGCCTTTTGTAACGTACCCACCTCTTACAGAAGTTTCACTCTGTGTTTTACTGCATGGCAATGCTTTTAGCTAAGGCATATTATCCACAAGCGCTGGCAACAGCGGATCAGCCCCATTTGAAAAAAAAAAAAATGATGCAAAGGCCAAGTGGTAGACTTTGTATAAACCTTTGGTTACAGGCTGTGATGCATTTTAAGCACGGAAATGACTAGGAGCCCAGGCAAAACTGAAGAGCCTCCCACCGTTTTCTCAGTCACCATTTCAACCACAGAGCAAGCACCAGCATATACCGCAAGCACTTCTGTGGTATTTCAAACCTTGCTCCACTTCTAACAGCTCAGTTAAGACCAGAAAAGCCATTATCGATCAATCAGAAGAAATACCAGCGTGGACTTTGATAGCTCCCTCCAGCGGGTATCTGCTTTATAATACTTTGGCTTCCTCACATTTTGTAGTCCAGCAAGGGCACGGAGGTTACCATGCACAATGCACAGGGATACACAGGTTTGGAATCACCTTCTAATATTTGCATTTAGATTCCGCAATGTAAATACCAGCCCCAGCACGAGCAAGACTCGGGAGAGAAGCACGGTCCTCTTAGGTGAGACATCTATGGCAGCCAGGTCACAGGGCAACATATTTCTTCTTTCCAAAAGCATTTTTGAGAGCCACCAATTTTCCAAGCTACAATCTGCAATGCCCACAGTTTCAACAAGACTTCCAAGCTACTTCAAGAAGAGCTTTGACTATTCTAGCACTTGCTGCAATTTTATTCACTAATTGATCCATTTAGAGCCCAGACTTACTCCTCTAAGGACTGGCTGTAGTATGATCTTCTCTATTTCAGAGAACATACCCAAAGAACAAGCCTTCTAGGCTGCTGACCTTGAAGAGGGGTTTTGCATAACCATTTCACTTAAAAGAAAGGAAAGAGAAAGACTGACAACCTAAAAACAACCCCTACCAAATAAAAAAACCTGACACCTGATGACATGAGTGAAATCCAACTGAGTGCTTTAAAATTCCCAGATGTCATCTGTCAGTGCTCTTCTGAACTCAGGTGAATGCAGAAGAGTACCTCTGCCTGGTTTACTTGGATGGGTCAAAACTGAACTAGAAGCCACCTTTTTAAATGATTTACCAAGACTCATATAGGAGTACATTCAGTCAGACAAAAAAAAGTCATTAAATTCCATCAAAACCAATATGCATTGTAGAACAAAGTTATTTTCACTTCTGCCCTGTGAAATGCAATGCAGCTGTTTTCTTCTGGCTAAGCACGTTGTTGTGTAAAGAAATGCATGTCTGTATATAGGCCCCAGTTCGCCACAATATTTGAGTACCTACCTAGATTATAATATTACATTAGCAAATCTCCTAATTAGGTTTTAGAGGCTTCATGCAACCAACCAAATATAAAAATTAATATGTATTATAAATGTACATACATACACACAAACATACATAGTCTATTAGTCAGTGTTTTCCTGTTGGTGCTATTTGCACACCTAATTATGGCGTTAGTCTTCTTAACATTTTCATTACTCTTTTTAATGCATACTGAGCTGCAGTCATCTAAGTCATACAGCTCCTATAGGAAAAATGTGCTTTATGGGACCAGTCTCCAGCGTACAGTTTAATAATGTTAAAAGGATACCAACATAAAATTAATGACTAAATTTTTCATGAAGGGAGCATTACATTTCCACTTACGGGGTTTTAAGCAGTTATTTCTCTATTATTACTATATTGCTGAAAGTAACGTTCAGTAGCCCGTTGTATGATCGGACGGAGAATCCAAATTACTATTGGCGTTAATGATAAGTATCCTTAGAGAGTAAATATCTTCTGAATGCTGTGCCAGTTCTAATCTGACTGATTGTATTTCAGCCAGTGTAATGAAATCTCTTCTGGTGGTGTCTGAAAGAAAAGGATTAAATAAGACTTCAGTTACTTTTCTGTGTCAAAGGGAATATTTTCAGGCTCTGTAATTTCAACTCACTACAAAGCGGAAGCTTTCTAAATGGTGCTGGCCTTCGACGTCGACATACCTGGCATCAAAACCCCAGCACATTTACCCTGGTGCAACTGCACAAGCAGTCGAGGGCAGCACGCTGCAGTGAACCACGGCCGGCTTCGCGCCAGTACTCCTGCCTGCTAAAGGGCAGAGCAACCTGTTCTCAGCCCAATACAGAAAAGCCAGAAAGATCCAAGCAAGAAAACAGTGTTTCTGCTTCTTCTGAAATACACGTGGCAAAAGTTTTACATTTCTTCTTGTGTTTCATCTGATGAATCTGAAGGTATTTTAGGTATCTACGTTGCCTGTGTTCTATCATGCATAATCCAACAGTGAGTATTTGTTACATGAAGGGAGGACATTTTTCTCTTCTCTGTTTCCTCCCTGCCCGTTCCCTTCCATACAGTGTAAGAAGAGCTGGCCCAACAGCCTGAGGAAAGAAGTCTTGCATCTCCCAAGAGGAGGCACAGCTTGGAAAGCATGTGCTCAAGCTTCCCCACACAGTCACACCAGGGTGCTTCTGCTCTGGAGGGATGCAGATAACCCCTTCTCTGCCTCCTCATCCTCTACCATGAAAGCAAAGCAGTTTCCAACCTCCTTAGCCACTTCAGTTCCAGTTACTCCACACATCCCTACATATGTCTTATTTTAACTGCTCATTCCCGTGTGTCTAAAATCTACCCTTTCCCCCCAACACTGCTCACATAGCATCTGCTCCCATCTAGCCCTTTTTCTTTCCAAAGATGATTTCTGTGACCTTATGGCCTTTCCAATTCCCACATCTTGCCTATGTTATTCATAAAAATAGATTTTTCTCCATAGACATCTTATTTGCCTTTTGCTTTGCTCACATTACCTCCTCTTTCTTTACCACTCACACTCCTTAGCTTAAAATACTCTCCCTAAAATATTAAATATATCTTCTGAACGCTCCTTTTTCCATCAAGATTTTTTTGCTCCCTGCCAGCCGGAGAGGGATGCTGTCTTACGCCTTTGTTCTGCACATTTCCCCCACTGCAGTCAGTGTCTCTGGTGCTGCACAAGTTGCTTTAAGCCACTAGTGGTTTTCTCCTGGAATTGCCTAACCTCCACCTCCCCTAATGGCCACAAAGCCTAGATGACTGGCAGATCAGTCATCCTGCTCTAGCTTCTCACTAGCACAAACACCCTTCAAAAAGAAAAAGTTTCCTTTCGTTAACAGGGATAATGGTTTCTGGCACAAACACTTCACTAGCCATATCTCCTCCTCCACCGCCTTGCCCCCATGGTGTCGTGGTTTAAGCCCAGCCGGCAACTAAGCACCACGCAGCCGCTCGCTCACTCCTCTCCCCACCCTCCGTGGGATGGGGAGGAGAACTGGAAGAAAAAGGTAAAACCGTGTGGGTTGCGATAAGGACAGTTTAACAGGACAACACAAGAAGAGAAGAAGTAATAATAACAATAAGAATGTATAAAGCGAGTGATGCACAATGCAATTGCTCACCGTCTGGAACCTGATGCTCAGCCTGTTCCCAAGCTGCGATCCTGCCTCCCCCCGGGCCAGCTCCCCCAGTTATATACTGGGCATGACATCATATGGTATCAAATATCCCCTTGGACTAGTTCGGGTCAGCTGTCCTGACTGTGTCCCCTCCCAGCTTCTTGTGAAAATTAACTCTATCCCAGCCAAGCCGAGGACACATGGTATCTGCCTTGGTTGATCCACAGTGCACATAGAATCACAGAATTGCCTAGATTGGAAAAGACCTGTAAGATCATCTAGTCCAATCGTTAACCCAGCACTGACAAGTCCCCACTAAACCACGTCCCCAAGCACTACATCTACACGACTTTTGAAAACATCCAGGGATGGGGCCTCCACCACAGCCCTGGGCAACCCGTTCCAATGCCGAATGACCCTTTCAGTAAAGAAATTCTTCCCAATATCCAACCTAAATCTCCCCTGGAGCAACTTGAGGCTGTTGTTTCCTCTTGTCCTGTCGCTTGTGACTTGGGAGAAGAGACAGACCCCCACCTTGCTACAGCCTCCTTTCAGGTAGTTGTAGGGAGCGATGAGGTCTCCCCTCGGCCTCCTTTTCTCCAGGCGGAACAGCCCCAGTTCCCTCACCGCTCCCCATAAGACTTGTGCTCCAGACCCCTCGCCAGCCTCGTTGCCCGTCTCTGGACGTGCTCCAGCACCTCCGTGTCCTTCTTGTGGTGAGGGGCCCAAAACTGAACACGGTACTCCAGATGCAGCCTCACCAGTGCGGAGTCCATCAAACAGGGTTTGGTTTAGTGTTCTGGTTGAGGACACAGGTAAGAAATGATGCAACCACCATAGCGAAGGGGCAGACTCCTGCAGCCAGGGTTGCGGAGGAGCAGGCACTCCTCCTCAGGGAAAAGGGAAAGCCAGGCAACGGGAGTCTCTCAAATTGGCTGCATTCCCCCCCCCCAAAAAAAAATCACAACGGGGCACTGCTGCCTAAGTCACCAGCTCCGTTTTCCGTGTAATTTCTGGTACTGTATAATACTGGTGTTTGCCCAGGAGGCCAATGTTGTGAAGCAGAGCTGGTGAAACCAGCTCATTTCAAGTAACTATAGCTGCCGCAGCTCACCAAAAGTCTGAAGCTGAACTAATTTTGATTTGATGATGACCCCTTCCTCTTCCAGACTGAACGCAACAATTCAGCACAACAGGCCCCAACCACGGCACAGCACAAATCTAAGCTGGGATGTCACTTCTTTACTGACAATATTTCAGTTAGTGCCATTTAAACCTAAATTTATACTTGTTAAAATGTAAGTATTCACAAATTAAATTTAGAAGGATGTACAAAACTAACCTGATACTTAACCTGCTTCTGATAAGCTAAAATATTAGCTCAGGGCAATAAATGGATAACAATCCATCAGTCACGACATAAAGGCAAAAAACTGGACAGAGAGTCTATGGGAAATGGTTTCTTAGCTTGCACACACTTTTACAAAGGCCTAGTAGAAGGGAAAAATGCAGGAAAAAGCTATTCCTACATATGAATTTGCAAAGATTTACCACCAAGTTTACCACATACAAAGCCTGTGATTCCCCACTTAACATTTGTAAACAGCCCAAATGTTTTTCATGAGAACATGACAAATATTTCCTCCAACTTTGCATTCTGTGTTTGATGACTTAAATATGCTTTTGAACAGTGACACCTCCCACTCTTTTTGTTAAATATTCGCTTTTATATGACTCGTTTTAATGCATCACATTTTCCCAACACTGGTATTTACAATTTTCCCGTCACTGACTTAATCACAATAATTTATTTCAACAGTTTAATCCAACCTAACATTGCCTGGGATCCAGTCTTGCAAGAATACAGAAAGCCTTTACCCGTATTGCTCATTCTTGTTCAAATGGGCAGAGCTGCACCCATTAATAGTTACCCACTCATAGAAGAGTTTATACACTTGTGCCATTAATAACAAAATAGAAAGTTTTTCTTGAATAAAATATGCTGATTTTTGATCAAAGTGCTGGAGTTAACACCAGTGCCCTTAAATTGGCACAAGAGACACACTCCATCACCATGCTTTGGGGAAAAAAGTCTTAAGAAGCAAAAAATTCTTTTCTCTCCAATTTAAACTGGACTCTTTGCACTGACTTGACTGTACCAGGCTGGATTTTACAGCTCCCCGGAGGCTGGAGAAGGGTGAAGAAGGTGTCTATCATGCCTGATATGTATAGTTAGAAGCCTGAGGATGAAAATGGGCAGTGACGTTGTCCTGAGCATACAGCCTTATTCAACAGATGGGTCGTAGTCTTGCTTCATATTTTTCACTTTTAAAACCTAACATTTTTATATCAGAATTTATGAGAATCCCCAAGGCACTGGAGAAATTAGCCGTTGTTCTTTTTTTTATTAAGTTATGAAAAGAAAATAAAAAGATCCTTGTGGCCAATTCAGGATGCCTCAGCTCAGTAAAGGGTCCCCTGAGCTATTCCTTTGTGTAATGGATCATTTGCTTTGTGTAGGATTCTTCTTCACAGCATGGAGCATGCAGCCCAGATCCCCTTTCATTCTTCTTGACTAAACTTGTCAGCCCTTGCTCTGTGACAGAGCCATAGGAAGTATAAATCGTTGCAGAAAACAAATGATAATTATCTGGCAGCTTAGTTACTGGTGTAGACGTCAAGTTGCAACCCACTCCTCAAACATCCCTCTGCCACTCGCCATAAGCATGCATTCCTACAATAAAATCAAAGACTTAAGTCTCATCAGAGCACTTGGAAAGCTAGCAAGCCATGCAATCCTGCCTGCAAACTTTACGGGGTCCGTGGGACAAACAGCAACTCTAAGATGATAGTTACAACATCTATAAGTAATAAGGATGAGAATTTCCTCTGTAAACCAGATATACACACTGCCAGACTGGTCTGAGCGCTGACCTAAGGGTCAGCCTTTTGGGAATGGTTTAGGACCACAACACAGTTCTCCCACTGAGAGAAAGAACAATCTCTACAGTGACCGATGCTCCCACACTACCTACCGTAACGCTGCTTAGGTGCTGAGGGTGTAAGGACTTACGTAAAGAGGAAAAAAAAGGTTCTGGACTTCTGACAGATTTGTGCTATGGATGCTGGAAATTGCTAGCTATGGACCTTAAATCAAGCAAAAGGAGAAAGCCAAAAATGAATAGAAGTCAGAGACGACACCTCTTCTTTCCTGCTGAGGCAGAGCAGGCTCCCACTCATGTCACTCTATCCATGGCAAGATTGTCTTCAGTGGGAAGGAACCGCAAGATCCTCGAAGCGGGGCTACTGACATTATGAAAAAAAGAGTGGAGCAGCTCTGAATAAAAAAAAAAAAATTTATCCCCCCCCCAAAACCCCAACTTTCAGTCAAGAGTTCCAAATGTGTTCAGGATATTGAAGATAATTCAAAACATTTCCTACATTTCCCATCGCTCCTTGTAAACACTTTCCATCCTCTGAGGGAGCAGCGCGATAGGAAGCCAGCACAGCCATGTCACCTGACAGACTGAAAAATAGTTTCGGCCAAATCAGTCATCAGCAGCCCTGGTGAGATGACTTTTTCCTCCATCTTATACCATACAGTCTACCATCTCTGCTCCTAAAAGTTCAGACAACAACTGCAAATTTTCTTTGCCACCCATCCTACAAGCCTCCACCAGCAATGACTGTCTGATCAGAAAGGGTACCACTATTAATCAGAACAAAAGTATATCAGGCCAGCTGACAGCAAGGCAGGAAGAAAGAGCCGTGTCCCCACCATGAAATAACAGCAACAAATTTTACGTATGGTTTCATTTGTTAAAGCCCTTTTGCCTGCTGACATTTAGACCTTTTTCTCTAGCTTAATTTCTTATAATATGAGAATATGCCTTCAGATTTCAAGGTCAAGTGGAATGCGGTCTATATATACTCTTTGTGCTGGGTTCAACTTGTAAAATTTCTCTACTGTGCATACAATTACTCCGATACAGGCTATCCCCTTTTTTGTATGCTAAAGTATATAAAACACTTTTGTAGTGGTGTAGCTGAACTCATGTAAGGCAACAAAAAAATTTAATCATATCCACACTATATATTACTGTCATGAACTTAATTTTGTAATCACAATGCAAGGGAATAAATTGCAACCTTTTTTAAAAACCAGAACCACTTATGTGGTTAGGCAGAACCTCTCAAAGCAATTAACTATACGGGAAAGAACTGGATTATTAGCTTGAAAAAAATACTTCCAAACAAAATTATTGTCTACAGTAACTTCTCTCCCCTAGTTATTAGAAAGAAGGGAAAGGGAGTAGCTGGGTGAACACTGTTTCTGGATGTGGCTGATCTCCTATACCTCAGAGCCAAGGAAAAAATTCACTGCAGAGAAGCCACCTAGAAGAAAATGAATCCTCAGGCTTCCTGTTTCTGAGGGCCAAATAAAGCCAAACCTCCTCACAGGGGTAAAGTCTGCCGGGCTCTTACATATTTCCACCCAAGACCAACTGGCTGACTTGCCAGGAACGGCCGCCGCCTCCTCTGCGCCCGCGTCCCCGCACACACGCGGGGCCGGCATGGGCCATCGCTCCCAGCACCTCTCCTCTGCAGCTCCACAGGCTTTGCAGTGGGAACACAGGCTTTGACCTTACCTCTCTAAAGCATATAAAAAGTTCGACAGTATACTCAAGCAAGAGGAAAACCCTTAAACTCCATCACACGCTGGGCGAGGTGCTTTAAGGGTACCTGCCGTACCTCAGTAAATAGATTCACCGCTACCTGAGTGCCTCCTGCCTAGAGAGGAGTTATCATGAGATGGCATTTAAGACAGAGCAGCTCAAATACAGCCGAGTAACAGCTTAGGTATTTGACTACAAAATGGGGAACACCTACAGAAAAAGGAAAACCAGCAAAAGTCATAATGGAGATGAAACTGAAACTCAGATGTGAGGCAGTAGCTGTGCAGATTTCTTGCTTGGGGCTGTCTCTCTAGGGGACTAATCTCAGTGCATACTCCATCTTTCCAAATGTAAACTCAGAGAGCTGACCCCTTCCCATGGCCTCCATTTATCAGTTACATCCTGCTTTTTGGAGAGACTGCTCAGTCTGAGGAACCTTCCAAGCATATCTGGGTCTCTGACTTTTCTCTTGCTCCTATTCAACTCGTCAATATGAGCTTATACTGTCATCCTCTGCCAGACAAAATGCCAGGGAAACATTGTGTGACATGACCAAAAAAAAACCCCCAAAAACCCCACCACTTGAAAACTCTTTTGGATGCAAATGATTCCTTTTCAACTTGCTTTCCTGCCTATGAACCTTGGTTTCACCCAACATCTGTTTTTCCCATGCAATGCAAATATGTCACTTGAGGGTCATCTGGAAGCTGTGGCCAGCTCCACGCGAAGTCATTCTCGCACGAATGTGTTAATCACATCACTGTACAAAACTTAGGCCTTAGTAACCACTTACGCACATCTTACAGACATACATGCTTCTTATTGACTGCACTGTTTTCAGTTTGTCCCTTGCACTGCAGAAATTCAAAATGCAACACAAACATGGATCTGAGGCTGGGGCTACACGGACTGAGCAAATCCCTCCCTCCGTGCACAGACAGGGTTAGGGGAGTCAGCACTAGGCTGAACGCTTTTCCCAAAACACTAAAAAGAGAAATAGTCCAAGATGGTTTTCTTCTTTCTCTCTAAAGGTCTCTTTCTTACGTCTTTTCATAAAACCAAAGGAAATCCTGATGCAATGCTAGAGCACTTACTGGGTACCAAATGCAACTTGCAATCCCGGGGAAGTTTCTCTGAAGTTTTCCTCTTTTGCAAACAGGAATAGGGGATTTTATTCGTGCGTGTCCTCATACTGAAGTTTTTGTGCTGTAGAGATATTCCCGTTCACTCTTTGGTTGTTTTTTTTTTTTAAATCTCAAGTTAATTGACTGCCAATTAACTGAGCTATTTAGTGTCTTTGAAAAAAAGCAAGTCGGAACTCTCCCCAAACATTTGTAATGGGCTACAAATATTTGTAGTCTGGCTTAATCTGATCCCTAAAGTAAACTAGAAACATGTGCAGTATACCTTTTAAGATTGCACTAATTCATGGTTGACAGAGGGGTTTTCACCTTCTGGAGAAGCTCAGTATCGAGTTGGGTTGCCCTGTGGCTTTTTATACTGTGTTTTTTTGTAAAACCACCAGTAACAGCTTCCAAATTTCCAGCCCTTGCGCCTATGCCTACACAGCCTTCTCTAAACAACTTTTTCACCTAGTGAAAGTGCTAGAATTTATAATAAATCCCATATCTAACCAAAGATAATTTTGAGGGTCTTAGATACAACAATAAAAAAAAAAACTGGGCACCTGAATAATGCAAGATACAGCGAGTATTTTTAGGAGTACCCATAAAACAGAATACATCACAAATATAAACCACCACAGAAGTATTCTGTAATTTGTATTATGTGATTATATGCAACTTATAGGAACTGATTATGAACACCCATGCCAATAGTCTCTATAATTTATTAATGTCAAAGCAGGAACATATGCAATCTCCTCTTTCACTGGACTTTCATTAGCATTTATGCTCATTCAGACTACACATATGTTTATTTACTTGGAGACAGGCATCACGTGCATTACAGCAATTAACTTTTATCATGTTACAGACTCAAACTGCAAGAAACTCTCCCTCTATCCTGACATGAACAGACACTCTTTTGTCAAGAAAGTAATTTAAATGGGTTCATACCAATTTTTTGTTTTCTTTTTTAATCAAAAGTCTACCTCTTCAACTATAGCTAATGTATAAAGTAACTTTTTCAAGTTGAGAAGCCTAATCACCTTCTTGAAAGCAGTAACTGGACAGAAGAATAGCCAGTTAAAGTTAATTCTGATTTCTTTAAGTGGGTGGGATCCGTCTTATCCTTATAGCATCTAAATGTAGTAGTTTAAAACTTCAGTAGCTAGTTAAGATTGCTGTTTAAGTGCTTTCTCTCTATATAGAAACACCTGTATATCCCTATCCATGGAAAGTAGTTGATGAGGTGTCTCACAAACCAAGCAGGAAAGGATTTTCAGAGAACAGGTATCTACTCAGCTTTACATACAATGGTTTCCTTGAATCTGAAGACTCTGATGTGCGATTTGATTAAATGAGGGTTACTTGCAATGACTGGCAAAGTAGAAATAAACAGACTTGTAGCTTTACACTAAAGCTCACCGAAATGCAGCTATATTTATTTCACGTTTTGGGTTGATTTACTGTTGCTTTGAGCTGGTAGAGTGACAGAAACATGTAATACTTGGAACGATTAGACCAACCTGCTTAATGGGTATGATCTGTGGGGGTTGGACTAGATGACCTTTGATGGTCCCTTCCAACCCAAGCCATTCTATGATTTTGTGATTCTATGATCTACTCTCCCAGGTGGTTGGTTGGGTTTTTTTATTTCCTATGAATTCTAGCCTTATGCTATTACTGATATGCTTTTATCTGCATTGATCAGAGGATATGTTTGAAACATACAAACTATTGGCAAAATATCCATTTCGAGCCCAATTACTCTTCCTAACAAGAGGTTGTACATTTTCCCCCATACTTCATTTACTGTAGTCATCTGACAATCAAATCATGCAGCTGTGCAGGGCTGTTTAAGACTTACGTTCTTACATAGCTTATAAATGTGTTGCCCGTTTTAGCCAATAATGTCTTAACAAAATGACTTTTCAGAGACCGGGATATTTTCTTGCTAGCACATCCACTTGACGTAACTCATACAAAGACTTCTCACTTTCTGACAATCCAGGCTTTCTTTAGATACAAATGTTAGCAAAGCCCTGGAGCTCCATAAAAAAAAAAAGATTAGACATGAAATTGTTTTCTCATGTGTTCCAGCAAACCTGTTCTTCTGTCTAAAGCCTTCTTTGCTCCAGACAGTAGCAAAGCCCTGTAAGTGAATCTAGGTGTATCTCGGTGTATAAAAGTGAGAGCAGAGTCTGCAATCATCTCACTAATTGCTTATAAAAGCCTTTACATCACAATTCTGCCATAATAAGGGTCGATAACAAGTGCAAAGGTAAAGCTGTTTCCAACTGCATGGAAAACATCGCTAGTAGCTTCTGCTACAGCCCACAGAAGTTCCTGCTGTAACTAAACAATATTAACATCTCTTCCAAGGAACCTACTAATACCTCCTTAAACAAGTGGTAAAATTCAGGTGAAAAATTTCCTGGTCGTACAGTTTTATCATTGTTCACATTTAGCATAGCTTCGAGGAATTTGCCTTCCAGAATTTATCACAAAGATTTTGTCAATATTTGCAAATCTCCCACATTGAGATATATCTGAATAACTTCTGGTGGGATGTCTGAAATACACACGTTTTCATCATGACCAGGAAAACCTACTGAATGTGTCTGTTTGACAGACGTACCTGCATTGATAAATACATACTATTACATTCACTTTAACAGAATCTCTGAATAAAACTAATGTATAGGTAAAGAAAAGGCATGCCTGTAAAATGCTATTACTCTGCTAATTTCAGGAACTCGGATAAAAATTGTCCATTAATACAATAAACAGCAAAGCCAAGTTTCCATTTGTAATGGTTAGTTTTGCTTCTAATAACTACAACCAACAGCCGTGTGAATATTTTAAATTTCCTAAATAAATATTTTTTTAAAAGATAATACAGGAACTCAAACAAGGAGAAGAATCCTATGGTCTATTTGCTTTTGTAAAAACATTGTTTGCAGATGTTTAGGATTATCAGTGTAACTTTTGCTGTGATCAGGAATTGAATAAGTCAGTAGTTAAAAATTAATTCTTGACTTTATTTACTGAGCCACTAAACAAATACAAGGAACCATCTACAGCTGAAACATGTTGCATAAACATAAATTGCTCCACAGCAAGTGATTTACAGCAAAAGCTGTGTGACCCGTGTGACCAACGCACTGGGCCATCATCATCACTTCTGTGATATTGCTCCTCTTGCCTTCCACCTACCCAACCCCACAGCATTGCAACCATTGGAAATAAGCGCTAAGCACCTGGTCAGACATCCTCTGGTGTCGTGTTCAACTGCTATGCTGTAGGGTTTTTGGAACACAGGCATGTGTGCATCTCTATCCCATAGTGGCTGTCCTTGTAGAGCAGAAAGGGGGGGACGGAGAGGGTTATTAATGGGGTTGCACAGGTAGACCCACATACCTGCTCTTCACTCATACACGCACACGCATATCCTGGAGTTCAGCACAGAAAGGGTTATTTTGACAAACTGCGAGGCTCTGGTGATCAATGCAGAAGGTTCACTAATCTTAGTATGGGATAGTCTGAAAACAACCATAAAGCCAAGCTTTTTAGGATGTCTGGACTATTTTCGTCCCTGGAAAATTTCCATGGTGGTATTGGCAGTCGCGTTTTCTTGCCACTGCTTTCTTATTTCTTAGACAAGAAGATGGTGAGTTACAGCCCCAGCAGCTGAAGAACGCTGATGGAATGTGCTTTTAACACACTGAAAGACAGATGGAGAAATGGGATGCCAAGGATGATGATAAATATCCACCTCTTACGACAAAATAACTGCTTGCTGTATTGTGTGTGACCTATATGAGACCCACAGAGAGAACCTCAGAGATGGATGGTAGGAAGAAACAGGCAGGCAAAGGTGTTTAACACCTGCTGCACAGCTTTTTATTCCTACAATACATAACAGAAGATTCAGGCTATGCGGTTTGGGGCCGTGTCTTTAATGAAGACTATGCCACGATAGTCTCCACTGTTTTCAGGATAACACCTGCATGTTCTTTGACAGGTTGACAGGATCCAGGAATTCATAATCGAGTTTTTCCCCGCTGGCACCACAGATGATAATGACAGCAGTGGCAGGACCTTCTACCAACATGCAGTCACACCTATGGTAGGAGCTGTGGAGCCTAAAAGCAGACGTGGGGGTCCTGTGACTACTCCTTACGCTGTTAACGCTAATGAAGCTTTTTGGCTCTGGAGAAAAGAAAAGTCGGCAGAACGTATGGCAGAGAAGTTTGCTTCAGGCTACTCCAGTATCTGGAAAGGCCACAGCAGTCTCAGTCACGAGTTGTAAAGAAAATATAGACTTGTCATTCTTTTTAAGTGAGAACATCTGGAGATGTCCGATATAATTATCTTCTTCCTGGTGATGAAGCACAAGGTTAAGTGGCACAGCTTAACAGCTGATGTGAGCAATTTGTGCAGCCGGTAAGAATGGAGCATCCAAATGCAATAAACAATAGGATGGGGAAGGGCTTCTTAAATGCCTCTGTGAAACAAATAAGCTATAAAAGGCACGTGTAAGAAGCCGTTCTTTCTAACCAGGCCAAGTTAAGCAATGACAGGAACCAGGCTGAAGAAAAAAAATGCAGAGGTACTAATTTGTTTCTGATAACTGAAAAACATTAATTGCCTCTGATTTCTGTGCAAGTAAAACCTGATGTTTTCCCCGAAGCAGAGGGAACCTCTGGGAGGCAGAAATGCACAAATCCTAGGCTGGCCCCATCCAATCTCGGTGTAGCTAGCCAGCTGTGAACACTGCTCCCATAATGCAGCCTCAAATCCCGGCCTCTCCGAGGGCAGCCGGGGGGTCCCGGCAGTGTTAAGGCTCGCCGAATCCGGCGCCCGATGGAGGGGAGGCTGCCAACGATCCGTGTCCCCAGGCCCAGGCAGAAGCCAGGCTGAGCACGTATTCCCAATAGGGCACAGGTGCACGTACCCACACATTGTACAGACATATATGTGCGCCGTCACGCACATCAACTCAGATCGTGAATACAGTACTGACACGGAGACAAACGCACCGACAGCCTGGCCAGACACAAGCACTAACCAGCCACTTGTCTACATGTGACCAGCCCCTTTTATATGCTTTTCCTCTAGTTCTCCGTGCTGGTCCCTGCCCCAGCCCCTCCCTTTCCCCACCTTTGGTACTCTCCCCAAACATCCCATAGTAAGTTTCGTGCAACCCCCAAGTGCTCTTGCCAGAACAAGCCCATAGCCCCGGCAGCAACCCCCAGCCCATAGGTGATCTCAGGACGGGCTCTCCCACCGGTGCTGGGTGTCACCCCAGCAGCCAGCACACGAGCAAAGAAGTGACACCCACCCAGAATAAGTCACTGAAGCAGAGGACAAACAGCAAGCGGGAAGGATGGATGAGCCACGCAGCCAGGAAGTTACGGAGGAGCCAGGAGATGCACAACAGCTTTGTCAGGAATGGGATGCGTGACAGTTGCTGTGGATGAGCAGCTCCTGTTTCCCAAAACAGGCCCGACAAATCCACGTTTGTGGACACAGAAAGAGGAAACAATACAAAATAACTTGAGCAAACCTATAATGACTTCTGAGTGCACATGAGCTCTTGGTTCAAAAAAAACCCCTAAACTTATATTAAGAAAAAGCAGTTTGTGAAAACAAAGCCACAACTCTAACCAAAACATACCAACAGGTTGCATGATTCATTCCCCTAAAAAAATAAACAGAAGGGCTGTCAGCACATCTAAGCTATCAGCAGCTTCCCTTCATTAAATCTAATTGCTACGCATTAGCGATTCCAATTGACACATAGGGGATGGAGCCTCCAGCCAGCCTGGAGCAGAGGCGGATTCCAGACATCTATTTCTACTCCCCTTTGAAATGGAAAAACTGGTCGCTGATAACATCAGCCTTCGCCCCCCACCCCCACCCCAAGCTAGACCAATAAATATAATTTCTGTGCGTTCTTTGAATTTTAAAAGGCAAACATCCTCACCGATGCTTGGCCAATGGAGCAACCGGAGATGTTTTAATAGCTGCTGGTTGACAGTTCACAAATTGATCAGTAAGTAGATGGGAGAGCACTTCTTTCTGATTTGCAAGTATGGGGCAGGTTTACAGACTATGCATGCTGCATGTGCAGACAATAAATTTACCTTTGAAATAGTATTAATCCTCTTACGTTAAAAATATTTATCAAGAATCAACCAGCACTAGCGAACATAGAGCGAAGAACTGCTCATCTTAGAATTCTGAGTCTGCTCCTTTGTGCATCTGGAGAGTATGAGTTCCGGAAATTATTCCAGCATGTGCTTAGATCCCTCTGAAGTGAAAAGAATATAAGTGCAAGCTTAAAGTTAAGTGAATACTCATGCAGCCTTCCTAGACAAGCGAGTGCAATTGGGGCCATATTCTTTAACTGTATGATCCTATATTCCTCCAGTGTTATGACATTTCTTACAGGCTGACAAGCACCTTTTTGTCACGTATGCTCTTTGGCTGGAGTCAAGCATAATTCATGAAAGTAATCTCATCCCACAGCAAAATTTACCTCCAGGTCCTTCTACAAATTAATGAAAATTAAAGTGTTACTGCAGGTTGGTTGCACACATAGCCCACTTTGGCTTGCACCCCCTGAATTATCAGAGTTTTACAGATGGGGCTCTAAGACCCCTCTATCAGCCCCTCTGAACTGGGAACTTCTGCTGTCAGAAGAGCTGCAGGTGCCCCACTCCCAGAGAAACTGGGATCCACGCGCTGCAACAGCTTGTGTGGTACCAGCCCTCCTTCCAGGGGATCATGAACGCCTACGATCGTTTTTCTGCAATTTACCTTTTTTCACAATAGTTTTTGATCACAGCTATCTCACCAACAGCATGTATCACTTCTGGCCCGTTTTAGAAAGCTGATTTCCACTCTCTTTCACTCCAACTTTTTAACGTCTCAGAAACAATGACCTTGCTCAGAAGAGTATCCTGCAAGACCTGCATACGTGTGTATATATGTGTGTGTATATATATATACACACATACACACGTATATATAACCCAAAAGAAAATCTACAAGAACCAAAAGATATCACTCAAATGGATCGATGCTATTCTTGTATCTGCCTTTTGCACAGAGAGCTGAATAATTCCTGTTTGTGGAATGGAGGCGACTGGCTGCCTAACAAAGAACCTCAGTATATTAAGAAGCAAGGAAACGGCAAAAGCAGTCCTTGAACCTGGTCTGCTGCTGTGGCCAGCTGAAAAAGATGGAGGGGTGTTTCTAGGTCTATCCAGTGACTGCCAAGATAGGTCCCACAGTTACGCAGATCATAGGCAGCAGTAGCAACTCCAGAATTTCCAAGCATGGAAGGGCTTTCAGGCCAGTGGGAACAAAGATGCTTTCCCAGGCTGACATACTGACCACTAGTGGGTTCACAAGAACAAATAGTTTTCCTGAGCATCTGACCTAATCTTTGCTTCTCTGGCTGAAGCTATACAAAAAGCAAGCAAAGAAAAAGAAAGACAGAAATAGCATGTGCCCTGCCACCATTCATCTTACTCAAGGACTACGACCAGGTTTAACTAATAAGCATCACCAGCTCCAAACATTGACTTCTGCATCTTTCAGCAAAAGCTTTCAACCACTGGTAAAATGGGGGCAAAGTACAAGTTACTGGTGAAGAATCCTTCCCCCTGGGCACCCCCCCTCTCACCTCCAAGCAGGTCTTGTCCTGCTTTTGGGACTGGTCCTAGTTTGGGGCTGCTCTTTTCTTGTGCTGCAGTCATGCATGAATAGGGGCCAGATACAAAGGCGGCATTGTATCAGCTCCGTTGGGGAGGTTGTAGCCTCTCTTTCCTCCTCCAAGTCATCCTCCCGAGGCCGGCAGCTCGCCGCAGCTGCACAGGAACGCCACGTTACGGACTGAGTATTTTAAAAGTTCAAAAAATAATTCCTGTGAGGAGTGAGAAATTGTGTTTGAATCCAGAGAGTAACAGACAGGCTGAAGCTGGATGGAGGACAAGTAGATCAGAGACAGGGCAGTCACGACAATACTGTGCTACTGCAAATCGGAGGACCTGGACAAGGTAGAATATCTGCAGTCTGGGGGGAGAATGAGGCATTTTTTTTTTTCTCTCCTACACAGAGCTAAGAATAGCCGTACCCAAAGCACACCGGGCAAGTGCTAACTTTTTAATGAAGTCCTCAAAGCCTGCTGATAAACAGGCTCGAGGACGAAGAGCGCTGCTCTTAAATGAAAATGAAAGGCAATCAGCCCATCAGAGAGGCAGACCCAAGGCATTTCATATAAGCATCCCAAAAGGCATCTACTCAAAAATTTAGAGATTACTTTTGAAAAATATGCCTCACACTTGAGCAGGTGATTGCAGAGCTGCAGACCACGCTGTAAAGAGCTGCTGGGCTTAGACCCTCATTGCTGTTTTGAAAGGCTGTTTGCAGATTCAGTAACGTTGACAGTGACTTTCCTTGAATTGCACGTTCTGGAGTTCAGTTCAGCCTCCCATTATATTTTCATTGCAGTGAAATTAAATTAAAACTGATCAAACGATAGCTGAGGATTACAGTCTATTTTAAGAGGCTGTTCTTTCACTTTGAGCTAAAATGAAACATTGCCAAGGGCTGGCAGAAAAATAGCAAAGAAGGAACATGATTAAAAAGGAAAGCATTATTACAAAGACAAATGGCACATTTTGCACTTCAGTTATTAAAGATACTTACAGACCTTATAAAAATAATGCACCGAGCTACCAAAAAGGTGTTCTCAGGCAGGTGTGTGGGGTTACAAAAAGGCACTGGGGCTGATAAAGGGGGAAAGCCCTTCTCCTCTAGGCGAGGGAAATTAGAGAAAGGCTTTGTACCACGCACTGCTGCCAGTCCATCAGGGCAGAGACAGAAACAATCCTGAACAGCAGCTCTCACCGAGGTGTCAGGGGCAACAAGTCTTCACGCTTCACTCCCCCTCTTAATTCTTGCTGGCGTGAGCCATATGCCAAGTCTCCCTCTGCGTACGCGCACACCGTCCCCCCCGTACTGGGCGGGGGGTGAACAAAAGCCAGAGCCGGTCCAGAGGACTGGCAACCTCCCTCTCTCTCTGTCTCTCAGGGCAAAAATTAAGAAGCAGAAGCAGTGTGCTTTATTTCCCTGCTTTTTGAAGGGCTGAGAGAGTTAAAAATTGTGTTAAAAAGAATACAGGATTTTCCACGAATGCTTTCAGAAAGTTCAATAACACCCTGAATGGCAACTCTGCTCATGGTATTTTCCTTGGATGACAAATCCCAACAGCATTAAAGTATGGTTTGACCTTGGTGTTTTCCGGTTGCTGGGGTAAAGGTAATAGGCCTGAATGGAAATGATGAAAACAGGCTTTCAGGAGGCAATTTTGCTGTGTGGAGGCCAGAGCGTTTCTGATGGGGTGTGCAGGTGGGACTGCCCCGGGGAGCGGGGGACGCCCAGGCAGGCAGCGATGCCTCGGCACCCGGCGGGGACGGACGGCAGGGAGCAGAGCTGGAAACCGCCGCACCACAATCCAGCACGGTTGTACCACAGCCAACATCGCATCACTTCGTAAGATACAAGAAAACCTACTTGGCTGACATTTGCTTTGTGTGCCATGAAGCCAGGCTCTGCCTTTGCCCTCACTCGCCCGGTTGGCACGTATGTTAATGCACAAAAGGGTACAGAGAGGCACCCACGCTGCGGCAGCCTTTCCCGGGGTTTCAAAAGGAGCTGGGCCTGGCACCAGCACCCCAGGTCCTGCTTTATTCCAGCTGTAAATAGCTTTTGCTGCGTGCCCAACTGGCACATCCTTTAAAGTAGCGATAGGGCTGGGATGGGGGGTGTTTGCTTTCCTAAGTGAATTAAGCAGCTCTGAAGAAGCCAAATTTGCAATTTGGAGAACCAGACTTGCGTTTAACTGCAGCCCGGACAAGGGGAGCGGGAGGAAAGCAGCCTTCCCCACACCTTCTCCCGGCACTGTTTGATGCCAGCCGGAGGCACCGGGCCGGCCAGGGCAAACCCTGCTCCTGCCAACCCAGGTGGCAGCTCAGCCCCAGCCGTGACGATGCTTTTTGTCATTTATACAGCTGTCCTGGAGCAACTGGGCTGCTGTCACCTACTCACTCACCACCAGACGTTTTAACAGCTGCCTAAAAACAACCATCTTTGCTCATTACTGGTTTAAACCAGGAATTCAGAGGAAAAGGACAGATTGAATTACTACCTCTCTGAATTAGACTGCCTTCACCTAATACTGTTAAAGCCTTATGTGAAATAATACAGGACGAATTGTGAACCTCTTTATTGGTTTCTGGGTAGACAGCTTTAAATGCTAATCGTAGCTAATTAAATTACTTAACTTCATTTGCCTCTGCCAATGGGCCATGTGATAGGATGACTTTGGAAGACAGTGCTCTTGGAGGCTGTGGCTCTTATATTTTACACCAGGGCAATGTTAATCACCAGAAAATGCAATTACCACATTATTGCTAAATCCATATGTATGAAATAAAATGAACTCCAGCAATGGGAAGACATGAAATATCCAACTTCTTGAATAATGACAAGAACTGCTATTTAATCTCCTCTGCACACCCTCAACTCTTGGTTGGAAAGGCTCACGGCACAAGAGGAGCGGGTTTATGACCAAGCTAATATTTATAATACTTATTAAAAGTCTACCACTTATCTCCACATCCCAGGGAAGTATCCAGTCAAACGTTTGCTGTCGCTATCATAAAATCTCAAAAGGTTCCATGCCAAGAACAAACACTGGTGTAGAAGCTCCTCTCCGCAGGAGGACTTCTCACACTCTGCCCCATCGCACAAAATATTTTTCATATCTCCACTCTACATCTGGAGAAGCTGAGGCAGCGACATGAAATCATTTCTCCCTAGCTGTTGACAGAAAGGCTATCAGAGGCTAGACTGCAACTCATGAGATCTTGGGCCCTATTCCTCTTGCACCTTTCTGCCACACAGCACTGCCATCTTTCTGCTGATCAACACCACGTTCAAAGCCTGAAGGTCAACCTCTGTATCACTGGCCAGCTACACCCTTTGGCTGCTCGGATCTCTTCTGTGCTAGCAAGCCTGTCGTCTGAACTACAACAGTGCAGTTAAAGCACCACCGCCACTCTGTTTATAACCGTATGAAAATGATAGCTCTGTTGAAGAAGTGAGGAATAGGAGTCCTGTGCAGATCACTGGTCAAAAAGCACCATTTTGAAAACACTAAGTGTCTGGCCGCTGAAATTCATCGCTCAGTTTCCAACCCTGGCAACAGCCTGCTAAGGAAAACTTCTTCCCACTGCAGCCTGGCACATCGGCTACACCAGTTACAGCAGCGCAACGCGTCGTTCACGCGGGGGAGGTTCGGTCCCTCTGTCTTTGCAGGGGCCATCTGCGCCCCCCCTAAGACAGCCTGCTCTAATCACTTATTTTTAACATCAGCATTTGTTCACACCTCTCCCTTTTCCCAAATGGGGCATTTTTCACGTAGAAGTTGTTTATCCAGCTCTCCTCTCAGCTTCTCCTACCCACTGCTGAGCCTGGCTTCAGCTGGTCTTGCAGTTCCTTTTTCACTTGCTCTGTCCTGTATCCGCTGCAACGACCCTCACCCGCACGCTAATCTCATATACCCGCTATAGCCTCGCGTCTGTTAAACAACTGCCCGCAAAGTGAAACGCCGAGGCCTCAAGCTCCGCAAACAACGAGACTGGCACTCAGGCCTTCCCGTGCTAACAGCGGGATTTGTGATGCTCTGGCTCCCATCAGTTTAAGAAAGCAACTTGGAAACCTCCCGCTCCTTTCTCCCAATAACGCGACTTCCCCAGCCAAAGCCAGCGCCCAGTTAAAATCGTACGTTACACGGCAGCCAGGAAAGAGTGCACGCATCCAGATCAAGGCAGGAGACAAAAGGAGAATTAATTGCTTCAAGGAGGAAAAAACTTGGGCAAAAGCAAGACTGTGAATTCAGCGGCAGCGACAGCCTCCGCTGGCACAGCCCAGGACTCTCACCCGTCGCTGCGTGGCAGCGGGGCTAAGCCGTAGCCTGCAAGTGATGGGCTGGCAGGGATGTTTCTGTTCAAAGCATATGCAAACATACTCCTCCTAAAAGGAACATATATATACACATCTCCAGCTTTCCCTTTGGGCCATTTTAGGAGGGCACGCAATTTTCACGATACATTTCCCACAGAGAGAAGCAGGCAAAACGTTGGAGTGTTATTACTTTGTGATAACTCACTAGCCAAGAAGACTGGGAAAAAAACTCTTTCTGACAATATGTCACCACAAGGCACTTTTAATCAAGAGCGAACTGACTAAAACGTTCAGCCTGGATTAAAAACTGCTCTTTTGCCTTAAATATGCAATCAATCAAAGCGACACAATTACCTGGCCTGAATTAAAACACTCGGTGACTCGTAGCTCAAATGCAGACAACTCCGGAAATACAATTATCCCTTTAATATTCAGAACCAAAGCGAAAGACTTCTGAACACTTAATAAATCTTCAGACGGAAAATTTAACATTCAGTAACACGTTATATTGGGTTTGCTCCCAGTTTTATAAGTACCAATTTGTCTCTTCAAAAAGAAAAGGCAAGACTGACAGCATTTCTTAATTGAGTCAGCACCTTTGCCAAAACACCCCACACCACTTCTTAACATGGCGGGAGGGGGAAACCCAGCTTCAAACAGAAACCAACATGCCAGGCAGACTTTGAATGTACAGTCCGCACTGCAAAGGCCAAGGAGAAATCTCAAGGTCCTCACGATCAGTTGAGGACTGAGTAACGACTTGAAGACCTGGTGCTATTTTGTTCGCATACAGTGACATCGTCCAGAGCAGAGCAAGGTGACTTGGTTTGGTTTTTAAGTGATGCTATCCCATGAAGTTGCAGAAGAGAGTTCCACGCATTAAGGTAATATTGAGATATACGCTAATTGTTTGAAATGCTGTATATAGCTTTTTTTGTCCATCATTTCTTGTTGTTATGAATTATAAAAAACTAATACCCATTGTTGCAAATAGCTGTAATTAGGGTAAAAAGACGCATTCTTGCCTTCACCGCGTAATTAACCAAATGTTCTTTCTGTCATCTGGACATGAAATCATGATTATGCGGACTATTAATAAGCATTAATAGAGAGATTAACTGTACTTAAATCACTAAGTTCAATATAAACATTAGCTTCAGTTACATGCCATGGACCGTACATCACTGTCACAGGAAGGCAACCGGTTCACAAGCTAGATTAGAGAATAATGAACTAAATATTATTGTGATCAGATACAGACCTCAGCCAGAACACAGTGGTTTTATGTCAGAAATGGAGTTTTAACTGAGAGCATTTGAATAAGTTCATTTTGCAATTTTAATTTTACAAATTTGAACACTTGACTGTAGCAGCAATAGAAAGATGTCTATGCTTGTACAGCAAGAGCGTGCTTCGGAAGGAATAACAATCCCAGACGACGAGACGTCAAAGTGAATTTGTCACATTTTAAGATCTTCTTTAGAGTGAAAGCTTACCAGGAGGGTCTTCATTCACCACCAAGGAGTACTCCACTCCTCCATCATCACGTTATGCCTCTTAATGAGCGCACACAAATTCTCAAGTGGTGGCCTGTACCTCACGCTTGTACCGCACCATTTCTGAGTAAAAGCCAAAACTTCATTGCAACAGCTGCCAGTTCTAGCAAGTGAGAAACGGGGGGAAGGAGCCTTGGCTGCTGCTGAAAGTGAATCAACCCCACCCAGCGGTCCCAGGGAGCCGGGGGGTATCTGCTTCACCCTGCAGGGATCAAACGGGACCCCAGGCTGCCTTTGCACAGCAGCAACGCTGCAACGTTATTTGCATCATGGTGCTAACAGCCAAAGTTACTGGGGGGAAAAATAGGCTCAGTCCTAGAATGTAATTCAAACCAGTAAGCTGTAAGGAGATTTACCAAATGCAAAACATTTGACAATAACCCAAGTTAGCAGCAAGGATGAGGAGCCCCAGAACATCCAGAGATCTTTCTCTGCGGGTGTACAAAACCTTTAAGTTTCCAACAATAACAGTATGATCAACATATCTTCCCTTAGATGGATAATAGGTCATTTAGTACACACTGCACAGAGGCAATGTTGCATGGACAATCTTCCCTCCCATTTTGCAAACCAAAATATGACTTTGGATTTCAGCTTAGCTTTGTAATTCGTAATTTAGCTGAGCTGTAGAAAGGATATGATATGCCCATCAAACCTTAACTTCCTTCATGCAGAGGACCTGCATAAGACCTGATAGCATATATCAATCTCACGGTGTTTAAAAGGGCAGCTTTAAAGCTGTGGCAAAGCTTTTTTGGCCTAAGTATTTTTGCTACGTTAAAATAACATTCAGCATGTAAAAAGCTAAATTAGTAACCTTTGTAAAGGTATACTCTATTTAATAAGGTATTTTGTAATCCGGTGCTCTTGCACATATCTACTTACATAGAGTAATAATCCTTTCCTTTCCAAATCTAATCCAGAATTACAACCACATAATCGTAATCTTTTAATTAATGGATTCCCTGGGATGAAAAAAAAAAACCCACACTTGGGTGGCAGGTATAAATGCAGAGATAGTAGGTACCCAAGTTACTCAAGTGCTAAATAAAAAAACCCAAACAGGATAGAAGAGGAGAGAAACCAGGGCTAAGCACAGGCAGGAGAAGGTGATTTCGGTTTTGTGAGAGGCACTACTATGATCAGTGCTGGAATGCTGTGCATCCCTCTGCTACATACCCTCTCCAAAGACACAGAAGACATGGAAAAGTCCGTATGAAAAAAAAAGCCAGTAGAAAGGCTACAGATCTTGGAAAATACCTCATTGTGAAAGTGTAATTGCTTTAGTCTTAAAAAAAAAAAAAACAAAAAAAACCCAAAAAAAACCCACAACAACAACAACAAAAAAAAACCCACCACCTGATTACAGTCTATAAATACCTTTACAAAGAGAGACTATTGCCTGGCAAAAATATTCTTTAATTAAATTGAAAAAGTGCGGAGAAAATCTAGATACATTGATGCTGGGAAAGACGGTGCAAAACCTAGCTGCAAACAGCCGAGAAGAGCGGTACGTTTTCCATCTGTGCTGTCTTCAAGCCAAAGCCAGGCATCCTTCTGGAAGGTACGCCTGACTCCAAGTCAGATTTGGGCTATCGCAAAGAGAAAAGTGTAACAGTTAGTTTGTCATTGCACGAGTTTACACCTTACAGCCCTTCGGCACTGAGCACCTCTTCATCCCAGAAGGAGCCACCGCGGGAGCGCCTCCCCGAATGCCGCCAGCGCCTTCGGCCTCACGCTTCCCTTCAGCAGAAACCTAGAGCTGCTGAGATCCAGTTAAATGAGTCAGTCAGGTGAAGAGAAAGCCAACAGCAGGTCCGTAACTTTTCAAGGGCTTCTCAAGTGAAAACACCTCTTGTCAGTGGCCATGGTAAGTCTTTGCTACATCGTCTTTTAGGGTCAAAATAAAAGGACAATAGTTAATGACACAAATTCCTTATAACGACCAGACAAAAAGCACCTAAAACCCACTCTTGGGCAAATTCACAGATTCAGAATTTCTCAAATATACGCATCCTTCACATGTTCTGTATTTTTTTCTTCTTCTTCTTTCATGGATATATATTATCAAAGCTAGTCATGATATGGAAAATATTTCCATGCAACTTTTTAAAATTACTTAAGCAAATTTCACTCTGAACATCTGCATACTTTTATCCAAAATTGTTCAGAATTTTTCTTTAAATAGCCTTCCTCTTATGGTTTTCAGAGGGTTTTTCATGCTATGACAGCTATTAATAATTGTAATAATTTCCATGGATAAGGAAGAACCTGAAAGTCTTCACCAGATTCCGGGCAAGGTAGTTGCTGTTCTGCATCAAAGACATTACAGTCTTATCACTGGTGGTATAATTGCCTTCACTGCTTTTTGTTCTGCTCTCTACTATAATAGCTCTATGCTTCATTGACCTTCGCTGATTTTCATAAACTGTACCAACCATTTCCCTTTATTTGCTCCTCTATTGCCACATTAAAACAATACAAGAATATTAACTAGTGAAGCACAGGCTGCCTTTGCAGAAGTCATGCTGTTTTGACCTCATCTTATCATGATGTTCCAGCTGCTTGATAGCAGTATTCTTTTTTTCTTTTCCAGTTTAATCGGTTTGCCAGATACTGAGATAGGGCGTATTGGTTTGTAATACCCTGGATCACCTTCAGTGCCTATAAAGAATACAAACACCGGCGTGCTCTTTGCCAGTGCTCCAATACATGTTGTTTTAATCAGAAATGACACAATTTTACTGGTCAGCAGGAATACTCCCGAGGTACATTTTGCCTAATCAGGTGCAGAGGGGAGGCGGCAGCCGCCGCTCCGTGTGCCTGCAGCTAAAGGGTACATCCACAGCTATCGCTACAGTGCGGAAACACAGCACGGAGGAACTGAGGCTGGTCCCGACAGGGCACCCAAAACAGAAGCTGGAGCCTCGGCAGCGGAGCACGACTCTGCCTTGGGTGGGCAGTGCCGCCGATGCCCTGCACTGCCGGGCACCTGCCTGCGGCTCCTGGGCTGTACACAAGCCCGCGGGCGTTAGCCGGGGTACCGCTTTGTCATGCTGCTCTGCATGGCCGGGAGAGTTAAAGATGTTGCTGCTGTCGTGTTTCATAGCGCGCTTTCCTTTAAAACTGCGCCAGGAGTACGAGCCAGACGTAAGGATGCAGGAGGCTCTGGACAGTGGTGCTGCCACCTGGACCACAGAAACACTAGCATCTTATAAAAACATAGGAGGGAGAGTCCTACACTGCTTGTCATTTTTAGAAGCTTCTAAAAATAAGCCGCGTGTGTTGCTGAGCTGGAGATCTACAGAAAGAGCAGCCCGCCTGTTACTCACAAGTGAGCCCGCCAGACACCGCACCGTGGCATCTGCTCAGCACTACCTGCAAAAGGCAACACGGCAAACGTGTCTGAGCAATGAGTACTTGGTAAGTTTGTAAAGACTTGTCAAGAAAGTTAAAGGCATGTGTAAAAAAAAAAAAAAAGTCTTACTATTCTTTTCAACATTTAAAAAAAAAAAAAAAAAAAAAAAGACATGTAAAGCATGGCAGGTTAAACTAAACATTTATCCAAAGCCATTTTCTTTTCCAGTTTGGTGAGGAAATAAAATAATATTCTGTAGCTGACCTGATTTTTTTTTTTTTTTCCAGTTGGGTAAGCTAACTCAAAGGAAGAAATTATTCATAGAGCACTACTTTAAAAAAGTTTGTGTGTGTGTGTGATATCCTTGCCAAGTTTCAAGTCTCTAGTCCAGACCCTAGAGTTACAAGAATTTTTAATAACTTTTTTTTTTTTCTAAATATATTCTAAGATATAGTTGAATGGCTTTTGTAGAAGTAAAGCCAGCAGGTATTTCTCTCCAGAGAACTCCCTCTTACCCTCAGAATTAGGGTAGGCAGAGGCAGTCAGATGGGAACACTTCAGCCCACCTGGTCAAAAGCTACAGCCTAGCAGTTAGAACCAACTTATTTTAAGTTCTTAAAACTGAAAACATTAGGTAAGATCAGTTAGAACTGTCATGAACTGTAATATGTAAAACACCCCCAAAAGCTCATAGGAGAGCAATGGTTTCAGTGGAGTAGCACTGAATTACATGAGCCCACAACCTGTCCCCAATACATGGAAACTGTAAGGTTACCTGTCACCTGACAAACCTGTCGCACAGTATTTCTGCAGCCGTTAGAGAGTGGCATACTAGACAATCACCCAAAGATTGTTAGAAGAGCATGGCAAAAATATTTCTGAAAGTGATAACAGCATATATTGAGCAGTTCTTCTTAAAGTTATTAAGTTCATCCTTCTTTTATTCCAAAAATCCCAAAGAATCTAAACCAACAGAAATATTATTCTTTCAGGGCACATTCGTAGAAGGAAGCTATACAGGCTACGCAAAGAAGGACGAACCTCTCATTTTTTTTATATTCTTAGCTTTTAAACATGGTCAAATTTATTCTTCCTTCGTTTGTTCTTTTATAAGACTCCAGAGCATGATGCTAACCTTCCGCGAGATGTGGCGTAGCAGGGTTGTTAACACTCTTCATTAAACGCGTGTAACGCCTGACTGATTTTAGCAGCGTGATGTGTACGTCTAGATATGCAACACCTCAGTAAAATCAAATGATGAACAAATGCAAATTTACATGGTCAGGTGTCTAATATGTAAATGCATTTGTTAACTGGACTCCATAATTTGCTAATGGTATGCAGTCATTAATGATACAATCACAGGAAAAAATAGGCATACTAATTCATTAGGTAATAGTCTGTAAAATAATTAGCTGCTTCATAGCATTTTAAATGAATGCACTCAAACGCCTTTAAAACCTACCAAACGAAAAAAAAACAAACCTGAATCTTTGTGTGCCTAAGAGGATGCATTTGGCCACAGCTTTATTTAATTCAAGCAAGGAAGTGATGTACATTTATACCATTAGAAAAACGTACCAAATATCTTCCTCACCAACCTCCTAAGACAACTGAGAGGTCTTATTTTGAAAACCATGGTCTCTCTCGTAGACACATTTTCCACCCACCACTCTGGACCGTTAGTAAGCTGCAAGCGTAAACTGGTGCGACAGCAGCTATTCATACCTGAGAAGAACCCGGTGACAAAATACTGATTTGAGCCTACAATTTACACATCAAGTTTAAAGCATCTGTATCAATAACAGGGTTACAGGTTATGCCTATAAGCCTGTTTAGTTGCCTGCCTGCCTTCGAAAACCCTACTTCCCATAGAGTCCGGCTGTAAGAGACCTAAAACCTCCCCACGCACCCACAACAAAACAAGGCACAGAGCAGAGCACGACCAGTTACCGAGATTAATTCTCCAACAGAGGCACTAGTGAGAAGAGTGAAAAGGTCACTGGGGCATTATACTCTCTCCCTGTGGCTCTTCTCATCAATCTAATGGAAATACAGTACAAACATGTTCAGGATGCACATTTGTTCCAAGGCGGCGCTTGGAAAACTGATGTAATTTTATGCCTTTGCAATTACAGTATCTGCACTGCAGACTGATAAAAGTTTACAACATCAAAAGTGGAACTAAAGTGAACCTTGTGATTTATGTTCTCATCTGAGCACCAGAAATTATGCAAGCACATAATTATTTCTCTACATTGGAGAAATACCCGTCAGGGGAAAGGAGCAGAGAAATCAAGGGATCTTTGGGGAGGGAGTGCACACCAACCCTCAAAGCCTTTCTCCTACTGGAAGGGGAGAAACAAATTTCCTGATGAATCCAATTTGAGTAGTAATATCTGGAACTTTAAAAAAAAAAAAAGGGGGGGGGTGGGGAGAAGAAATCAAAAATCTCAGTCCTACACCTTGGATTTGTCCTCTACAGCTTATGCAGTCTCTCAGAAGACTGCCCTTTGAAAACTTTCTTTGCCACTGCTTATATGAAAATTACTACAAAGTCACTGTGTTCAAGAGACAGGTGAAGCTATTGATTCTCATAACTTGTTTTTACTGCAAATGTTCTTGTTCTCTGCAGAGAGCACACGGCTCGTTTCTGTAGAGCTCAAGCTGATTTCTTACATATATTAAGAATCTGCTCGAAGGCAGGAATGCTTTCAGGTGAGGTGGGCTATATGGGAAAGATGAGAAAAGTCTCACGATACTGCAGACTGTTTCAAGTATTAGTTTTTAAAGCACTGGCGTACTCCAGGCACCTTTTTTTATTGTGTGCTGGGAAAGTACAAGTATTCATCACAACACAGCAGGAGTCAGTTCTAAAGCCGGGTACCTGACATTTAATCCCGCCAATAAAATGCCGCTGGTGCACAGTTTTTAGGGCAGCCAAGTTAGCCGATAAAGAGCCCTTTTCATCCTCTGCTGTCTGAAATTACTGCAGCCCCATCAGGAACAAGCAGCACAGACCCTGTCCTGCACACGCGGCAGTGCAAATAGTAAAGGGCAAATTTAGTAAAGAATACCCAATTTAAAAGCAGTCACTTACATCAGAGAAGCTATAAGGAAAACAGGTTATTGCTACAGATCAACAAACATTATCACACCTACTTAAGTGCAACTCTTCATCGCCAGTAATTTGAATCTTTAGCAAAGCAGTTGCTTAATAGCACCTTCTAGCAGAAACAGAAAAGGGAAAGAGAAGGCAGAAAACAACACACAAATGCAGAGTCTGGCTCTTCTGCAGATGAGCTAAGACAGAGAGCAACAGCCTCCAGGGACTCTAAAATGAAAGCACCTAATATAGAAAATAAAAAGGAAAAAAGAAAAACACATCATTCAAGAACTTTGGTCAATCTTTTATAGCCCCACCCTCTAAACACCAGATAGACAGAATCAGTCTACTGCAGCCTAGAGAAACCAAGTGTAGAACAAACGTCTCTGTGAAACTGCAATTTTGGTACTCTTGTGCCACTGAATACTGGAGCTTTCGAGGACATCACAAAGTGAAAGCACTCAACTTATCCGGTATCGTTGCTCTTTGCAAGAGGGACCCAGAAATCTGCTTTTGACCTATAGAGGAGCATGAGCCACTTCTGTAGCTCAATAACGGCATGCAAAGTCAGGGTCAACAGGGTGATGCTGTGGTGAATTTGTTAATGTCAGACAGGACACTAACTCAGATACAAAACAACACCCTCAAGAATATTTAGAACATTTAGAAGTTCTAGAAGCATTTGAATGCTTTTTATTCATCTCTTCAAAAGATACCAGAATCAGTTGTCAGGCTTTCAGTTAGGCTACTTGGTCACCTTCAGATTTTAACGTGAGAGCTCCAGGAACTCAGGAAAACGAGCCTAAAGCATCATAAAGCACCAGAAGGCATTGTCTTGCATAGTAGACAGAAATTTATGGCACCAAAAAACTGGAAAACATATGCCAGTAGTGAAAATTTGGTAGGCAAAGAGATCTAGTTTATCAGCAAATCACCCAGTGTCTGTTGACGCTCTTGTGCATCCTTTTTAATGGAATATAATGAAAACCCATCAGCCTACGCCCAGGGCAGGTACCCCCACCCACGAGGCTCACTAACACTAACACCATCTTCCATCTTCTTTCCTATCGCCGCCAAGCAAGTTTGAACTCTTGGGTCAGTAAGGTGTTATTGGTTTGAGTCTTGCAAGATGTGGACAACCAGCCATGGTAGAAGAGCTGTGCAGACAGTCAGATTTTCTCCCAGTCCTGAGAAAATTAGTTTACTAATAAACTTTGCTTATGGTCTCTGAAATTTCATTTTAAAAGCACCTGAATTCTCATTTAGTCAAAGGAGCCAGACGTACCGAGATCCTGGGATCTAATGTAGTTGTGCAGTCTGCTGGTGGATGCCAGTGGAGACACGAATGCATCATCCACGATTTTCAAGGAAACATAAATCACAGCTTCACCGGTTTTAAGTTCAAGAAAGACTGGGGAGTGGGAGAGGGAAGAAGGTGACCTGAGAAGGAACGCAGGCAAACAAACAAATGAATATTTTAAACCTTATAGAGAATATGCCTTCAAGTATCCTCACCTCACATCACATGAAAATTCTTGCTTCAAAGCCCACGTATTACTTGCATGAAGATTTGTCCTGACTTTTAGCTACTTTCCTGGGTAGCAACCTGAACAGCGACCCCTGCATAAGTTTTCCAAAAAAGCACTACAGGAAAATATTTTTTTTTCCTCCAGTTGTCAACATGGGTGGCGAGAACAGGAGCAAGGCTCTGTATGTATCAGTAATTTGATTCCCGAGGAGCCATCCATCCATCCATGCATCCCACACCTGTTTGGCTGAACCCCCCCAACAAATGAGTTGCATTAATCCATTTCTGTGACACCTCACGCTGAACAGCTCAGCACGGGCTCCAACACAGCGCCAGTTGTCTCTGCCAGCTTCCATCACACTTGGCATTTTATGGATGCTTCTCTGAAAGTAATCAGTCAAAAAAAATTGTTAAATAGGTAAGGAGTCTCAATACAGTAATCAGGACCAAAAAAAAAAATTCAAAGAAGTTGTACTTGTGGCTTTCAAGAAGATGTAGCTTCTCAAAAAAGTTATTTTAAGTGCCTAGCCAGTGGGAATCAGGAGTTAATAAGGCCATGCAGTATCTGCAACCAGCAGAGTATATGCTGTTACGCAAAGAAAAATTGGTAATGCCTTACAATGCAATATATGAAAAAGTTACTTGGTAATGAGAAGGCAGAGGGAGAAATTTGTTGCCTGGAGGAGGCCAAAACTGGAACTGCTCTGCTGCTTAGAGTGAGAATGACAAATCTCACAACAAGGACAAGAGGCATCATTTGCTTTAGCCCTGTACTGTTCTTAACCTGAAAAACAATTCTGCATCAGGTTCACTAACCGAAAGAATACGTTGCAAAGACATTATTCAAGTCTTTTACATGCTTATCTATTTCCAGCTCAGTCTACAGGAAACACTGTTACGAAGATGATAAATTACCAAAAAAACCTTCAAAACTTAGGAAGGAGCAATATTATGAGTCGGATACCAACCCTAGGCAACCTTAACAGTGGATGTTGACTGATCCCAAGTGCTTCACCAAGAAAACTTGACATTCTCTTGGAATAGGAAAGATTTTCATTGGACTTTTTTTTTTTTATTCCTTTGAGATAGTAATAGAAATATACACACTATATAAAAGTAATTGAGAGTCTCAGCAGGATCAAAACCTTGATTTTTTTTACTCTTTTTTTTTTTTTTAAATCACTACATCACTTTTCCTGTTTCATACACAAAAAGAATAATTTATATGCAAGTAGTCAAGAGCACACTTCTAAGTTGTCATTGGAGTTCCTCCATCATGATCTATCAGTTTTAGCAGATTATCTCTATTTCCATCACAGCTTTCCCGCACATTCCAGCAGCTTGGCTGATGTTGTCAGGCATGTGACAGAAACTGCATTTATACACGTTTTTATGTAAAGCAGTTTCTCAGTGTTTACCAATTTAAAGGTTGAGGAATGCAAGTGTCCTATAAGTTAACAGGTAACAGTCCCACCATCTCTGTCCACCCAGACAAAAGTGTGAATTCAAAATTATTTCTTCTGATGTACCACGAGAATGGAAGTTTTCTGTTCCAGCAGGTTTATTGCTAATCTTTGTCTCTTTCCATTTTCATCAGAACGACTAGAATAAAATGCAAGTCGGACTTTTGCTATTACTTTCAGTAGGCGTGACATTTACGAAACAATTTCCATTAGGTGATCCTACTCGTGTACTGGTAATTTCAAAAAGAAATCTGTTTCAGATTTAACATTTCCCATGGTTGGTTTCTGCTTAGAGTTGTATTCTTTACTTGAAAATTTGGAAAGAGAAACTATACAGTTAAAAGGTGTGGGTTTTTTCCAGCCTTTAATACTTGCTGAACAAACTATAACCATATTTCCAAACTGTAAATCTTGTTATTACTGAAGCTGGGCATGCTGAAGCTTTCTCCTCAAAGCCAAACCTCTTAATCTTGCTACAGGCTTATGTGACTGAATGAGAAGTCGGAAGCGTCCAGACACATCCCCCTATCACCGCACCCCAAGTCTCGCGTGGCCTCTACACACCGTTGCCAGCACCACTCTACAACATCGTGTCTTGGATCCATCCTCTGGACCCACCGTGGAAAAAGAGAAAAGACTGCGGCAAAGACCAGCAGCTCCACAGGGTAGTTCAAACAGTCAAACCACCTGAAATGATCCGATGACTGCCCTAACTATTCAGGATGGTGTAAAGAGCCAAGTCACGGTAAGCGCGCCACATCCTTCAGATGCTTGGGTCATTATATGGTAGTTCGAGAACTTATGTCAGGGATAAACATGTAAGTTAATTAAACAGGAATGAGGGTGTATGTTTTGGGGGGATTTTTGTTTGGGTTCCCTCCCCCCCCCCCAATATTCTACTCATCAAATACAGTACTGACAACACTTGGGGTTTTTTGTTTTACTGATCAGGAATTAAATAGAAAAGGAAGTGTTAATATAATCTCATTAAAAGTCAGAAGTGTCAGAAAACTTAAATAACTGTTCTACCAGCAATATTAATTCAGCCTTATTATATTTAATATTTTTCATCTTGCTTTTCTAATTATACAGCTTAATATCACATTACATCTTACACCATTTAACAAATAGCATAAAATATGCAGTACATACAGTGAGACAATACTAATACTCTTGCTGGAACTTTTACTTTCTGATGCTTGGTGACCTGCCTTTTCGCCACAGTGTTACATTAACAGTTTAATATCACTACCGCTGTGAGGCTGAGCGGATCCAGCTCCAGCAGCTGTTTCTTGTAGAAACGGCCCAATTTCTGACCATTGACCAATGCTGGGCATTCCTGAGCCCTCAGAGTGAGCGCTCAGCCACCGGCAGAATAGGGCTTCAGCCTGGATCGTGTCAAGATTTATGCATCTAAATTTAACTGTATGTCTTCTTGCACTGGCACTATTCTCATACAGGTAAACATATACAAGCTCAAGGCCAAGGGAAGGTAACCTCAGTTTTGAGGAAAAATCAGGAGCTAACACCGACTTTAATTACTTCGAGATTTTTTCTAGTGAACAACACAGTAAGCAATGTTTTCACCAAAATCCTTAACAGAGTCATGTGGGAACCAGTTTATCTATGATCTATGTTCTGCTTTTTATTTCCAAGATACTTATGAAATTGATTTAAGAATCAATCCAGTTAAAAACTAATCCTTTGCAAACGTGGCACAGCAATAGTTTGCAATCAAAGAGTACATCGGGCATTAAATGAGGGTTATACGAAGCAGATGCATCAATTTCAAAACAACAATAAGGATAAAGTAAAGAATACAGTAGTGTTAGGACAGCATGAAATGCAAGTGATTTATATTGAAAATACAGTATATAAACCATTCTTCTGGGATTGCACAAGAAAAAAAGAAAGCAAATCTATTTACTGCATAGAAGTGGCTAATGAAAAAACAAAACCAAGCTTATTTCAGAGAGTGGATTCAATTTTTATTGTCATCTGGCACCCAGCCTACTAAAGATGTGTCATTTCATTTCAAAGCCTGTGCTATTGAAGCAGACAGAACAGGCACAAACCACTCCCAGCCCGTTATGTCTACGGCAGGTAGGCTGCGCCGGTGTCATGGTGTCACCCCAGCCAGCAACTCAGCCCCACGCAGCCCCTCACTCACTTCCCCCCCACCCAGGGGGATGGGGGAGAGAATCGG
>JAVKLA010000014.1:26084101-26115036 GCA_034782735.1 Sagittarius serpentarius | reverse complement strand
CCCTGTGGCCAGTGTGGGTCAGCTGACCTGGCTGTCTCCCCCCCCCACCTTCCCCGTGCCCCTCCAGCCTTCTTGCTGGCTGGGCAGGAGAAGCTGAAAAGTCCTCAACTGAGTCTAAACGTGACTGAGCAACAACTGAAAACACCAACATTCTTCTGATACTCAACCCAAAACACAGCACTGTACCAGCTACTAGGAAGACAATTAACTCTATTCCAGCCAAAACCAGGGCAGCCAGTTTATGGATGGCTGCACCTGGTTTCACAAATTCTACGGGTGCCACTGTTATTACTCTTTGTAAAATACTCATCTGCTAACAGCAGTGACTGCGTCCTACTGGGCTGGTCCAGAGTTGACTGTAGACCATAAGAGCCTTTCCATCTTTTGATCCAAGATCCCTGAAACACCAGATAGTAAAAGTAAAGATAGGAAAAGTTTGTTATGTAGTATGGCTTGGCATTCTCCCTGGTACAGTTATACACCCAGGTATATAGCTATAAGCTTTATAATAAGATGTTTTATAATAAGATGTTTGATTTCCTGATACCCAGAAGCAATTTTGGAAGTAACATGGCTCCCGTTTTGGAGAGAGGAGAAGAAGGAACACCCACCAAAACACAAAGAACAAGAGAAAAGTCATAGAAGTTGAAGACTTTGCAGAAAACCTTACAATTGGCAATGCCCATTAGAGAGTGTAAAAAGAGCAAGTCCTCAGTTATCCATTAGATCCTGTCCGTTAGATCCTAGAAGAGCAGTCCGTGACCAAAAAGGTGTAAGAGTTCATGAAGAGCGCTCAGTATTTGACACGGGCTGTCTGGCAGGAAGAAGGAGCCTCAGCACTGCTGCAAGGGCAGCAAACCCTTCATGGAAAAGCGCCCCGTAAAGGAGTCAAGACTCCTGGGAAAGCCATTGCCACTAGCAGAAGAACAAAACCAGGAGCCCTCCTGTCATTCCTTGAGGGTTTGCAACAAACATTTGGACTTGCATTTGCTCATTTCTATTGTGACTCTTAGTTGAATATGCAGATTGAGTGTCTACAGATTTTTATGAAAGGCCATCATTTTGAACTTAAGAATAAACAATCTGGGCTCTTTTCCAGTAGATTTGAATTGTTTGTTGGGTTTTTTGGTAAGAAGGAGTCTCCCCTTTGGGGGAAGTCATTCTTGGCCACAATACCCACGGGCAAACCTCGTTAGAGGAGTTTGTGCCAAGCCAATCAACTTTACCCGCAGCGGCTCCAGGTATTTACTAGAGAAAATCAGATTTTTCTCAGACTATGTTTAATATTTCCACTTGCTAGAAACCATCCAACATTGAGTGGAGGTCAATGAAAACCAACTCTAAACTTCAATATAACTTGTGGATAGCTATAAAAAAAAATGCAACCACTCTCACCTGCAACTCAGTCTCTTCTCCTTTAACATGGAAAGTTTCCTATGGCCTCAAGCAGATAGCCCATTCCGAGGAACAGGGGATAGACCTAAGTCATGGTGTTTAAGAAAGGACTTTTCTTTCATTTCACATGAAGTGTTTCAGATTGACAGGCTTGCAGCCAGCCACACCACAACGCTTCCTAACGAGCAGCCAGCCCCGTGAAGCACTGCTTTCATGGGTGTTCAGTGTTATCAGCAGGGGTGGTGGCTGGAATCAAACTCCTGTGATTTAAATTGATATCTGCTTCTAAAGTACAATTTGCAGATCCATATGTTGTGACTCATTGAAAGCTTGCTAAGATATTATCAGCGTTAATGAAACTAGAAGAGGCACACAGTGACAGATCTCAGCATTGTGTGAGACCCAATTTTCCTCTACACGTAAGAGCAGGTAACTACTTGTAAGCCCACCCTTCACCTATGCGTCTTTCTTCACTATGCCGATAAAAGTACTTGGTAATAAAGCTTCTGGAAACCTGGGTGTTCCTTTAAGTCCCATTATTGGAAACAAATTTATTTTATTTTCAAAGTCTGCATAATCTTGTGTTCTCTCCATTCTTTCCAGTATTTGGAAAGCACTTGACGCTATAAGCAATTCGCAATTTTGAAAGGCTACTCAGAAACGGTATTGTATCATTAATTTGAACAATTTTACCAGTAGCTCAGTAAAATGCTTGAAAGCAAAGTAGGTTGTTTTGGGGGGGGGTCTTTCTTTCTTTTTTTAGTTTAGACTTGTCCTCTTTTTTGTTTTTGACAAAACCACAATCTGATCAACTGTTGCTTTAATTCTTCCACTTTGGTTCTCCACACACCCCCCCCCATATAATTGCTGATGCGCTCCAATTTTGTGATTTTGCCTACAGAAGTATGTTGTTAGCTTTCTGTACTGGGAATAGTTGGAGGAAGAACACCTTTATTAAAAAGGGAGTCTATTTGTTCCTTCAGCGAAAGTAGGAGAAATCGAACAACCTTCCGTATAAACTAACAGAGAACAGCATTAACGTTACTGATACTTTGAGAAAGCTTGAGGAATGGTAGAGAAAAACATAAAGAAGGCCTGATCACTAGAACAAAACAAAGAAAAAAGTTATTTTCTTTTTCCTTTGCCCACCACTTTGTCCGTATCATTAAGAGTATTAAGGGCCTTATGATGGATTCCAGGCATCCTACGCGCAAGCGAGATACTCCAATATACAGAAAATAGGGAAATCATTTAATCGTCAGGAAAATGTGGAAAGTGAATGTGAGGCAAGGGATTTTTTGGTGAGGTATGCGCTATCCCCTTTTTGCCAACACAGTAACCGTATGAAAACATCTATATAAACTGTGATCATCTTTCCAATAAACGGATAGAAGACAGTCATCACTGGGGTCGAAGAGTATAAATTAGCTTTAAACAGTCTAGGTTGTAAAACTGAAAAGCCAAATCCTTAACATCATGCCTCCCCAAAGCAACATTTAGTTCATCATTCCCATCTTCATTTGCTAGCTCCATATGCTGGCTCTCACTTTCCAGATTTCCCATTTTTACCACCTCACAAGCAACGTCTATAAATGAGTCGCAAAATCATTCTGAAGAAAAACCATGAGTAGCTGTGTCTACCCAACTCCTTCAGCCCAGGTGAGAGACCAAGTGACGGCTTTGAAACTCGGGGACACAACGGGAAAGGGAGGAGGGCTGAGTTATGTGGCACTGCATTTAGGGAGCACGGGCGAGTCTACCCAGGGACAACACAGCGACTTCTTCCAAGGTACGGTGTCACCTTCCCACCCGTGCGCACTACGTGGTGTGCGGGAGAAACCTGGCTGTGTGAACTGCAAAGCTTACACATGGCAAAAATACTTCCAAAACCGACAGAAAGGAGAAAAAAAAGATTTTACATTTTCTTACCTCAGATTCGGTGATTTCCGGAAAGGAAAACAATGAAAACAAAATAGAAAGAGGATATCTTTTAAGATTCATTTGCCACCAATATCTTTATTTTGCTTTGGAAGCAAAAAGACACAAGGGTCTCCACAAAGTTTTTTAGTTCAGCTGTGAAGTGACCCTCTGAATTTCACTGATGTTCAGTTTTATCTGGGTTCCTAAATTACCTCCAAAATTTTAAAGTTATACTCAGAAGGCAGAAAAGATAGTATCATTTTCAATAATTCCTCTTTTCTTCGGCTTCATCATAAACAAACAGGGCACTTCAGCCTTTATGTGGAATGGAAGATCCTAATAAAAATATTTCATGCTCATCCTAGTAGACAACTATTTAGAGAATCAAGTTTAACTGGTGGTTTAGAAAGTGCTAACTTTTATATAGGTATTTTGGGATCAGCATGCATGGCATGATCATGTATTAGGTGTAAGTTAAAGCAGGAGACATTTGCTAAATGACAGAACCAAGAACAGAAGCTGGATGCTGGTTCCTCCATCCCAACAAACATCCTCAACCATTAAGTCACAGAAGCAGCCTCTCCTGCAGCCTGGTTTTGCCTCATGTAGGATTGCTGCCTGCCGAAGGACTGCTAGAGCAGAGTGATATTGCTGTGTGACACAATACCTACCTGTCACTTTTCATTTAAAAAAAGCGATTAGACAGAAATTTCATACACCCACAAGCTGCTTCAAAACTCATCAAAATTCTACAAATGCTCTTTTTACCTAATTCCAGCATGTTTTACTCTGTTGTTCATGGGCAATGTTCATTTTAAATGTTCTATTAATTGGAAGTCCAAGCAATCATCAAGGAAACTTTCTGTTTTGATTTATGCACTGTGGGAGTTACCAGGCTTCATTTTCATTTCAGCCCTTGATTTAGTGACAAAGTAGGCATCTTTCTGCAGGAAATGGAATAAAACAAAACAAATCTTTGCTAAAAAAGACAAAACTCCATATCCTGTAGCTTAGCATACGGCAACAAAATGAGGTGATTTTAATGGCAGAAAAGTTACAAAAAAACCCCAAACAAAACCCACCACAACTAAAAAACCAACAAAACCCAAAAAAACAAACTCCATATAAGAAAAGCAAAATTTGAGAAAAACATTTTAGATTTGCACCGTAAGATTAAAAATCCGCAATGAACCTGCCACAGCAATCATAGGCACCACACTGACGTAGCACTCCAGGCAGAGAAGGACAAGTACTGCTATTTAAGCCCGCACAGTGGAATGCCAAAGGCCCGTATTTAAACGGCACCTCGTGGGCTCCCTTCTTCCCCCGGGGCATTTATAAGGGGTGCTTCAGCAGATTACGCGGCGTTCCCTTCCACTACCCAACCCTGTTGGAAAAGAGGAAACAAGCAGTGCTGCTTGCACACTCAGAGGACTGCAGCCCCAAACCACCGCGCTCCAGATCAGCGTCGCTGCTTACGCGAGAGCCTACCGAATCCGACCCGGCCTTAAGGGCAGCCGCAGGCATAGGGTAAGTACAAAACTGCCTTTGCTAAATAAGACGCCCCCAGAATAGCACCTCGCCCACCTCCGCCTTCTTATTAATTGCCTGTCCTTAAATTTCTCTTTTCAAGCCACGGTTCCTGCTGCGAGTGCAAATATATCCGATATAATGGTACATTTGGATGAGGGATGCTACAGAGTCCTAGGTGCCCTTTGCTACGTCATCTTGCTTGAGGAACTACTGTAGACAACCCTAAAGATTCAGAGACTTGTTTAAACTGAGTCCCAATTGCACAAAGCAACATTACAGCTGATGTAAGGATTAAACAGAACGGAATTCAATTCGGCAAGGGTGTAAAATGGTCACGGTTTCGTAGCTTTCCACGCGAGCGCAAGTGTAACAACAGGCACTGAACGCAGACGCAGCGGGGAGGAGGAAAGGGCAGGGCTCGCGCAGCTGCAAACCTGACAGTTACGCGAGCGTGAAGCCAAAAGTAACTGCACGCGGAGCAATCGCACCCACCTGGGGTTGGGCCAGCGAAGTGGACTCAACCTTCCCGCCCCCCAAAACTCCAGGAGAGTGGGGGAAGCACTACTGCAACCTTGGCTGGCTCTCCTGAAAACGTACGCAGCAGCCTCCAGGCATCAGCAGGGGCACCAGCCGAAGCCGCCCGAGAGCGAGGAGCCCCTGCCTGAGCAGAGTCGGGGGGACCACTTCCAGTCCTCCCCTCAGCCACTAACTCATCTTGGAAGCCAGCGCAAAGGGCACGCAAGATACGGATAGCACAACTGGAACGGTTCACCTCACAGGTTTTGAAGAAGATTGCCATTTCAGTGAACATCTCCAGCTTTTTTTTTTTTTCGTTAAATCTGTCACAACACTAAATCATCCTTGAGAATCTTCTGCCTTATGATCTCCACAAATTATTTTTAACACTTATCCACAAAAGTGAAATGATTCCTTCATCTCTATTTGCATAGCCTTTTAAAGTGATAAATCCTTTCCTGACAGGCCTTCAACGCACATTAAACAGAAAAGACAGAGTCAGGCTTGGGTAGTCGTTATTACTCTTCCCTAAAGCATCTGTATCTTTTTCTTAAGAAAAACTCACGCCAAGGAAGGGATCTGAGGGGGAACCACAGGGAAACCCAAAACATACAAAAAATGGTTCTGATGCTTTTTTCAGTTCTTGGAAAACCACAGGGATAGCACAAGATCCAATTAACCACTCTAAGATCCCAGCTTTATTTCCCTGGCTCCTGAGAATATTTGGCTAAGTTTTTACAGATTTTCCTGCAGGAGGCAAATCTTTCATGTGAATATTGGACTGCTTATATCCCCACTGAGCTTGCCAAACTAATACAGCGAAGCACTGCAAGGTTAAATATGCTCTGCTTGGCTGAGCTGCGCTCCTATTAGACAGATACTAAAAAGAGAAGAATTAAGCGGAATAAAATGAGAACGTATACCAACATGCTAACAGCAGTCAGCAGATGGATTAGCTTCACAAGGCAGGACTAGTGTACAACAGTGACAAAGATGAAACGTCTTGTTCTCCAGCCTTGAAAATACCTTTCAAGATGACAGGACAGGAACTGTAATGGTAACTTTTCTTTTATATATGTGTATATATACACACACAGGAAATGCCAAAGGAACGGGGCTCTATAGATGACCTGAAAACATTTCCAAATGCTGTGCAGGCAAGCAGCCTAAAAACAAAACAAAAAATGGGGAACTAAGGAATAACTAAATGAGGCAGAAACATGGGAAAAGAAGGAAGAGAAAACAAAGTCGAAAAAAAGGTCCCTCGTTCCCTCAGCCTAAAAAAAACCATGTCTTTATTCTAGCCTTTTAACATATTTGTATTTACTTCAAAATTATGTATTTTTTATCAAAAACTAGCTGTCTGCATCAGCCCCGTGTAGATATATGTCAAGTCAAACAAACAGGGCTTGGTTCACTACAACTGGCTGAAAACCCACAGACAGATCAGTCACAATAACCGATTTGCAGTGACTCCAGTCTTTGTTACAAACATGGGAGGATATTCGGAAATGCTGACTTTAGCCTCCTAAACCTGATTTTCCAAGGTTCCCTTTAGTAAATGGAGAGAGGGAGAAGGTCTTCCAGAGGCGATCCAGAGCAAAACCTTAACTCAAGGTGTGATGTCACCTTCTACTCCGGCCAGCCCAGCCCAAGCGGAGGCCGTGGCCGAAAGGGGCGACTCTGCTCCTTCCTCTCGTCCTCCTCCCTCACCCTGGACCTGGCACTCGGGCAGCCATGGAGCAACTCAGACCCACCGGCTCATCCGGCTGAACGCTACGCACCAAGAAAGAAAGAAAGGGTTTTCTCTCGGGCAGTTGCTTGCTCCAAAACACTCCGTAATACACGACTGCTAGATCTAAAGTCTTTTATCTAATAAAAGATTTTTCTGTTAAGCATTTAACTTTGACATTTTCTTTAAAAAAAAAAAAAAAAAAAAAAAGGCAGACAATTACAAGTTTTGTTTTGAAATGGGAGACTTCAAAACGAATCTTCTCCCACAGTTTTGGTTTCTGTGAATCAGCGTTTTCTGATGGAAGAAACTCTTGCTGGAAAATTCCTGACCAAATTTATTTCCATTGTGCAGCCACACAGTTAACTGCTGCATGAATACTTTATCTGAACTGCAGCACCCTATGTGTTTCATAGTTTCTTCACTCACATGCTGAGAGGTTTGGTAATTTATTACTTAGTTAAAACAATACTGACGAGTACAGATTAAGTGGTATTTCAGCAACCTTAGTTGCCAAGGTTATTGTTGTCTCTGCTGTCGGAACTGAAGAGCAGTTGAAGCACTTTCTCCATCCCCCAAACCCACCCCAAAACAAATCTTGCCAAATCAATGAAATGCATCAGTGATCCCCGGATAAGCACATGTTTCTCTGGGACAGAATCACCTCTTCAGTGCTCCTTGCCCCAGTATAAACAAATCTAATTTTAATCAAGTGCTGGTGTCATGAGGCAGCAGAACTTAAGCCAAGCAACGAAGCGGAGAAAATTAGCTGTATTAACAACCAACGTACACATGAGTTAGAAGTAGTCCTGTACAAACTAGAACTGAAAGGGCATTGGGGCAGAAGCAACAACATTGATGTCTGACCTGGTGTATTTAAATAAAGACGAGAACTACTTTACTGATCCCCATATATTATTATTGCATTACAGACAGAGAGAAGCAAGAAAAAAAATTGCATGAGGTAGAAAACGAGTGCCTCAAAGGGCCTTTGTGTGTACAAAGCCTTGAAAACTTCTATTAAGGTCACATGATCAATATAAAAGTATTGACAGGATAGTCTTGGCAGTTTTATGCTCTTTCGGCTCTCACTGCCTGATACCACAGTCTAAATTAATTTTTCCACCACTGGCTCTCTCTTTCATACTTAAGATTGTGTGTGCAGAAATACTTTCCTGTATTTAAAAAATCCTAGATGCTATCTACTATCTTATACATTGCCTTGGCTTTTATAAATTACAGAACGCGCTGCGATGTTCTGCAACATTAGTGCCTAACACAGAAATGGCAAGGCTCAGCAGGTCAAGTTGAGAGCTAATCGGGTATTAGCAACCGAGGTATCTTGTACATCTCCCATTTCACGTGGGTAGATCTTCCTGGAATTTAGCATTTTACAAAAGTGCCTAGGAACTCTACTACTGGAATGATCTCTCGCCGTAAAATACACGGCATGCATAATCACCTTTTTCATATCTAACGCAGCATTGCTGCTGCTCTGCTCTACCGTGCCTAACTCTTGCTTTCACCAAAGGAAAACACATGAGAGAAGCGGCACATTGTGCTCTTCTGCTGCCCAGGGAACGCCTGAAAGCAGAGCAGCAGCCCTCCCTGTTCATTAAGCACGTGTCCTGCATGCGTGGAGAGGAAAGTTAGCCATCAGACAAGGTTGATGAGGCACAGAGAATGCCCAGAACTTGGCATCTTCTGTACACCACATAGGCAGGCCGTGGTACATCCAGACCAAGGATGCAGCACTCCAAAGAAAAAGGGGAAGGAGGTTTTCAGCAATAAAAGCAACTAACATAAATATGCCCGTTAAGTAGCTCTCTCCCAGCAACTCTACGTAACTTCTACATATTGTTGTCTAAGCTAATCTTCTCCATGATTGGTGCTTAAAACTGTCCTAGCATCACTTACACTACTGTAATTAGGACCTCTTTTTCAGGATATAATTTCTGCTCCTTCAGACTCAGTCAGATCCACTTAGTTACATGTAACTTACGCCACTTCATCCATCAGCTCTGAATCCAGCACAGTAACTTGCCTACTTCTGCATTTAAATTGCGCTTGGCCTTCAATTTTGCAGTGCAAGTAGCCTCTTGTTCCTTGCTGGGGCTCACATGTCTCATTTCTTCTTAAACTACAACAGCTTCAGCAAAACAACATAAAAAGGGTTGATTTCAAGCACTTCAGTCAATGACTACCTCCTACAGAAGAGCGCTAAGATAACACCACTGGTCTGAAATAACACCACTTTCACATTAGGACTAACACAAAAGCCTACTGTTGATGAATGATAGAAATGTAATTAGTATGAGTTCACAGCGTTGCTTAAATCGCTATTATTTAGAAGAGCCCTCTCTACTTGAGCTAGGCTTTTGATATGCTCCGAATTTGAGAATCGGTAGTAGTCACCAAAAGAGGAGTGCCCCAGAAGAGCTCACAGGCATCGTATGAAATCAGGGGAACTTCATTCACCGATAACACCCCAGGCCCCGCTGCTGCCAAGAGATCTGGCAGCCAGCAAGCGGTATTTATGCCCCAAAGCTTTGTAGCACGCTGGGAAGTTGCAGGGGTGGTGGTGGCGGTGTGTGTTTTAAAAGAGCAGTGCAATTTTTGCTTATATTTTACACAGCTGTTGAAGAGGTATTGCTGCATCGCCAAGCATCACAAGTATGGGCAGATACCGCGGCAGGTGTCAAATTCCTTGTGCGTCACCTGAGAAGAGCAGGAGTGCATCTCTGGAAGAGCTAGGAAGACCAGCAATACTGTGCAATTTCATGGTTTCCTGGTTATTGTGGTGATAGCCATGGTTGTTGACAATCTTTCCAACAGTATTAATTAAAGGTGATAATTATAAAACCTTCAGAAAAGTTCCTGAGATAAAGCCTGATGATAACCCACAAAGATTCTGCATCCGGAGTTAATGAAAGGTAGGAAAAACAAAGAACAGTCTCCACAGTAAGCAAAAGCATATTCCAGAAATTAGTGATTTAGCCAGACTCATGATAGCATTTCATTAGCCACGCACCTTTGCCAACGCAAACACAAATCATAACTCAAAGCTGCCATTAAAATTGCGGAAAATACTAGACTTCTTTTGTCTTCTGTGATTTCTCCGCTTCTGAATCTATGTTGCCATATTCAAAGTGTGCCCCATCTTCCCAATACAGTGCTTCTGAACCTCCAATGACTCTGCCTTTATTTTTTGTCAAGTCTAGAATGGAATTTTACAGGCCTCTATCTGGTATAAGGAATGTTACTTTGGTTTTTATCTTAATGGTTACATTTTTCTGGCACATCAGCCTAGTTCTCTTACTTTACTAATGACTCTGCTTCTAATTTGCATCATAGCATACATACAGTAAAACAAACTCATGACTGAAATCAGAAATTTTGGGGGTTTTAGTCCTTACAAAGCAGCATACAGAATAAAAACGTCTATTGCCTGAAGAATGTGAGTCTGGCAATTCCAGCACTATTTTGAATATTTTATTTCTTTTTTCTTCAGGGAGTTCATTTTCTATTCTCTTGGGACCTTGTACACACCCCCAGAAAAAGTCTTCCAGTACTCTTCTAATTTTATGCTATGTCTTTTAGGTTTTTAATGACCTTCGATCCTATTACTCATGCAACGGTCACATTTTATTCCGGTGGGATATACAGCGTAAGAGGTGTTTCTGTACTCCCCCTGCTTTCCCCAAAGAAAGGAGTCTGCACGGGGAAAAGGTTTGGGGCGATGGGCTGTTAGAGCAACGAGCACTACAAGTCTTTTTTTATTAGACCTTGCTGCCTGACTTTCCCAATGCCTTCTTAAGGATCTTGGACAAAAGACGGTTATGTGCCAAAGAGCTAAGGGACCAAGAGAATGGGCATCTTCATGGAATAGCGAATGCAACATGAAATACTACTGAACCACAGAAAGAAAAAAGCACGCTTACCAGATTATGGGGTTTTGAAATCCTACCAGATACCTCACTATTTCTAAATGTCCAAGCTACAATGACAGTGGTTTGGGGTTTGTTTGGACTTTTTTTAATAAATTAAACTGTAGATTAACTAAAATGATATAAAATCGCCAGTTATCACAGCATTTGTAACAGCGCATCAAACACAGCAGTCATGATGTTCTGGTCCTTCCCATTCTGATAGATGAGTGGGCACTGCAAACAGAGGAACGACGTATCAGGAAGGCACAGCGAGTTCTCCCAGGATTTCACTGGCCACACACCAAAATCCCAGGATGGGGATGTAAAGATCTGCGGTGCAGAAAACTGGAGGCAATGCTAGTTTGAATTAAACTGACATGTTTTAGACATTTATGCAAGCATAAACTGAAACAGTCTGGGGATTTCAAAAGCAGCTCTTCTCTTCTTTACTTGTGATGGCAAATTTAATATGAATTATTTTCTTAGGACCCTGAAAGCTCAAATTGTTGATAGGGGGAGGTGGCTCCCTGGGAAATACCATGCAAAAGGGTAATTATATGACATTTCACCCAATATGACCTTGAGATTCAGAAGCCATGAGTCAGTTTCACATTGCCCTGTTCAACATTTTAAAAAAGTTTTTTCTGGTATGGCATACAAAGAAAAATTGGCACCTGGACAAGCATCAAAGTCTCCCAAATTGGGGATTAGAGTGAGCTCATCTCATCATGGTAAGAACTAGTCTTTGTTCCCAGTGTGACATCTTGCATTAATAGGAGATCATTTTCTCACAATCACCGCCATTCATCTGGAGTGCAACAGGGGTCTGCATCGAACAACTCCTCATTGAATTGCAGAAAACAGGGAAATAACTGCCGAGTTTTCCCGGTTACGCTATTGATATTTAAGTGCCGTTCTCTGTGGGGACGTAACAGCTTAACTCCAAAGAGGCTGTGACCTATTTCCATGATTACTGCTGCACTAATGAACAAATGGCTTCTAAAAAGGACATAACCACACCGCGGAAGTTTGGAGAAAGATGGATGCTCCCAGGACAACAGGCTGTGTTGGACAGAATATGTAACTCCGGGAATCAGTTGCTCTAATTCTGTACTGAACAACAAAATAAATGTTTGTGTACACATGCACAAATATTTTCATATTGATTCTGTGTTTAGCTCTGAATCCTCTTGACTTTGAGGCTATTCTCATGGCATCCTAGCTTTGGAGGAGAGGGAAGGGTGAAGACCTGAAAACACATATACTGTCCACATGCCCAGCACTACCAAGGCTGTAGAGAGTGAGAGAAGTCCATACTAATGTCAGACATCTCCTTTTCATGAAACAGTGTCTTCAGTGCGGTGTCTGTTTCACTAAGGCAAGCTTAAATGACAGACAAAAATCTCATTTTCATTGAGAATTTGCCTTTTCACCCTATTTGGCATCAGGGGTGGCAGGACTGAAAGGTCAGCAAGATCATGGAAGTCCATGAATGAATCTAAAATAGCGCTTGAGCTCGTTCAGGCACCAAGACCTTTGTTTTACAGAAAACGACCATCCAAGTTGCTTTAATCATGAGAGCAGAGTTACATGATGCAATTCTTCATCCCTAAGAAACCACATTCAACCTCTCATCGCTGTGAATTGCATTTAAACAGTACTAGGTGGGAAACGAGCGCAGTCGCCTACGTGAAAAGCCACTGCCTCTTTTGAGACCATACATACGTAAAAACTCACCGATTCCTAGAAAGTTTGCAAGTTTAACTTGAAGGAAGAGAAGCTTCTCTGCTTCTAACCACTGACTAGGCTAAACTTAACACAGAAGCACAACAGACAAGACTCTCCGCTACATGAAAGATTTGCTCAAAACAACAGAAGTGATTCTACCTCGGTACGTGACAGAGCTCAGATCCGCTCAGCAGGGTCCGTAACGATCACTTGCCAGGTGAATGGCACAAAGATGCAACCAAGTCCAGCTGTGCCCTCCCCAGGGAGGGGAACTTCACACAACACACGATTTTTAAGAAGTTCATTACATCGGTTTCTTTCCTTTCCCTATAGCTGGCACATAGATTTCCAAAGCAATTTACATCCACAAAAGATAAAAGGAACAGGCATTAACTGTTTTAAAATATGAGAAAAGAATTTCACCTGACTTCAGCCCTGCAGAAGTTAAGCATCTCATCCAAGATTTGCATCTGGGTTTGCTCGATAGTTCATGGGTAAGACAGGCACTTCCAGAGGGTTCTTCATCTCATCTGTCTTGCACAGCTGTATCCACCACTGCAGAGGAACATCCTGATTCCTCACAGATCACCTCTGTTTTGACCAGATAGACTATCTGGCAATTCGAAAGCCTTTCCTGGGGAAAGCGGTGCTAAAACTGGTGTGTTCCCCAAGATGCCGTGGTTCTGTTGAATCAGTACTTTTCAAAGAAAAAGCAGTTTGTGAAAACATAAACCAGCTCTCCTCGCTTAGGCTTTTCTTGCCAAGAAACTAAATCAGCAAACCTCTAGAAACAGCTTTGTCAAGCAAAACAATTTTAAAAGGGTATTAACAGCTCAGAGACAATTACCTCTAGTTGCACATTTCAGCCACCAGCCTGCATCCATCACTGATATTTTCTGCATTCCCAAACAAAGAAGTCTTGCTCAGAAAGCAGCCACAACCTCTCTGCAAAGCAGCCTGCGGTAATTCACAGCCTGCGGATGAATACACTTACCATAGGTTATTCTGCCCTACTGACCTAAATGCTCCTTGGGTCATTTACGGGCTAAGAAGGAACAGGGTTTGGAAGCAAGCCCTTAGCAACTTTCTCTCTTGAGGGTAATGGATTAGTTTCAAAGAAAAACAAAGAATATGCAAATTATGTGTTAATCCGTGGAGATCTGTAGATGGTAAGCCCTGGAACAGGTTGTCCGAAGAGGCTGTGGATTCTCCAGTCTTGCAGATTTTTTTGATCTGAACTGCACAAGGGTCATGAGCCACCTGCTACAGCTTTGAAGTTAGTCTGACTTTGAGCAGGAGACTGGACTAGAGACTGTCAGAGGTCCCTTTCAACATAATATTTCCGTGTCCTATCAGGTCTTCCAAAAATCAAGTTGTATTTTTTGATCCACATTCTCCAATTGGAGTTTGACACTGGTGGATGAAGCAGCCAATATTAGAACAGTTAACTAAGTACTCATTTATTTGCCTTCACCTCCATTTACATTTAAAATCATCTTGCATTGCCGCAGGGTGGGGGAGGAATATATAAAAAGACCTTATAATATATGAGAATCAGAAGCATTAAATTTTGGTTTTAACCCATGGAACTTCATAAATATGGAACAATTTCTTTCTTTGAGCTTTACTGTTCGAGTATAGCATATTTAACTGAAGGACAGCGAGCTAACATAAGTAAATATACGTCTCTATCAATACTGAATTACATATAACTTGTCACAGAAGAGACTTCATGTGTGTGGATTTGTTGAAACCCGCCTTGAGCAATTATACCGAGCATAGGGACGTTCAACACTGCCGTCATTACATACTGTCTGGTCTCCTGAAAATAATTCCCAAGTTACATGCGACTTCTGACATGCTTTTCCCCAGCTTTGACCCCTAAACAACACAGAAATTGCACAAAGATTTTAAGTACCCTTAAATCCATTATGCATGAGTAATTACGAGACTTCAACTGAAGATGATTACTCGTGTTGTTCTCAAGCTATATTTTATTAAATACGTGAAACACAACAAATAAAGGTTGTTCTCTTAAGCTAGATCCAAAACTAGGGCTTATAAATGAGTCATGGCTCATCAGTGATGCATTAGATAAATTACACTAGTGCTTTTAAAGATACTGAGAAATCTCTCAATTGTTAGTGTTGTGTCTTATCTATGCTCACTCAAACTTGGCCCTACGAAGCATCCTCCAGGCTAGGCTGAGTAGGATCCTTTATTTTGTTTTCTTTTTGTCTGTCTTTATAACAAAAAGGAGTGTTCCATTCTTAAAAATCAGACTTTTTAATCTAATTACTTTTTATTGCAGTGTTCCAGTTAACTGGTAATATCCCTCATCTCTCCTGCACCTTTCTGTGGCACACTTAGAAAGAGTAATATAAACTTTAGATGAGAAATGTATGTATACTGTAAATTCTTTGCAATAGGTCTGTTTTGTCTGTGTCTGTGCTATGAAGCCCTGATTTTTCTGGACCCTCTAGGTGCTATTGTAACACAAAGTTTAAATAATGTTCCACCCTGGTCATACTGAAGCTGACAGTTTCCAGCAAAGATTCTGGAAGGCTTCAAGATTTCTGATTTGTAATAAGTCTGTTCAGAGTTGTACATGATCTCACCTTTTTGTGCTTTTTTCCTGCAATCAAGATACAGAGCATGTATGTGCATATGCTTTTTAACATAGAGTAAACCAACGGAGCTGAGCAGTTCAAGCTTCCCCGCTGTTTTTTAAGCAGCCGAAAATCAACAGAAAGACATTGTTCTTGGTTCTTTCGGGCTCCCAGATTCTGGGATGTTTTCTTGCTAAGTGTCAGGCAAGGGAGAGACAACTACACAGGAGCTGTTTTAAGACACCTTTTAAATTTGGTGGCAATAGAGAAGTACTTTCAAGGAACAATTCATTAAGTCCTTTTTTTTCTTTCTTCCCCATTTTGCACGAAATGCATAGGTCCCATAGGTGTCTTCTCTGCACTGACTATATGGAATAGTCCAGACATGAGCTCAGATGTATGTAGGTGTCTATCTCCACACTGACGATTCCCCAACACTTCTAGTCTTAAACCATGTGTTACCCCTCCCTTCAGACAAGCGTTTCTCAGCTCACAAAGGTGATGAAATAAAACCTTCCAAGGATGGCTGGATCACAGAGAAGTTTTGGCTGATTTCGCAGTATACTGGCATAGAAAATTACAAGTTTCCATAATTATTGATACTTATTCTCGTGCTGTCTGAACTTGCAATTGATTGCTCTTTTCTAGAAATCATCTGCCACACAGAATGAAAACAAAGAAGAACTTCAAATCATGAATTGCTGGATTTCACCAATGCCTCAGTCTCAGGAAGCGGTAATCCCTTAAGCATTTTTCTGACCCCGTTTTCCTATTTCTGTTGTGAATTACCAGACTGCAGACCACCTTTGTGACCCTGGACTCGGAATAAAGGGATAACGCCTAACAATGCCTAGATGTTCCCAAGCGACTGGTGGCTCTGGGTGTCCATCTCGAGATATGGGAACAGGGACAGGCTTTAATGAATCATAAAACCTGATACATTTGAAGTCACTGCTCTTTTCTAAAATCCTAGGCCATAGCCAGCTTAGCTTCTTGGCAGATTTGCACACCAAATGTTCCTCAGCGTACCAAACAGTTCCCCCGATTTCATTCCTGTCTCATCCCACTCCATTTTACATTTGTGCGCTGTACTACAGCAGTGCAGCGCAGCTAACGGGACCACTACACCCAAAAAGTGACTCTCGCTGCTCCCTCTGACAAAAAACCTTGCTCTCGTAACACCACCACTCATTGTCGGTTTGATCAAAATCCACCCGTGGAGTTTGAAAAAGGTTACAGCCACTTTCAGTGTGGCGCACAAACATAAATTAAACAAATCACCTATGCGTTCAAAATCCTACAGCAACAACCCTTTATGATAGAGAAATTCTCCCCTTCCATACCAGATTTAACAGCCTAGCGTGACTAAGGATAAAACAAACAACGTAGCAAGAGGAAAATAATTCCCACCTTTCTTCAGCTCTTATCACAGCGCCGAGGGTTGTACTATTCATCCCTGCCTCGAGGGCTGCTCTGCCAGAGCAGAAAAAGACACCTTTCCCTTGTCCTTTCTGGGCCGACTCCCCCGAGACAGCAACTTCAATAAGAGCTGTCGGTACTCGGCAGGAATGGGCTTTTGTTAATAAGCGGTGGAGAAATACAATCCTCCATCTAGTAACTTTGGTGCTAATTAAGTGAAGGCATTAGCAGACTGATTCAATATATCCAGAGGAGCCGCACTTAAAGTGCCAGTCTGCTCAACCTCCTACCTTCTCCAGAACCCCACCTTTGATCCTAATCTACCTTCTTAGCTGCTTCTCATATTCCTTCTTCCCATCATTTGTAAGGTAAATTCAACAATGAAAAGCTATGTTTCACTCCTCACTTTTCATCTGCTGCTCCCAGCAATTTCACGGCTGTCCCTTTTACTGGTTTTGCTCTCGTTGAAGCCTCCAACAATTCCTTGAAACTCGAGGCGTCGACTTAGCCTCCATCCCCCTTGGCCTGTTTCATGACTTTCAGCAGCTCACATTCAACACAACATCCCGATTCACACCACCTACTCTCCTCCTGCTACTTCAGTGCCAGGGTCTTGTCTAAGGACTCTCGCTACACTTCTCTTTAAAGCGCCATGACTTCTCCGCTGCTTCCTCCGTTTCCTTCTTTGCCCCTATGAAGTCTGGGATGAACGGTATCCTTTTTATTTATTTGGTTTCCTGTGGGAGTATGTTATAAGGCTGTTCTGTGCAAGTGGGATGCAGAAAGGGAGGGTCTCTGCCTGCCTGCTCCCAGCTGCCGCATGCTGCAGGGGCTGGAAGTCACTGGTGGGAGAGGGAAGCTGTTCCTTCCCCAAAAGCAACAGGCCGTGCTAACCTGGGGGAAACCTTCCAGACCACAGGACGTGCAAATGCAAGAGGCACACAGGAAGGAAGGAAGGAAGGAAGAAGGCGGGTGAGCATCAGAGGTCATGTCAAGACAGAGATTTTCCCCGAGAGCAGTGAGGAACTCTGTGGAAACTATTCAAACCAGGAAGTCACCAAAGTGAAAAAGACTGACCCTGCAAGTACAAGGTGAGCAGGATTTGTTTTCTTGTCCTTCTGTTTTAATCTGATCCTATTCAGAAGTCGCCGTGTTAACAGAATTAACAGCACCCTGGTCACTTTTAACATCCCTCAGTCAGTATGCAGGAAACCTTCTTCATGTTCTCACTCTCTTGGGTCCACCACATTGAGGCTGTATCCAAACATTGCCCTGTTTCTCTCTGGAAGATTAATTTCTATCTACCAAGTCCCTCTAACTAATTTCAGCAGCCACTACTCAATCTTCTCAACTTCAAATCCATTACTAAGACCCTCTTCTACCACGTATAAATTAAAATATTACACATGTGGCAACATAAATGTATCCACCTTGACCCTCCCCACTCTGTACATTACTCTGTAGAGCAGAAGTTGTACAGGGAGTAAGACGCTTCTACTTTGGTGTCTATGCATAGGTGTCCACACAGAAGTACAAGTTGTCTACACTACCACTACAATTGATGCAGATCCAGTCAATACAATCACCCTAGGGTGATTCAACTCGTGTTGAAGTCAACATCTAGGGTACAATCCACTTGTCGTAAACACAGGACATAGCCAAGTCACTAGACATAGCTGTCTAGTATCATATTCACTAGAATACCACCCTAGCTCCCAGCTGCCTGTCCAAAAGGGCATGGAGCAGGTCTCCTGCAAGCCTGTATGGCACCTACCTGCCCATGAAGATGTCCCAGATTCTCTAGCATGTCTCAAATACCACTATACATCTACGTTTAGGCAACTGAATTGAGGTCATACTGGTAAAGAGCTGAACCACTGCTCTCTATGCCTTACTGACCATACTGCCTGGAAGCTTACGCACCCCGGTACACGCTGTAACACTCAACCCGTCACGGGAATTCAACAAGTAATAATAGCAAAGAACATTTACCATTCTTTCATTTCTCTAGGCAAACATTTACCTGTTAATCTGAAAAAATCAAGATGGATATTTTCTAAGTATCTATCCTGTACCTTGCTCATTAGATGAGCAGGACACGGGGTTTTCCCCTCAGTGGCAGCAAACTTCTGAAGCTGCCTGTAGAAAAGGAGAAAGTCTTACAAATCCAGGGTGATAAATAAGTCACTTAGCTTTCTTCGCATGAATGGATTCATTATGTGCAGATGTTTGGTGCACTTCTACAGGTTTTTACAGAAGAACAAGTTACTTCATTATTGTGTTATTTGACCAGAAATGAAGCATGGACTAATGCCATCTGGAGAAAAAAAAAAATTCCTGTGCTTTTGAGTTAGAACCTTAGGCGAATATAAAAGATACATGCAAAATGAACAAGAATATACCTGGAGATGCTAGATGACTCCTGCGATAAATAACAATTCATCAGAAAATAAAAAACTGAGTTTTTCATTACACTGCTCTCTATATATTGTCCTTTAATCTGCTTTGGCAATTTTACTACAACATCCAGAAAATCACTTTAAATTGTACTCTGATAGATCCTCTCCAAGACGAAGAAAAAAGTGAGCACAAACTATTTCATTATAGCAAGCAAGGAAGTTGAGCATCCATGGCAATCTTCTAATTCCGTTTATGCCTTGGATTAAAAAAAGTGACTCACGTGAGTACTTACACTGGCAACTACAGACAAAAAAAAAAAGCTAATTATAAATTGTATCCCAATACTTTTGTGAGTTATATGACAAAGAGTTCCTTATTTTCAAATCTTTTGGCAGCAGAGTACAAAAATCCTCTTTCAGATACTACTGACATCCAGGTAAGTTAGACAAAACAGTAACTCAGAAGCATCCCCATGCACTAGCAAGGAATCAGACCACCACCACAACCATAAGTTTTCTAATTTCTTCAACAACAGACATGGTCTAAATAGAAAAACATTATTTGGGGCCAAAAATACCTCAAACACTGCAGAAGCAGTGCTAGAGCAGGGTAGCTGCTGACGAAAATGCTTTATGGCCTAAAAGGCTGGTTAATCAGTAAGTTTTTTGTTAGGAGGGACATACACCAGGCAAAGCAGCAGCATTTTCTCCCTCCCGTCAGGGCACAGCAGGGGCCAGGGTCTCCCCTGGGGCCAGGGGCAGTGGGAGCCCCTGCCCAGGGCACGGCTACTACTTTAAACTGCCCTTGAGTAGCCTATGATACTAATCCTGTTGAAATACACTGTTTCTAAATGAGAGTGCATAGGAAATGCTTTTTCCGCTAACAATCAGACTGAACCCAGGAAAACTGAAAACTCCAGTCAATGGCATATACAAAGTATAAGTGATTTTTTCTTTTTTTTTTTTAACATTAGTAAGAGTATAATGCCACATTATCACAACCAGTACAGAGTTACCATGTTGCATACATCCTACATCTGATGTTTAGGTGCCTTAGCAAAAGACAAAGAACATAAATAGAAAAATACTCCATTACAGATGTTCAGACCTGAAACTCTCAGGGTTTGCCATAGGGCATTTTGGTTTGCGGTTCTTCTATTTGTTTGCTTATTTTGGCATCTAATTTGCTGTAGGACTCTGCAGAGTACCGAAAAGCAGGTGTGGTGATACTGCAGAACACAGTAAGGGCAGGTGTTACGTGGACGTCCTTCAACTGTAGCACAGGGTAAAGAACCAGCAAATTTATCCCCAAATCTACGTACGCTGTACCTGGCGAGTTAGCCCTACCTACTTGCTGGCCACCACCACTTTCTGGCATTGTAAAAGACTTGCAGTAGATGTTCGCTCTAGTGATTACCTCCCGATTGCATGCAACAGGTACACTTGCCTGTCTACCCAAATACTCCAGCTAACCTATGCTCAACCTAGGAAAGCACCAAAACTGTGTTTCTATTGAAGGCAATAGATCCAGAAACATTGTTTAAAATGAAGAAGATGCTTAAAGGGCTTTTGGATTCCTTCCTATTAGAGCTTCCTATCATCAGCTAAAAAAAAAAAAAACCCTCAAACAACTGCTAAATCAAAGCATCCAATGTAAACAAAATTCTACTACACAGTATTTTGTTTCCATAGCACAAGTCATAGACAAGAAAGATACTAATTACAGCACTAGTGCAGCTGTATTAATTACAGCTGCATTAATTAGAGCAAATTTCTGTGATTTAACTAGGTTGGCACTTAAAAGCGCTTGTTCAATTACGATACATTTCAGACCTCTGTCCACCTCTCCTCAACAAGTTGGTCAACTTCTAAGTGAGTGCTGGGGGGGTTACACAGGTATCCATTCAAAGGAGGTGATGCTTCATAAACGTTATGTCTTCAGCTGCCCTTGTGTTACCAAGAGAGCTAATAAAACTGGCTAGCAGGCAGAGCTCAGCCTGTTCAAACTATTGCCTGCTACAGCCCTCAGATCCTAGGATTTTGTTGCTCATTTTGGGCCTGCCCTGACAAGTGTCAGTCTACAACATTCTGCGTTGCTGAAAAACCTTTTAAACTCAAAGTGATAATTTCAACAACAGCCAAAAAAACACAGTTTGCCTTTACAGGCTACATGAAACAGGGTAGGAGAAAGAGAACACTTCTGGGCCTGGATTTCTCAAATCTTGAGGATGATGCCGAGTTTTTAATCAGCCCATACTCTTATTTAAAAAAAAAAAAAAAAAAAAAAAGGAAAAAAACCCCCACACTGCAACAATGGAGACATTTCCTATGCAAGGATGGGGTAAAGGAAGAGTGACGCAGGAGCCAGACCTCAGGACTTAGTTCTTTACGTGTGGTCAGGGCCTTTCTGAGATTTTTACGTTCCAGTACACTCATGCCTCAGCTGAGGTTCTTGCCAGCCCAAACTCTTTCACTCTAAGTTCAACAGTACTGAGGTACTTAAAGACCTGCAAGTCTACCTCGCATAAAAGGAAGAAAAACTGAAGAATAGTCAGTAGGATGAAGCTTTTGCCTTCAATATCACCATTCCACTGAAAGGAAAAGACAGACAGTCCATATCATATTGCATTCGTACCACAGCACTACTGTTGGGACACCACCATCCCACGATCAAACAGACTGTGCAGGAAACGGAAGGGGTAGAGGAGAAAGACCACAAGAGAAAAGTTGGGGAAAACGTGAGGATGTTGTACAGCAGAAGGGCACGCCTTTACTCGAAGCTGGGATGCCAACTAAACAGCATGGCTTTGCCACACGACTCCAGTTCTACGTTGGCAAGCAGCTAACAGGCTCCTCTTAGCAACTTGAGATTTAGGTGTATACGTCAAGCATTTAACGTCTAGTAACGGTCTATATTAATAAGGGAATGCAGATAATATGTTCATAAATACCATTAACTTTTAAAACCTCTGAATACATAAATAGACATGAATCACAACATACACAATCATCCTGCTTCTTTAAAACTGGTGGTTTACATAGGTGTTTGTTCTCAGATGAATTTTTAACTAGACTACAATGACCCAAAAGCCAGGAAATTGTGAAAAGACACTGATTTTCAAATGGCCTGTAGCCACAACTTAACCTAACCAGATTTTTGCAGGTTGTGATGACTAACTAAATAAATGTCACTGTCTACAGGAACATATGTTAAGAGAAACTCTGTGCATGAGCATATACATGTGCATGTGCTAGTGTGATACCCAAATTCAATTAACAGGTCTCTACTAAAAATATGTCTCTACAACAAGAGAAAGCTAAGTAAAAATACAACCTCAGGCTTGACTGAAGAGGCAGTGAAGAGGCTGAAGCTGTGGAAATGGAATGAAAACACAAAATTATTTTAACTCTAAGTAAATAAATCCTCAGATCAGGAAAAACTCACTAATAAACATTGTTACTGAGATCTAGAGAAAAACTTTGCTTAACAAAACGGTAACATAAACGTAGAAAACTATGCTGTGCTCCAGATACATACTGGCCTGAGAGGAAATATTGGTTGCAGTGAAGCTGGAGACCTAAATGGCCTGCATGTGGCACTCAGCCTACAGGCACATTGATTACCCTTCTATACAAAATCCAAAAACGCATTCCTTGCATGTCAGCCAAAACACACATCACAGGACATTCAAAACAGCATAAGGGATTCAGATGATCATTTACATACATCTCAATAGGAATTAGGTAACCCTACTCCCTTAATGTATATTGTTAAGTGGTTTTAATCAGTGGACAACTTAATAACATAGACATCTGTCTACTGTAGCCCTGATTGTCAGCTTTAGCTACAGCACTTAATATTCTACAGATGATATGCTGTCTGAGCCGCCGAGAGCAGCTGTTAACCGCTGACATGGCAATGAAGCAGCAGATATGGATATACCACCTGCTGGTCTGCTCCATCTTAAATAGAGGTAAAACTGTCATTATCTCCTGAACAGTGACCCAGAGATAATATTCATTTATGCTGTCTGATAGCTTAACATCGCTTTAGATTTGAGCTGCATTATACTTAAAGGGAAGAGAAGAATAAAACCTCCCTATCCCAATATATATAGAAGCTAAGCATGAATTTATACTATTGTTACCCACATAAGTTACACGAAAACACAGTATCAGGCTCCTGCTACCAAACCCCACTTGTAGCACCTTCTGAATTGGCAGCACAAGCCACTTGCTTTTTCCATGTTGTAAATCACAGTCAGCCACCCAAGAAGGTCACTCCTTGTCCAAAACCACGGAAAACTTCAGCTATTGTAATACTTTCCCCCTAATGAAACCTGAATGTTGCACTCCCCATTCCTTAAAGCAGTAACTGGGGTAAAATTTTACTGGCGCGAATCAGCTCAGGGATAATAAAGCCTATGCAAAAAAGTACAATGATTAATGTTTGTCAATCGTAATACAAATTGGCAGCACGCAGCTCTAGGAGTAAAAATGGTCCACATTACCTGTTTGTGAGGCACAGCTGGCTAGGTGAGTTATCTTCCAAGATCAAAACAATACACTGACTTTTGGTCTTGTTATAACGATTAAGTCTTCGTCATTCAGCATCCTGAACTAGCTCCAGTCTAGCGTTAGTCTCGCTATTTTTTCTGGATTTTATGAAGGTCTTCACAATTAAGGCTGCAACATCAAGGGTCGACATCGGAATTTCAGCTCCGTAACACTTGGTTTGTCTCTGGCTACCTTTCTCCTTCCAAGATGCCTAGCAATCTCTACTGGCAACTCAAACTGAAACTTCTGCCCAGGAGAGATTAAAAGACTGAAGGGGGCTTCAAAATCCCTAGCTGGGAAGCAGGAACAACCTTAGTGTTAAATTTCACCTGCATCCTCCTACGAAAACACACTCAAATGGCATTACGGTACAGAGGGCTTTTCTGCATCATAAAGGAACAAATGTTTGTAAAACACACACCATAATCTCAAAGTGAGGTAAAAATTCGTATCTGTTAAAATTTGAGATTCTCCATTTTAAAGTTGTTATACTGCTTCTGTTTGTTGTCAGGACATATCAGGGCCTGAACCCAAGTCTACTACGCTGAATGATGCCTGACACCGCAGAGATTCAAATACGGCATCACAGGGCACAAGCAAAAGGGGCACCGTCAACGTGCACTGCATTTCCAAAATCCACCTAAGTTACATACACAGGCCTAAAGCAATCAAACCCCAAAGCAGAGGCTGAGAACTGCTGTTCGTGAGCAGTCTCCCAAAGCAGAAGCTGATTTCAACAAACTCTTTCTGCATGTAGCTGGTCAAAACCTGCCCCTAGTAAAACGAGAGCAAATGCAGGGAAAAGATCAGGCTGACGCCGGTCAGGAGAGGAGCGAGGTCAGGCTGCTGCGGGTGAGAAGGGACTGCTTAAGGAGATCTGGAGAAGTCAAAAAGAGGTGTCTCAGATAACTGGGTGACCTGTGTAACGATCACAGCATTTGGATTCTTGTTGTAAGAAACTATTTCTGACCAACTGGAAATCACCCACAACACAAAACCAGTCAGGGTTTCTATCTCATATCTGTGTCTCGTGGAGTAGCTATAGACACATTTTCATTTATTTATTTGATTGTCTGTGTCACTGATAGCCGTTTATTGATACAGAAAAAGGAACTGAATATTAGCACACGCTCTCTCTCCCCTACAGAACCGAGAAAAATCCTGCCCTGGGAGCTGCCAGCCCGCTCCCTCAGACACCCAGCAGCCACGGCACGCAATTATGGGTCAGCACAATGGAATGTGCAAAAACTCTTTATATTGCTGTCACCAGTGAGACTCCAGAGAAATTTAATCTCGGGCAGTCTAAAGCACAGAGCACCAGAGACAGTCAGTTAACAAACAATTTCCTACCAGCGTCAGTGCTATTAATGCCTTGCATCCCAGACATTTATTACAGGGCAGAAAAGGAAAGACTAATAGATTTGGATTTTTTTTTTACTTCTGTAAATAGCACTCATTAAATGAAAATAGAAGAAAAGATTATAGAGGGTAGTGTTCTCCTTTTTTGTTTTCAGTATAAATGCCAGCGATTCATTAAAGAATATGTGCAGGGAACCAGCGACCAAGCATTCCTACAATGGGAGTAAGTGAACAGGAGCTAAGGTCTAGTAATTATATAGGACAAGGAGCCCTTTCACCTTTCCATTTTATGACCCATTTTATGGCTTTGGCGTTACATGGGACACTGCTAAAAGGAAAAGAGAAGTGGTTATACCTACCGCTTACTTAAACAACCCAAGTTACCTACACAATACTCAAGCCCTTATTTTCTCTCTGCTTATTATCCTGTTGTGACTAAAACTCTCCTATTCTGAATTCACACCAGGGTGTTTGTACAGAGCTTTATACAGAAAAATCAAGCCACTACATATTGCACAGACTTTCAAACAATACTGAGATCAGTTTATTTGTAACAGCGGTAGAAAGCTTTAGTACTTGGCAACTTGCTTGGCAATTCAGTGGAGTATCTGATCTGCAATAATTATTTTGGAATAGTGTCATTTTTCTGAAATCAATCCCCCTGTTATTAATTAATATCCAAAACTCTAACTGTGCTTTCCTTACACAGTTATGAAAGGCTCTACAAAGTTTTTTTTTTTTTTTTTGGTCTGGAACAATTCAGTACATTTATTCTGGAGTAACTATTTCAGTAAGTTTCTGATTGAACACAAACCCCTTCGCTACAACAGGGACTGGAGCTCCCCAGGAAAGATTTTTTTTTTTGCATTCAACATTTAGTTTTTCAGCAATTATGATTTTTAAGGGAACTGTAGCTTCAACTGAAATACTAATAGGACAAACAGGGTACTGAAAATTTCTAGCCACAGAAGAAGTGCTGCCCTGCAGCACAATTGGCATCAAAACCTTCTTCCCCAGCAACTGGACAAAACTCTCCTAAAAAGAGCACTAAAGGCCACTTCTGTTGGGTGAAGGCATCTCAGACTTCATAACCTTCTAATTCATGCCTCAATCTCAACATCAGATTCTACATTACACCAGTCAAGACGAGCCTGCCCACATTGCCTCACTAGCAGCTAGCCAAACCAATTCACTGCACATGGAGGCACTCTTAAATAGTAAAATTTAATCTTTTTTAATTCACCTATACCATTTGCTATGGTATAGGTAACAAACTCTGAAACATCTCCTCTGTATTTAAATACCTCAGTGCCATGCAGAAAGGCAAGAACAATACTGAACACAGGACTCTTCTCTGAAAGCACCCAGCAAAGCAAGGAACTCCTCAGAGAGGTCAGAGATGAAATATACGGCACTTCCTGGTGCAAGTCTTACTGGGAGGCTGCTCTTTGTCATCAACGCTCCAGAGACTGCCGTCCATTGTCATGACAAGAGCATCACCGCAGAACGTACTGATCACACTTCATTTTATCTTGTTACATGCTTAAATAAGACCAAAAAAAATTAGCCCTATACAGTGTAACAGCATAACTGATGCAGCCAAATAAACCATATACAGTCAGAGATGCATCACTGAAAACCTGTGAACATCAAAGTAACAGACATCATCAGCGGAAACAATCCTTCCTTTGGTGGTTCAGACATAGCTTTCAACCTCATTTCAGTAGATGACATCAACTTCATTGTCCAAGCTACTGTTTCACACTACACTTGATGTGTGATGATTTCACTGTTGAAAGTTACACACATGAAAAATACAGAACTGTAAAACTACTGTTATTAAAAGTTATTGTTACAGAAGGCACAATGCCACAATATGTTGATTTTCACATATGAAAATTTTATTTTGCATGTCCCACATTTTGAAGGTTTGTTAGACGTAGCCAAGCCCAAATCTGGGGCTGAGAGGCACAGCTAGAGAGACAGAAAGAAAGATGAATCCAAGGATCCATGCTCTGTGACGCAAAGTACAAGAGCAGCTCAGAATAAAGTGATCTAGTTGAAGATGTCCCTGCTCGTTGCAGGGGAGCTGGACTAGATGACCTTTAAAGGTCCCTTCCAACCCAAACTATTCTATGAAAATGCAGACTCATATATGTGCAGTTTTATTATTTAGACAGGGATTAAATACACTAATTTACAACCTTCTGAAACTTTAGGACCCACACAAATGAACATATCCTGTCTTAAGATGTCAAAACTCAGCTGAAAAATCTCCTGGAGACATAAGAAAGCTACAAACTTTGGGAGGTTATCTTTTCTTCTTTCCCCCTCACAGGTACTAATATTTCTAGGAAGAGAGAAATACATGCTGGAAGATTTCTCTGCAAGAACATGACCTTTGAACAGAGGGTGAAATTTCCGACAGCAGAAAAGGCATCAAGGTGCCTGACTCTCAGTAAAAGTCAACAGGAACCGAGTGCCACATTGTCATTTCTGTTTTATTCTAATGAAAAGCAAGAGCTTAATTATAGGCCATCACGGAGCAACCTCAGCCTTCAAACTGACTTCAGTGAGGGGAGGAGGAGAACAGCCTGACCAGGCTTACAACTGCCACGAAGTTATAACTGCCATCCCCAAAACAAAAAAATAGATAGCAGAAGTGGTGTATACAATGCAAACTAAGTGCTTTCACGGGAAAATTAATTATTGTGACCCCAGTCAGTAACAATGGTCACGTGATCAGAGAAACTCTGCCCTCCCCAAACGGATCCAAGCACACGAACAATAAATTAAATACTAGCTGCTGCAATGTGCAAGTGACCTCCCACTTGCTAGAAACAGTGCTACACTCAGGTGTCTGCAGTAAGTACCACTGCGAGAGTATATTCACAGGAAAAAAGCATATTACTGAACTTGGTTTTCAATGCTCACTGCCTCTCCCTGCAAGCAAGCAAGTAAAAGTGGTCAACATCAGACCTTTGTCACTCTCTTTTCTTTTTTCTGACATGCTACGAGCAAACCACAATGCCCAAGTTCTTGCACTAACAGAGCCGGCAGTGCCAGCTCTCAACTCCAGTCAATAGGCAGGCAGGCTACTCTAAAGTCCCCGCACCAACCAATTTGAGATGCATGAGCTCCTGGCACCAAAATAATTATTTCCTCAGAGGTTCTTATTGTCTCTAGCACGCCATGAATTCTGTTCAAGTTCAATGTCAATTTATCACTCTACATTACTGGCGGCAGCTGACATCATGGGTGCAATTGTTAAAGAAAAGGGAAATTATTTCTGCCCTCGTACATTTAGATTCCCTCCTCCCCGAAATAAGTGCAGTGAAGGGAAAAAAGCTTTGAGCAATCTGAAAACACAGAATGCCTCTTTCTATAAAAGCACTGCACTTGTCCAGCAAACCTCTCTGTCTACCACTGCTGAATAACATCAGGTACTAAAAAGACCTGAAAGGGAATAGAGAAAGTGTGACCTGCAAAAATATAGTATTTTTAGAGTACAATGTAGGTTTCTTCCCCTTCCAATATGAAACACTTTCCTTCGGCTTGATACAGCGGGGTGCTGAGTGTGCCGGCCCCTCTCCAGCAAAGCATGGCAGCATGTGCTACTTACTAAGCACAGCCAGCCTGGCACAAAATGAAGTGCTCTGCTGCGGGGAGACCAAAGTGCCAGCGCCTTACAGGCTGGAGCCCACCAGCCTCTGTGTCATGATCCTGATACACCGCATGACACATCATTTTGCTTGCAAAAATATATATATATATATTTTTTTTTAAGTGGGGTAGTAAATTGGCTTAAAACTAATGAGATCCCCCAACAACCAAGAGACTGTTTACACAGTGTGTGTTACTCTGTCAGTACAGAAGTGTTTTACCTTTGTCTACCATCAGTCTTTTAAGTGCGAGTTAAAAAGCAACTCAAAAAGCCACCATTTCAACAGAAAAACACACCACAGAGACTGGACTTGTTTCAAATAACCATTCTGAAAGTTAGCATTACTATAGTTTTTTCCCCAAAGGAATTAAGCAACTTTTAAGTAAAAAAGATGAAATGAGTATCAGGCAGGTGCTTCTTCATAGAGTCCAAAAATTCTGTACCCGCCCTTGGAAGTCTTGCAACCTGTTTAATGACACGGAAATCCTTCAAAATGGTGTAAGCACGCCCTGGAAATGCATGAGACAGAGGGGGGGGTTAAAAGTGACAAGACTGAATTTTAATCACCGCTAAAAGGGAAACCAACAACAACAACAACAACTAATTCATTCAGCATGCTGAAACCTGCAGCGTGCTTAGCACAACCCCACCAGCAAGGACCTACAGCCCAGCTGGTGGTACCAGCTCTTCTCACTGGTGCCCAGTGGCAGGACAAGAGGCAATGGGCACCTACGGAAACACACGAAACATCTGAAGATAAGACAACTTACTGCAAGAGTGGTCGAACACTGGAATAGGTTGCCCAGAGAGGTTTTGGAGACCTGACGGTAAAACAGGCTTACATGCCTACTCACAGTATTATTAAAATTTGATCAAAGAATAAAAAGTTTTCTGGTTTTTTTTTTTTTCAATACTGGATAATGTCACAAATGGCACAGAAATTCCCTTCCGTTAGGAAATTAACCTCCATAGTTTTAGAAACTTCAAAGATGTTTCATTATTGATTGCCTAAGCTAGATTTCCATGGCTTGAAAGCATATTTTTTTTTTTTAAATGTTCACTTTGGTCTGATTCTTAAGACGCAGCTTAGCCTGTAAAGCAGCAAGTTTTAATAGCCTAACAGATATCCACCCCGACTCTGTATTTAACATTACTAGCAAAAACACTAAATCCATAAGCACTTGAACACTTGTCACTTTGAATCCTGTATGACTTATCCTTCAAGGCAGCCTCTGACACCCAAACTGCTGAAACACTCCCCTGCCCTCCTGCAGTTCCGTCATTTGCTGCATGTTTTCCAGCTTCTGATACTGGGATGGGGTCGGAGAGGCAGCAGCAAAGCCGTAGTACAGCACCCCAGCACGGTTGTGAGCAAGTCCTTCTGCTTACTGGTGGGGCTGGGAATTTGCAGCACATGACTGTATGATTAGAAGCTCTACTGTAGTAGAAAGGGGAAGGAAACTCAATGTTTACAGTTCACTCATTCTGGCAACTGAGATACGCTTCACATGCGAGCCTAACAGTACCCTCCCATCTGAGTGTTTGCATTTAGTCATTTACATTTCCAATAACGAATTGCAAACCCAGAAATGTCCTCGTTGGGCATCCTGCTATGCTGCTAAGGTTCACTAGCACAGCGGGAACTTACTGATCTGCCATTTGGGCTAATGAAGTAACTGATACTAGTCACGGGTTGTCATTCGTGCGGTGGACCAGCACTGGAAAGAGAAAGCCCTCTCTGCCAGGAGATTTCAAGTTATTTGGAAGCTCAGCAGCAGCGAGACGCAGGAAAACCATGTCCTCTTCCAGACCTGGACAACTGTACTGATATATCCTTCATATCCTTCCGTCCACACCTGGCAAGCGCAACTCCTTCTACACCGTTATCTTTACCCTGTGTCCAGTCCATCTCCTCCTACCTGTTGTTGGATCTCTGTCTTTTCCCACTCCTACCCAGTATCTCTGATTTCTCATTTTCATACAATCTTGCCAACAAATTATCACCCCTGAGCAGCATAGTCTGTTTCAGTCTTGCCCTCATCCCCCCAAAAAAACAATTTCTTCTGGTCTTCTAGATCATAGGGATCATGAAATGATAAGAGTTTTCGATTCTTGGAGAAGTAAGGAGGGGGTCAGCAGAACTGCTGCCTTGGACTTCCAGAGGGCAGACTGCGG
>JAVKLA010000014.1:25984920-26044442 GCA_034782735.1 Sagittarius serpentarius | reverse complement strand
GCTTCCCACGGGGTCACAGCCTCCTTCGGGCACCCACCCGCTCCGGCGTGGGGTCCTCCCCGGGCTGCAGGGGGAGACCTGCTCCGGCGTGGACGGGCCTCCCCGGGCTGCAGGGGCCCAGCCTGCCTCACCGGGGTCTTCCCCGCGGGCTGCGGGGGAATCTCTGCTCCGGCACCCCAATACTTTTTTTCCTTCTCAAATAAGTTATCACAGAGGCGCTACCATCGTCACTGATGGGCTCGGCCTTGGCCAGCGGCGGGTCCGTTCTTAAAGCCAGCTGGCATTGGCTGTATCAAACACAGGGGAATCTTCTAGCAACTTTTAAAGAAGCCACCCCTGTGGCCCCCCTGCTACCAAAACCTTGCCACGTAAACCCATTACACTACTCCAACCACCTCCCAACACCTGAGAAAGGCTTGGAGAAGCACCAGGTTTCCAACACGTGAGGCTGACTTTGAGAAAAAGAAGCAAGGGTAGAGTGCAGCGGCACAACCTTCATGGTATTCCTCAGCCTCCACGTGGCAGTGTCCTGTTTCGGCACCATCGTCGCCAGCCGCCAGTCGCCAGCCGCCAGGGCCTCACAAGTCAACTTCTTAGGGGATGAGAAGTCAGCAGTTCTGAACCGGAGCGTAGCACGTTTATTCATACACGCACGCTAGCGGATGAACAGCTATGGAAAGGCAACATAGCTGTGGGGAATCTCAGCACGCAGCCCACGTACAGTTCCTAGACAGCAGCTCTGCGGCTAACAAGACAAGGGGAGAGCATGGAGGCATGCAGGCAGAGCTGCTCTTCCCGCTGGCTTCTCACTCCCTTGCGGCACAAGCAAGGCGAGACACCCCACCTGCATCGCACAAGGGGTGAGGAAGGTTGTGGGCAACAATGCCTATTTTTCACATCCACCTTAACAATATTTTATATTTTTCATTAGTTGCAGAAGGGAATATACCAACTGATTGTAATAATTTTCGCTCTTGTAGGGGAATATTTACACACACTCACACACACAGAGAGAGGGAGAATTACATTGCAATACCATTGGAGCCTGAGACCGAGCAGCTGAGTCCATATAAAAAAAGATAGATTATACAATACAGAAAAGGTAAAATTAAATAGAATTTATTCGTTTCCATCACCTTGGGTGAGCAACAAAGGCACAATAAAAAGCACAATAAATAATCTGCGAATGCCTTAGCTTACAATAGCACGAGTTTCACAAGCAGTTCAGAAATGGAACATCTGGGGTAGCTCAGTTTCTCTGGAGGAGGCTGGGGAGAGCTCCTGTCCCACATACGATTGCCTCTTCTTCAAGATTTCACTTTCTTCACTGCTGCAGCTATCGTTTCAGCAGAGTACGTAGTAGCCATGCAGTCACCGGTAGCTTTTAGACAGTTGCAGACATTTACCTGTTTGTCCTTTTCCTAATTTGCATAAAAACAAATGAATCCTGCAGAGGTTAATTAAGAAGTGTATTAACTTTCCTGCTTTGCTTGTAGCATAGGTCACTCACAGGCTCAAAACCTCAGGCGGGAAAGAAAACTGAATCTCGAAAGAAAGCTGAATCTCAAAAGAAAGCAGCAACAGCTCATCAGCTCAGAAAGGTGCAGGGAGGCAGACTGTTATTTCCCTCATTGGTATTCAGTACCGAAACAGCAAGCAGGAAGAAGTCCCTAATCTGCTAGCAAAAAAGAAATGAACTTATAATAGTCCTGTGATGCTATTTTTGCACAGCCCAATAGCATTTTCAGTCCGCTTACTCTTTTCAATAAACCACATTACAATTACTTTTATTTGTTTTCTTGCATGCATCCTCTCCTTCCTCATTACATAATTGAATGTCAGCTTACAGTATGCCCTGATTTAAGTGTCTCTACTTCTCCATAAGTAACAAGTTTTTTAATAATCTGGTTCTTCCATGAAACAACAGTAACCCTTTTCCACCCGTTACTGTTCGGCAATCAGAAAACATGATACATAGATGTGAAAAATCAAACCAATTCCTTTTGAGATTGAAGAAACAAGTCTTGAGAAGTCCTTTTCAGGAGGAATATGGCAATCTAACATTGCTTTATTTCTTTACTTATCTGTACTTTTTACAAACCCCCTCAATCTTGCAGACTTTGTTCACTCATGCATCACCCCTAGCTCTTATGCCCGCCCTTGGGAGACCCTTCGCCTCTGGCGTGAAAGGGGCACTCCTCCGGCTGACGCCTTGGGAAGGCCAGGCTGCAAAGGAGGGCTCTCCTCTGCCTGGGGGGCTCAGGGAACGGGTCTGAGGCACGCTGTCATGGTGTGACCCCAGCCAGCAACTCAGCCCCACGCAGCCCCTCACTCACTTCCCCCCCACCCAGGGGGATGGGGGAGAGAATCGGAAAAGAAAGGTAAAGCTCGTGGGCTGAGATAAGAACAGGTTAATGGAACAGAAAGGAAGAAACTAACAATGACACTAATAACAACATGAAAGTGAAAACAATAATAATAATAAAAGGATTGGAATACACAGGACAAGTGATGCACAATGCAATTGCTCACCACTTGCCAACTGATGCCCGAGCAGCGCTCCTCCCCCAGCCCACTCCCCCAGTTTATATACCGGGCATGACGTCCCATGGTATGGAATACCCCTCTGGCCAGTTGGGGTCAGCTCTCCCGGCTGTCTCCCCCCCGACCTTCCCTGTGCCCCTCCAGCCTTCTTGCTGGCTGGGCAGGAGAAGCTGAAAAGCCCTTGACTGAGTCTAAACGTGACTGAGCAACAACTGAAACCATCAGGGTGTTATCAACGTTCTTCTCATCCTGAACCCAAAACACAGCGCTGTACCAGCTACTGGGAAGACAATTAACTCTATCCGAGCCAAAACCAGGACAGATGCTTTGACCCACGACTTGGGAAACATTTTTGGGTCTGACACAGTAGACATAGCCATTCTATTTGTGTAGGAGCATCTTTCCCTGCCTTTAGGAATGAACCTTGCCCACGTCCCTCCTGCATGCATAGGTATCCACACATCTTGGTCCCTTATTGTGAATTCGGAGTGGTAGCCTGAGGATAACTAGAGACTGACTCCCTAAAATGGGAAGCGAGAAGCACATCACAGCAGAGGTTGTTTCTTAGTCCATTTGCAAGCCGGATAATCAACAATATGACAAGGAGCGGACTGGGTTTACAAGAGTGAAGTTGCCCTTGGACTGAGAGCCATTTCGCTCCTCCAGTTTCATCACACAATTTCCATACAGAGATAACTCAGTGAAATGTAGAGGCCTGTGATGTATAAGAGGTTGTATAAGGTGGTCTTGAGGTCCTCCTGGCCGTGCACTCTCTGAGGAAGTGGCATCCAAGCAAACGCTTGAGGTGAGAGGACAGAGACACACTGCCAGACTCCAGGGCAAAGTGACACAGCAGTTTTGCTGGGCAAGAATTACATTTGGAAAAAGGATTTTGACATCTAAAGAAATTCACCTCGGGAGAAGAACAAGAGTGCATTTTGTCAGGGAGGCAAGCCATTAGACGGACTGTGGAGGGATTAAAGGGGCTTCCCAAACACCAAAGGTGCTAACCTCTAGAGGAAAACAACCATACATACTGTATGCCTTGGTGTTATTACAATACATTTCATTGACAGGCTTTTGTCCTAGTTAATAACACTTCACTTTCAGAGGCCTCTGGGTTTCTAATTACTGCTGTCATAGCTCCCAGAGGAAACAAAATGGCAGGGCTGAAACCCAAACCAAACCTGAAGGAGAGGCGAGCGAGACCCCAGGGGCTGCAAGCCCAGCCCCGAGCGAGGGCAAGAGCGGCGTGGTCCTCCCTCTCCCCCGGGCTGCGGGGAGAGGCCTCCGGCTGCCCACGGGCCGCAGCGCGGCAGCAGGAGGGCCGTGCTTTCAAGTAGTAGTCATGACGGGGCTGGCAGGTTTAGCTTTTCCCTCTTCGTTTCCTCCGCGTGGGCCAGCCATTGGAAACGCCTTCTCAGAGCTGATCTACACGTCTGTCACAACACAGCAACATTTTAATTAATTCTATAGGTGGAGGAAGACGACCGACCTTTGCACTGCCTTTCCTTCTGCTTTTTTTGGTATGGTATTTGGATCAGCTATATTGAAGCTATATGGAAGCAAGAATGGCTTTCTATCATTTGTAACTTCCCGAGGCCGCCTGGGACTGTCAGGATCTTGGTTACACCTTGAGGCTGCCCTCAAGTCTGGGATATACAGGAACAAACATGCTCTTTTTCTAGTATGATGATGCTCTAAAGTCACCAAATCACAGCACCTTTAGGGTACAGGCTACAACAAGAACTGCCAGGTGCTTTATTAATTCTGAGAAGCAGTGGCACAGACTGCCCAGGATGGAAAGTTCCCCGTCCTTGGAGGTTTTCAAAACCCAGCTGAAAAAAGTCTTGAGGTACCTGGTCTCACCTCATGGCTCACCGGGCCATGAGTAGGGGGCTGGACCAGAGACTTCCTGAGCTCCCCCCCAGGGAGAGTTATCCTGCAGTCGTACAGATTATGATTTTAGTTGTGCTGAGTTACGTTTCAGCAGTATGTGCCTCTGTAACTCCAGAGGGGGAAATAGCTGGGAAGAGTAATCGTTTCACTAATTTTCACTTGATTAGGACAAAGTTACAGAAAACCACCAAAGGATGAGGATCTCTAAAGTGACTTATTCCCACATGGCATTAAACAAGAGTGAAAATGAAATGAATGTAAATAAAGCAACAACAAATTGCTTGACCAACACAAATTCTTAATTACTCAAGTTTATTGACAGAAATGGTAGAGATTGAGCTCTCTTGCCGTATTCCTTGCTGGACTGGAGAGACGAGCACCTCTTGGGATTATTGCCTCAGTCAAGAGTCAAAATGTACATGACTGACTGGCCATTTAGGCTATCCATCAACAGAGGTAACAGCTAATAAAAACAGAGAAAAATCAGAATACTTCCTCCAGGAGCAACACTGTTTGGGGATATTTATTATTGCTTTCCGGTGATACTTTATGTTTGGTACATTTTTACGAAATGTCTTAATCCTTTAAAAATAAAGACTCATCTCCAAATACTAACGAGTTCTCCTTGTCAAAGTGTAAAGTGCCTTTTCATGTTATGTTTTTTTCCGTGTCACTCTGTTTTGCAGGCCTTGTTGGCAAGACACAACTGTAATTCTGCAAGTGATTGAGAGGAGGGATTGTTGTTGAGCCAGGTCCAAAGGCTACTGTTCTGAAGGAATTAATAATAAAGACAAAATGCATAGCTTTTGGGGGCAAGAAAATCACACCTGCTAGTCACACTTTACAAATGGGTCAACTTTTTGGGTGATTAATGGAAGTTATCATCAGATTCAAGGCTTTATTCTGTTGTTATTTATTATTTTATTTCTGAATCACTGAAATAGCAGCAGCAGACATGATTAATGGGACACTCATGCTTAGGAAGGTATCACCTAATGAGGTCATTATGTCAGCATCATTAGTGGTGTTCAGGATAAAGATGGATACATGGAAAGTGGAATTATTTCTGTGGTTAATCCTGCTTGATTCCAGAGGTTAGATTCGATGGTCAGAGAAGTCATGTCCCACAGTACCCTCTACAGTAAGTTTTACAGTCTAAGAATATGGTAATGGTTAATAAAGGTTTCTCTGAATGAACACTGAATTTCAAAAAGAGATATGGAAACCCGAGTCTGCAGGCAAAAGCACTGGACCAAATTCGGCTCTTTTTGCTGACTGGTATGCTAGCTCCTTTTGACTTGTGCCTTTTAACTTCTTCTCAGAGCACGTTCAACTAGCTCCCAGGCTAAACAACAGTTGCAGGACTTTTAGGTGGAAATTTTACCTGGTTCCAGACTTTTGCTGCGTAAAATGCTCTGGCAAACACAGGTTTTCTTCTTATTTCTGTGCACATTTGTACCTAACTGCAGAGCTGGAGCCCTGCCCTGCCCTGCACTTAGGACGAAGAGCGTAGGAACAGGATGAAGAATGTGCTTGTCCTGATGTACAAGCAACCAGGATTTGCTCCTTACTACACTGGGATTAATGAAAATGCCTATCATATTCTGGAGAGTATTTAACTGGCATGCCAACTGAAGCAAGAGCTATCCTCAGCGGTAAGAACTACTTAGCAGACAGACATAATGCCTGTCTTGCAGTAAAAGCAAGTAAATCCCACCATAATGTGCTCCTGTACACACTGTGAAATCCTTCTCAAGGAAGCAGGGCCTGGGTAACAGAGTTTAAATCCAGTTGAGATGACTGGGACTGCTTTTCAGCTTTCTCTGACTCAGTAAGCCAGCACAGAAGTACTGGAGACAAAGTACCAGGAGGGGGCTAGACATGCAAAACATTTCACAGCTGGACTTAAAGGCTGACTCGTACCCATTAAGTTGTATTGCCTGACAGCTAATCCTGTAAACTACTGCCTACTGTCGTATGAAAAGCCCGCCAGATACTGCTGGTCCTTCTGCTTGCCGAGTCCTCCCTTTCCTTGGACACGCAGACTGCATTTGCAGATTGAGATTCAACTCTCTCCACCTCAACCTATCCAAAGAATTTATCAGAAACAAAAGTGCACAGCAAAGCTAATGTAACTGCAGGGCAAGTGTCCTTTCAAAGCCTATGAAATGCAAAAGATGTTTCAAATTTTACATCAAAGACTTTTAGTAAAGAGTGGAGAGCTGTGATACAAAAACAGGGCCCACCCTGTGCTTGAGACCCTCTGAAATTGTCCGGGAGCTTTTGAAATTACAAGGCAGAGCAGAGGGGTTGATGCAAGAAGCAGCCTCGGTGCTGTGGTCTAGGGGCAAACAAACCACGAGCCCCCGGCAGTGTGGCATCTGCCATGCAGTGAGCGTCAGCTGTTTCGGGCTTTGCAGGTTAAAAGAGAGCTGATTCTTCTGTCCTCCAAAATACCATAAATGATCAATGCAATAGCTGAGCATGGGATACTTACTTACTCACTCCAGGCGAGGATCTTCTGGGTCTCAGAAAACTGAATAGCCAAGCCGTGCCTCAGGACAAGACAGCAACCTGTGCATTCACGCTGAGTTCATGGCAAACAGCGCACAGAAGCTGTACGGGAAGCAGTCTGAGGAATACTGTCGTAACTGACTATGGTATTTCCACCTGCTGGACCAACTGCTGGACTCGGAGTCCCTGGGGGTGACATTCCTCCCTGTATGAGGGGACGAGCACAAGAGATTATATACTCCAGCCATTTTACTCAAACGAAAAATATTGTGCAAGTAAAATAAAAGCTATGTGCCACTCCTTCCCAAGGGCCTGGATTTCAGACGGAGCGAGACAATGTCTTCTTGCTTTGTAGACTACTTCGGGGCTGCAGTACTCAGAGGAAGTGTTTACACTGAGTAGCTGGACGTGAGCTCTGGAGCTGTGTTTGATGGTAATGCAGCGGTAATCTGTGCACAGAACAAGGTAGAAGTGTTGGCAGGCCCTTTACCGGCTGTAAGGTTATGTCACACTTCAGTGTAAGCAGCTGCAGCAGCTTTCTGAAAGGTCTGGAGGGTTTAAGAGCTACATTACAGCAACAAAACATACCCAGAAAATGTCAGTGTGACAATTCCGTAGGCTTTCAGCACGAAACCTGGAGACCCCCTGAGCATACTCTGGAAGCCCAACCATATTTTTATTTTTTTTTTACAAGCCCTACCATGTGCCTGAAGGTCATCACTGCTGAAGTTTCTGACACAAGGAGCTCTTCAGGAGTCTCTCGTGGTGTTTTGGGACGCTTCCGCAGCAGATGAAAAGGTTTCTCTAGCACAGGGAACTGTCTGTGTACAGTAGAAATTAATGATGAGAAATGACAGCTAAAGGGGCAGTGCTTATGAGGTGGAAAATACAGGATTACAACTATCATCACTGCTCTCAAATTTTCCTACTCCCCCAACACTGCCCGACTGTGCGTGTTTTTTTTTCCCATTTCTACTGCCTCCATGCCACCTTCTTTCCCTTGTTCCACCACTTCATGTGCTCTTTGCAGCACACAACATGGTACCAACAACCTCCTTTTTGCTCCAGCAAAGGAAGAAAACCTAAGCTTTGACTTCCCTTGCTTTGTGACTTTGCCAGTATTAGATGAGTGCACTGGTTAAAAAATAATCATGATTGGCATTCATGGCAGGAACAGAACTGATGCAAGATAAATCAATACGAACATGGGTTAAATCAGTTTCAGTACATCTTATCATAGTAATTTACATAACTTTAAGTCAGTTTAATTAAACTGACTCATTTTTCTGCTAGAGACAAGGCTTTACAGTGTGCCAAATTTAACCCATTGACTGGATTAAAATAATAAAAAAGGGGTGGCTGGTGACTTTCAAGTTCAAGAAGATGAGCGACTGGTAGCGTCACGGAGAAGGAGCCATATGAAGATAGCTGGATGTGCTCATGAAAGAAGAAAATGAATCAGAATGAAGAAATCTCCCTTACGGTGCAGTGGTGTGTAGTAAGCATGATTACTCTGAGCTGTTAACCTTCTGCATTATCGAGACCTCTGTAACCCTTGCCTCTGGCAAACAGTCACCTCTGAGGAAAGCAAAAAGCCTTGCCTGTCATCAGAGACAGCATAACTCATCAGTGCATGTTCTTAGCCCGCCACTTATACAAAGCAAACTTGTTGGTTTAAATCACTTTCCCCTTTAAACGGCTTGTTTTTAGGGTAACTCTTGCCCCTGGGGCAGGTGGAATAATACAGCGTATGAGTTTTACTGAAAAAGTTGTGTCAGTTTGGGCACCTGGGCTGTTAGCTCAGCTCAGATGACTAGTGGGAACTTCCTAAATTGTAGTTAGAGTCTTCTAAACTCTCTAGGCCAACCTAGAGTTTGCTGCCTATCTGCAATATTCCAAGTAGACTGTCATTTATGAACTTCTGTGCCATGGGATGTTTTGGGACACACCAAAATGTCTAGCAGAGATGTCTGGCTGAAATGCTCTTGTACCCCACCAATAAGTACATTTTGTTAGTGTTAGACTCCTGAATTACTGGCTACCACGACTGCAATAGTAGTGTGATACTTTTCTCCATCCTCTTCTAGCAAGAATTTTTGTTGTGCCCTATTTGCTTCTCTTGTTCTTCTCAGCACTGTGCAGTTTAGGATAAAATGGTTTTGTCTGTCATAGCAAAGTCACATGTAACTGCTGCCAGCTTGAGTTTTATGTGGTACGCATTTAAAGTTTTACCAAGCTTTTGCCTTGGTTGGTAAAAAAGGAAAGGTTCCCACTGGGTGTTTTCCATTACCAAGAAATAATCTTCAAACATATTTAGAGCTCTCTTATAGTAATTTGCTGCCCAGCTGTAGCAGTCCATCAAAAATTTAGGGGTTTAGAGCTGACAGAAGACTAACAGCAAGCTACATGGGTGGGCATCACCCCTTATAGCAAGGAGGTTAGAGAAACTTGAATCCATTCCTTCGCACCCAGCTGGGCATAAGAAATGGTGAGTCTGACTTTAGAAAGCACCATCTCTTGCACCAGTCAGGATAGCTACGGTACGGGCTCAAATATTAGGGCTCTTGTCAATAGCTAAGAAAATACAGCTGGAGCGTGGCTCAGTCCAGCTGGGCTCCAAAAGTTTGGACTGGTAAATTCAACCCCAAATCTGAGTATCCTGCACCAGTGAGCTCAATTTCATAGAAAATTTTGCTTCCAAAGGAGGGAGGGGCTGTTAAAAGTTGGACCCTGATTTTGTGGCTTTAAGAGACAAAGTCTTTGGTGGCAGTACCAGCCCGAGGCGCTGACAGCCTCCCCTCCTCTTCCCCGCCGCCCCGTCTCTTCCTACCGCTCTGCTCAAACAAATCGCTGCCTGAGGTGCATGGGCACGGTTGTTCCCACAACACTGTGAATGTGATGAAGGAACCAACAGAGCTTCTCTAGGTGTGTGTTTAGTAGGTGATTTTTAAGCCGGGCCAGTTCCACACTGGGTTTGCATGAAGGTCTGGTGCAGGAGGGGAGCTGGGCAAGCAGCAACAAGTGGGGCAGCAGCCCCTCCGCACTGCTGATAGAGCCACTCTTGGAGACTTCACGTCATGAAACCACGGCTGAGGAAAGGACTGCCAAAGGGCTGGGTGCCATCAGGCTCCGAAGGCGCAGGGAGAGCCCCCTGGGATCCCCCCGTCACTTGGGGTTTTCGGATTTCTGCTCGTTCTGTCAGAGCGGCACTAAATAAAATACTTCACTATTAAGGGCGATTAAGTGACCTCATTTGCAGAAGTGTCGCTCCTGCTGGTGTCACATTCAGGGTTAGAAGCCAAATTTCTGGAGCTACTTTCCTAACGCATAGGGCCAGATTTGTATTCTCTCGCAGAACGACGCCCGGCAGAAAGGGGCTTCGTGCCTGCTTCAGGAAAACCCTGCCTGCTGCCTGGTATCCAAGTACGGAGACTATCTCTGCCTCCTCACCTGTAAAAAGATAATTACACTGCCCAACTTTCTAAAGAGGCTTTGTGTCTCCAGATAAAATGCACTACAGAGAGGCACTACATGAATTATTCAGGCTAAATTAAATTAATGAAGACTGTGGAAATTCAGTTGCTTTTGTTTCTTTTTTTCTGTGCTAGGTTCAGATCCTGCAGTGGCCTTTGTGGTCTGAAAATATGCTGAGAGCAGAGCATTGCTAGCTCACAGCTCTGCGGAAAATATTTTCTTCATTGTCTGAAAATGTATTAATTTAATTATTGACGAGCCCATTTGTGAGAGAGCTATTGAAGCATGACCAGCTCACCACAGTGTTTTCGCTAACCATAGGCTGCCACAGGGAATGAAGAATGAAAAGTCAATGCAATCTCTGCGAGACAGTAAGACGGATTTATGAGGAATTACAGGCTGGTTTATAAGGAAAAAACGATCACTTGGTCAACAATGCAGGATTATAAGGACAATTCTTGCACTGTCCAGGAAGGACCTAGACAGAACATGTACAATGTCACTCCAGGACGCCTTAAAGCCTTTGCGACAGTGCTTTTGGGTTAGCGGCGCTACTGTCCCCGCCCTGGGCCTCTCTAAGCAGCCCCTCTCCCTTCCTCTGTTCCCAAGATGCCAGAAGATGTCTCCTGGATGAAATTCTGCAATTCTCACCCCAGAATTTGGGATGCAGGGCTACCAGCACTGGAACACGTAGAGGTCTGCTGGCAGCCTGCAACTGCAGCTTAACTGAAATAAAAATATGATTTATTTTGCCAAAAAGCTGCACAGCTTTTACTAGAATGGATTTAATAGCGGTGCCTTACACATTATTTTTGTACTCATACTTAACTTTCCTTGCTGGAGCTTAAGCAGACCTGGCATTTTTCCCCAATATGGAGAACTGGAAGCTGTCCATCACGCTTGCAGCCTGGTTCCCCTGATTAATTTTTTTTTTTTTTTAACATATCTTTAGCCTGTCAGCTTTTTCCGGCTCACATAATCCCCTGCCCTCTCCTGGAATCTCGGAGGTGTTAGGGGCTCCTTTGAAAGCAGGCTCGGCTACCGGAGGAGTCTCCCAGCCTGGCTGGGTAGAGCCAGACATTGTTATCCTCACTCCTTTGAAGTTGCGTACCTGAGCCTGGCTTAACCGGGTCATTATTTTACTTTTCCTTGCTCAGATCTGTAACAAGCCCTTTATTGCTTGCTTTCAATTAAATCTACAAATTCAGGCGAGCAGCAATAGGAAATGCGGAGAGGGGGCAGGAGGAGCTATACAGCATTAATCAGTGGGTCGTGCAGGCGTTTTCCCAGTTTGCCCCACTTTGTTACTATAGGCTTCCACGTGATCCTGAAAACAGGGATTCTTGCCTAGAGCCTATAACAAACAACCTGTCACCACTGGGTTTCTGTTTATTTTAATTAACAAAGGGCTAATTTCTGGCTGGCACGCAGCGGAGCGGAAAGGTGGGAGGAGACCAAGCTTGGCCGTGCCACCCCCTTCCTGCTGCTTCAGCGAGGCTGGGCTGAGCCCCGGTGCCCAGGGAAGGGCAGGGGATTCAAAATTCATTGGGAAGCACCTACCTAACTACTGGCCAAGCCCACAGGTTTATTTTTCCAGAGGCGGTTCTCAGATGCAGATGTGCACCACGCTGCTGGAAGGGGCCGAGGGAGGAAGGGAGGGAGGGAGGGAGGGAGGGAGAAGAGAGGGGCAGCTGCTGCTCGAGGTGAGGTTTTGGCAGCCGCCAAGAGCATCCGCTGCTTCTGCGCACCCGCCGGCATGAAGATGGAGCTGAGTGCAGCCTACCTAAAATCTGAAGGGGAAGGATGAGATTCAGGGGGACCCAGCTATCCTTTTTCAGTGTCTTCTCCCCTTCCTCTTCTGGGTGCAGGTGCGCTTCCGGTAAAAAGCAACCATGGTTTGGAGCAACTTTACTGAACCACTGGAAACGGGCAGACTGCCAGGGGAAGACTGTCTTGTAGAGCCCAGCTCAGGTAGAACTGCTGCCTTTCCATGGCAGAGTAACGCAGGGCTGCGATCCAGGGGTGGTGGGAGTGACGGGGAGCCGTGCCTTGCCCTGCAAAGGGCTTCGCGGCGTCTCCCCACGGGAGACAACTTCTGTGTCGGAGGCCAGGCTGTGGCCGGACTCACAGCGTCTGATGCCCGCTGCTAGCTACGAGGGTGCACGGGCTGTGGTGTGGCTCTCTGGCCGCTGAATGGCTGCAGGGGACTTCTGTATTAGGGTGCAATTAAAGAGCGTGAGTTTTCCTTTGCTCTGGTCCCTGGCGGACGTCCCTGAACCTGCCCAGCATCTCAGCCACGCGTAGTGAACCAGAACGTAAGGGCATTACTTTTTTGGAAACGCCATGAATTTTTTTTTAATTTCATAAAAATAAAGCCCAGACATTAAGAATGTGTCTAGAAAACCCATTTGATATTCCAGTTTTTTGAGGCAAAATATGAACAAAATGGTGAGCATGTATGGATGCTCTTGGTTAGCTATCTGGTGAGTTAAGGGTGGTTTTTACTCTTCTTGTTTCCCATGCAGTAAGCACAACAGAGTACGCGAGATCCCCACTCTCATTATCTGATCGCCTCCAAAAATAGGTTCCTGCATATTTCATCCACCAGAAAACTTTGAGAGAGGGAAAAGACCTACTTTTCTTTTTTTTCCTGCCAGTTGTGCCTGAAGCCATGCAGCACTCTGAGCAGCTACTGAGCACCTTTCATACATTTTCCTGCTTCGCAAGGACTCAGCTACATAGACATCAGGGCCCTGAGGGCAGCCGCGGGCCTCACTGCTCCTGCCCGACCTCTGCTGGGACCACCCGGGGGCCAGGAGCCCCATTTCAGCCTGGCCTGGGGCCGCCAGTCCCCGCCCCAGTGATGCCGCGGCAGTGCTGGTTGTACGTTGGGACCCCTCGGTCGCACGTCACAGCTTTGTCTCTGGTCCTGTCTCCAGCCCCCTCTCCTTTAGCTGCTGATGGGAGCCCCTGGGTGGTCCCTGGCCCTGGTTCATCGCTTTCCATCTCAGGGGCTGTTGATGGATCTAGTTGTAGGCGTTGTCTCTGCCCACCATGGTCAGACCCCGTGGGACGGCACCCACCAGTGAGGGCATGGCCTGCGCTGGGGTCACCCTCAGGTCCCAGTTCATCCCCCTTCGGGAACAGCTGTCCGTCACCAAGAAGCAGTGGAAACCGGCTCTGACAATACAAGCGTGGAGAAATGATGGTAATGAACCACCTTCGCCTGGTAGTATTTCTGCGCGCAAGCAGTAAGGGCCGTTACTGGCCCTGCGCTATTAGTGGTCAGAAAGCATCTCCCACAGCCTGGGTCGTGCGCGCTGCGGTGGCTGCGCGCGAGAGCAAGAGGGAAAGGATGGAGCCCAGACGCCAAGGTGTTCCTGTCACAGAGCCATCTAAAAGTCTTTAAAACACCCATTGAACTATCTGTAGTTTTAGTTACATAGCTTACTAATTATCTGTCTTGTGATAATGCCTGGTTCTTGCAGCAAATAAAAGGCTAACAAATCCAGTCCTTTTAAGCCTTTCCTCATTTGGCACGTGCTCCGTCCCCCTGACCGTCCCAGAAGATCCTCTCCAGTTCGTCAGTCTCTCTCTTGTACTGGGAGACAAAGCTAGTGCTCCAGCTGTGGGCTTGCAAGTGCCCAGCCGTGGGGAGAAACTGCTCCCCTTGGCCGGTGGTTGCCCTCTGGCTAGCGCAGCCCAGCCGCCAGGCCAGCCCAGGTCAGCCAGGCTCACTGAGATGTTCACATTTTCTCTGCCCGTTCACCCCCTCAGCTTTCCTGAGGGTGCTTAAAAACAACAGCAACGCCCACCTGCGGAGCAGGTATGTCACGAGACATGACATCACTTGGTGGATGCCAGGGAGGAGAAGGGACGAGCCTGTGAAGGTTGGAGTTACCTGCCCATGAGGTCAATTGTTTGTATCTCTGTGTGAGCTGATCACAAAATGGACACAAAGCTCCGAAACAGCTTGCAGAATACAAACAAGATAGTCATAATGATGACTGATCTTGTGACAAGTCACCTTGCTAATTCTCATTTTTCCCAAGTATAGAAATGCTGACATTTCTATCTTTTCTTTAAAAAATAGTTGCATACCTTATGAACAAGAGAGCTGAAGCCAGACCTCCATACCCTTCTTACATTTTATTATTTGTCAAAATAACATTTGGTAGAAGCAAGACTGTGACAGAACACAGATTTTTATAAATATTACCTAAACTGCACCCCTAACTTTCTTTCCTTTTCTTCATTCTCCTTTCTGTTTCTTACTTACTCTCTTCCTTTCATCATTTTCATTTCCTTCTGACTCTTTCTTTTATTTCTCAAAATCACTGGTCCTTCTCCTCGTTAATTTAAGCTTCTGAAATAGCTATGAAAAAGCTTTTTTTCCCAAAGAAAAAATAAAATGCTGACATCAGAAAATAAATCACTTCTAAGAATACCACTACAAGTATTCCATACTCAGCAATAAAAGACTGACAGGGGGAAAAAGAAGTTAAATTTTAAAAAGTTATTAATAAAAGTGTGGTTTTAAAAAAATCTATTGAAAAAATAAAATGTATATATAAACTTATATATAAGAACAGGTGACTGCAAAATATGTACTAACTCTAACTGGGAAACAGACATCTGGAGTACCAGATTCTCAGTCTAGTTCTTCCTCCTCCTTACGTGAGTTAATTTTTTCTTCAAAAAAAATGTATCGAGCACAAAGCAGATATTCAATTTGGTTTTGATTGCCCACAGTTCTCCCCACTGATACTGAGTCTGGGAACACCCAGAGGAACAAATTCAAATTACAAGGTGGAATGTGGGAAAACAGAGAGAGCGAGCGCGCAATTATGAGTGAAATAGTAGAACTTCAGTTTTGTGTTTGCAAAATCTTGTCTTTTCCAAGTTCTGCTCTGCGGGTGCCACTCACGCGACTTGACCATAGCCCCGCAGGGCTCTCCGAGGGGCTGCAGAGTGTCGCACCACTCTCCAGCTGCTGCTCCAAGCTGCGTGGCAGGTTTCGTGCCATGGCTTTCAGCCTCGCGCAGGAGCTCTGTGTACCTGAAACGGCACGAGTTCCCTCTGTTCAGGCACTTGAACTGCCCCCTTAGTCTTGACGTTGCAAAAATGTCAGTGGCAGCCACGCAAAACTCCCCACGTCAACGGACCAGTAACGACCAAGACGTTTGCAGGCTTGTGCCTCTCGCCTTACTGCCCGTGTCAGCAAATTATGTCGATAGCGCCGTGAAGTGCAAAAGCAGATGGCTGCGTTATGGAGTCGGTAAGCGCAGTGAAAGGCAGTCCCAGAGACTGCACACAGCCAAGAACAGATCCCAGCCTCAGAGCAGTGCCCCTCGAAGGAGAGGAAGGTCACGCTGTTCCTGCGGTAGCGTGAGCCATGCCAGCCTGTTAAGCGCTCCACAAAGTCCCAGAGAAGCAGGTCGACACGACAAGGCAATGCAACCCTGATGTCTTCTTTATCTGCTAGGGGGTGAGAAAAAAGATGCTGTTGCTGGTTGCAAATGAAAATGTGTTTTAGTACAACAATACTCTCTGGAGGGCTAACCATCATTACTGGTTAGCTACATGTCCTGGCATCTTTCGTGTGCGCTTCAGAAAGCTCCGATACTCAACATTTCCCGCATTCCGAACAGTTAAAACTATCTGATCCCCCGTGGGACAGCTGGATTTGCAGTGCTATTCAGCAGTCACAAGTATTCCTCCTTGGCGTTTCATGTAATATTGAGGGGATGAGCTACCACAATTAAATGAAAGAAAATATTAGCACGTATTAAGAAACCAAGGGAAGATGGGGCTTTCTTGCAGGATGCTCATCTGCTTCATTTTGAAATCCCACAACTTTAAAGAGGCTGAGTAGGAACGACAAACTGGAAATACTTCATAAGCCATTAGAATCCAAACTGTGAATGCCATTAGAAGCAAAGGACGTGCAGTCTGTTAAATACAGATTAAGTTTACTGACGCAACACTCTTACCCAGGAATACTTATGTCACCGACAGAGATTAATGCCGTCTTTAACAGTCTAACTTACTGGATGCCAGTTTTTGCTATAATCTGCTCAGCGGCTGTGTCCAAAGGTGTGCCCGCCTTATGTGGCTGCTTGCTGGACAAGTAACTCAGGAGTGGAAGAAAGAAGAGGAGAAAGTGAATTTTCAAGGGATCTGCTCAAGAATAAATTGATCCATGATGCTGAACCCCACAGTAACCTGTCCTGTCCCCAGTGTGCCTTTACTCGGTTGAAGTCCAGGCGGTACATGGAGCCTAATTAAGCCAGTGGATGACTCTTCCCTTACCAAGTTCACCACCGTTGGTTTAGGCTGTTTTCTTCTTCAAGCTGCCTTTTTCCACAGAGGGGACTAGAGCATCCACTCTCAGAAAAACAACACAACCCACTCCCTTTGCAAGCACCACACAAAAAAACAGCAAATAAAATCCAGAGGCTTGCTTTGTCCCTATACCAGGATCCACTTTTTAAGCCCCATTAAACGAAATAAATCTCAGCCAGGAAGCAGCTCCGGCCCCCATCCTGCTGCTGGCCCACCTACAAGGGCTGAGCTGGGGCAGAGCAAGGGACAGGGAGGGAGTCCTGGAGAGGGGCATGAGCTGCTTTAAGGGACACTGCCACTGCAAGAAGTACATACATCGAAGCAGGCGTCTGCGAGGGATGAGACCCGCGGGCAGGGATGCATCTCACTCCTCACCCATCTCAGCGAGGCCTAATGGAGCATGGCCACGGGTGAAAAGATGTTACGGAGACTGCTTTTGCCTTGTTTACCCTCCAGCAAACTTCCTTTTCATTCCTTCTATCTAACTTCGCTTGCAAGTCACTGAAGCTGGCTTGGCAGCGGTTTGCAGGGGAGACGGAGGGCTCCTGGCACTTGAAGGGCGATGGTGCATCCTGCGTGGGGGAGGGCTGGGCAGTGAAGGCAGCACACTGTTCACATTGCAGCACAGAAACAGAGGCAGCAGAAATTCATTTTGCGCTGGAGAAGAAATTCCGGGTACCAGGAACTTCAGCTTTACTTTGGTCAAAATTGTTTCTGCAGTTTTGCCGACTCACTTCCATACCGTAGGATTCACAGTAATAGTAGTGCCTGGGGCTGCCAGCGATGCAAAGCTTCCAAGGCCAGAAGTTGCCTCCCAGACGGAAAACTAGTATTTCTTCTGTTCAAAACACTACGTGACCTCTTTTAATAGTTTTCTTTCCATTGCCTTTGCCTTCTCTGAGTGCCTACAACACATGACGGTAAACAAAGGCACCAGTTTCCTTATAACAAGGCTTTGTGCTGACAATGCATTGCATTTATCTTCAGGCTTCACTGGGCTGCTTTGGGGGATGTCCAGCCTCCTCCGTACTGTGCTTTCCTTCTTTCCTTTTAACGTGGTTTTGGAATGATCTGTGTCCCTGGGGAGTCTATCACTCCTCTTTCACTCTTTTTTCTTCACTTCGGAATGTGCAACCCTCTTTTCTCTTCTTTTCTTTTTTTTTTCCTTTGCATTTGCAAGGTAGAAAAATCAATGGATTTGTGAAGCATGAGGTCCTTTTTTGAACAGTTTTGTGAGGTGAATATGACATAAGCAAAATAATTACTTTCTCAAGTCAAATTGGCTCAATTCTGGCTGATTGCTTTTTTGAAGCTACATTTCAATACAACTCTGATCAGATCAGCCGTTTTCCATAGCTAGTATTTTTGGCCTGCGTGTTATTTTAAGCTTATCATTACCACGGGACTTGAATTCATTTGGAACTCATTAATAATCAGTATAATTCCTTTTCATTAGAAATTTCTTACTGGAGTAACTACTTGTGATGTAAAATGCAATTCCCATGAAGTGACCATCTTTCTAGATGTACAGCTGGTGATGATGAACTAATACATAGCTTTATATTAAACTAATATTCCCCAAAATAATAAAAAGCCTTAATATATTCCATGCATAGCTAATAGAAGATCAGAAGGATGAAAGGTACAAGTGGAAATAGGATCGTTTTCTTGGTTATCAGAATTCCCCTTTTTTGGTGCGGTACACTAGAGGGATTTTACGTTGCATATATATGCATTTTTCTCTGCACAATGTATTTTTCTGCCATGTATTATGGAACTCCCAATGAGAAACACTGAGACAGCCGATGAAGACAGAGTCCTTCCCAACATAAACGCAATGGCTGGTAGTTCATCACAGCTGAAGAAAAGACTTTAGAAATCAAAGACACTTGAAAGCCTGTGAAAGAGAGGGTTTAGAAAAGCAGAGCGCTTCCTTCTTGGACCATGGATTACAATCTTCTCTGGTTTTCTCTAAACTTTCACTGAGCAATCGTACCTATGTCTTGGTCCCCTTCACAAGCTAGAGTTTTTGTAGAAATACCTGTACGCAGGCTAACAAAGCCGAGCACAAGTATTCATGCTGCTCTCAAGGGGTGTCAGTATGTCACATTTCCCTGAACAATGATGGGCTGTAGAGGGGAAGAGATTTTAAGTAGCTTTGAAAGAACGTGGAACAATTCCCTTGTTTTGTATATCTTCCATGTGTGTAACTACTCCACCATGTGACAACAGAAAACAAACACAATAGTTCTGGCTAAATTTGGTGAGACTGGGATTTAAGAAAGAGCCTTTTCTATAGCCACACTTCTGCTGGTAACTTTTGAATTCTTTTCTGGAAGAGGAGGAGGAAAAGAGTAGTCAGCCAAAGCTGGGTCTGGAAGCAGATCCCCGTACTGGAAGGAGGGGGAGGACAGGAAGAAGGGCATGTCCCACGAGCAATTTATTGCCTGCTTTGCCGTCCAGCTTGGTCCTGCTTCAAAGGTGGCAAGCATCTGTGGGCTAAAGGTTCCTTTAGACACGTGCAATCACCGGTAGCATTTCTGTTGCAACAGATCAGGCCATTTTCTTAAGAAACTCATGATTCAAGAGTGTTTGATGACTCTGCTTTCAGACTACTTCTATCATTCCTTCTACTTCCATGGCTGGATGGAGTAGGAGGCTGCCATTAAGTCATTCATATTGGCTTCAAATAATTCCCGCTCCAGCAATGGCTGTACCAAAGAGGCAATGGCTCCGTGCCAGGCCAAGGACTGCACCTCCTCTGCCCCAAAGTAATGTGGACGATTCTCTGCAAACTGGTCACCTGAACCCCTCTTTGGCCCACGGCAACAAGTCTTCTCCTTCTAGAGCGGGCATTGCCCTGGGACCTCCCTTCACTTTTCAGTACGAGGAGACAAAGCTCCTGATAAAGCAATGAGTTTCCTTAGACTCTTTCACAGCTCAGATGCACTGCGAGGAAAGAGACCTTCATCCTCCTAATGCGCCACTGTGTTCAGAGTAAATGCACTCCTTGAAGGGCCTTAATGCTTTCATCACCGCTGGCTAATGAGCCTGAACTTGCACCTTGTACTAGATACTAATCAGATTCCTCTTTCTGTACGCTCTAAAGCAGTGCAGTCCGGTCTGCCAGCTGGCACTGACGCTGCTTAAAAATAACCGCACATGGGTGTTCTTATTCAATATTTCTGTCGCAGGACTTGGTAAAGGTCTGGTCCCAGGGAAGACTGGGGCCCATTTTAATATGCATTGCATTCTTAATTTCTTTTAAAGATATTATTAACTTATTCCATTTACAAAATCAAATAATAAGCCTTTTAATTGAAGAGTAACTCTTTCTTGCATAATGTAATTTGATTTTTTTCCCTCAAAATTTCACATTGCTTTGGTCCTGGTTTTTTTCGTAATCATTTGCATAATCTACACACTTTCAGGACTTTCTTACTTTGCATAAATCAATTTCACTTCTTGTTCACCTCATCACTTTCAAGGGGATTCTTTTCTGCTTTACTGGACTTAAATTAATCCTCTGGAGAAAGCAGTGTCACGACACGGCCAGCATCAAAATCTGCATAATGAAAGCAATTTTTTCCATTTAAATTGGCACTCAAGAACATCACTGCTCATTAGCAGACTTCAGATCTTTTATTTCATTTTAAGTGAGAAAGACAAGCATTCTTACCCTAATATGAGTTTCTTGCATAAGAATTTATTCGGAGACCTTTAAATTTATTGCAGTGCAAGTTAGGCACCTAAATACCTTTAAAAAACAAGTCTGTGTGATTTGTAGAGTATCAACACAGCTAGCAAGACCATCAAAATTGCCATGTTTGATCAGAGTGGTGATCTGTCTCGTTTGGTTTCTCTCTGGGGTCAAAACTGATCTAAGAAGATGGTTGAATAATGGATGGATGTGGAATCACTTATGATGAAAGGGAAATTCCTTCCTAATTCCAGGCACCCAGCAGATGCTTTTGCTGGTGATGATCTTAGACAAGGCTTAAGACGAAATCTGTACCGAAACGTACAACTGAGAAGAGTGCTCAGTATAACAGAAGGAGAGCTTCAGAAAAAAAGCTCTTAGGCTGGAAGGGGGTGAGATGCAAAATCTGGGTGGCTTGTCTCTCGGGTACTAGTACACAGCTGCAAAGCAGCCACATCTGTTTCGCTAGAAGTCTCCAAGGCTATTCAGCCTTCCAGGGTAGATGCCCTCACACTTTGCTGCAGTCTGAAGGCTTTATCATTAATAATTCTGTATTTATCTTTCACAGTTTCAAAAGAAATCTCTCTGTGGGGAGGAAGAGCTCTTCTTGCCCTTGGTCCTGTAACACAGCTGCAGGATGGTGCAGGTTGAGCAGCAACTCACGCGCATATAGCTTCGGTCAGGCTCAAGAGCCAGAGGCTGCCCACTCTCGGCTTGCCTCTATGGCCTTGCGTCAGGCTCCGACATACCTGTCGTGCGTGACTCAGCTAAATCTTCCACAGACAATGCTACTGATTTAATGATCCCGGGCGACGTGCGGTCTGCGCTGACCTTTTCCATTCTGTCCTGTCACATTTCCTCGCAAAATACATGTTTTACTGGTTTTGGTCCAGTTGTCAAAAATAACATTCTCCTTCTTTGTAAGATGAAGATCATTTTCTTGACTTTGCTTGCAACTCACTCTTGCCAGCTGAATATTTTATGGGATCAAGTAGCAATGATACCTGCTTGTCTTTTGTTAAGTTTCCTGAGTTATGAATGAGTAGTTGCTTTTGTCTGCTAAATACGATGATAAAGAGCATTTAAACACTTGGACAAAAGTATTGATGCAGCTACTTCTCCTGCATAAATGTGTGTTTTCCGGTCATGTACTATTTCTTTGTCATTGCTACGGTGCAGAAGGAACACAACAGAATAAACTGAACACAGGGAGTCTGTGATAAGAAAACATACGTTTCAGAAACAACATTGAAGGTTATATTTAATTTGGTAACATTTGTGAAAGACTTTTTCTAAATTACTTCCCTAGTTAGTATGTATTATTCCAAAATACATGCCTTTGATTTTAGAAATTGTCAGAGGAAATGAATAATTTTACCACAATTGTTAAATGTCTTGTTTGTCTTACATATTCAGTGCCAAACATAAAATCTCTTTATGCAAAATTTATTTATGCTAAGTCTTGAAAAAGATTTACATGCTAGAAAAGTGGAAGACATGGTGATCTTTTTTATTGCGAGACACGTTAAACACAAAGCTTCTGTCTGACATATTTCAAGGTACGCATTTTTGTTTCATCTTCTATCAATCTTCCCCTAATTCCCTGATCTGCTGTGAAATAAACATAGGAGCAAAGTAAGTTCTTTTGACCTTAGATCAGCATTGTTCTGTAGTTTATTTATCAAATGTTTTTCAAATGAGATACCTTGGCTGGTCAGATGCATAACTGAATAGAATTAATCCTTTTTGGAAAATGTATCCTATTTATCCCCGTATCTTTTGAGAGCTGTATTTGTGAAGGCACTCACATTTTCTGCACTCATGGAGAAGGTGCCTGGAGCTGGGGCGAGAGGAGGAGAGTGAGGATAGTGATGGTCCATCATTTGGACACTGGCAGGGTGGAGATGGGGAAGCTGAGTGGTTCCTTCACCCTGTGTTGTTCCAGAGCTTATCTTGTAGCTACTAGATAAAATAGTTAGTGCATGTAAAGGCATGGTGTAACTTGGGCATAAATCTTCCATTTCCTTGGGGACTGTGCCAAACCCTTGGCAAGAGGGGAGCAGCCATGCTGTTGAAAGACAGGGACCTTGCTCAGCCTTTTGGATAAATGTCGGTAAAGGATCCATACACTGCACAGTGCTGACCTGCAGATAGAGGCACCTGCCATAGAGATGCAGGATTTTGGATGCAGCCTTGTGGTCAGCATTTGCCCTCTGTCAGCCCTGAGCATCCTCCTGCTGACAGTATGATCACCAGGTGCTCCCTGTTCAGGTTGCTCTTGCCTTAGTCCCAAACCCTCTCCAAGCCCTGCACTACAGGGAGCACAGGTCTGGCGGTTCCTCTTCACATCTGTACTTGAAAACACTGAACTTCACTGTCTGAAAAGAAAGAATTTGCCTTCTACCAGCTCTTAGGTTTTCAGCCAGAAGAAAACAATTCGACCATTTTTATGCCATTGTGAAGAGCAGATCCTTGGACAGTGGGGGTGCAAGAAGGACAGTATACTGCAAAACAGTAAAAAAGCCTACTGCAAAGAAGTTATGGGCCTAGTAGAGCTGGAGCTCCTATGGTCAGGATGGAAACTCCTCTGTCCCCCTGAGGTCAGCTGATCGCAGTAGTTGGAAGCCAGGAAAAGATCCTGCTACAGAGCAGCCAGCTATGGCAGACTCTAATATTGTTTTCTTTTTTTCTTCCATTTGTGTTAGGTTTTCAAATAAAAACAGAGAGCATGCTCTTCATCCCAGGAGCTTTCACTCTAATGGGCTGTTAATGAGCTATCAATTACTTATGCAAAAGGAAATACACACATAAGCACACATTACTGTTCCTTAGCTGAAGGTTTGCTGTCTTTAAATGTTGGGGGCTATACCCGCGTCACCTGGGTCACTGGCCCTACATACATCTTCGTCTGCATTCACTCTGTTACAAGGTTTAGCATCTAACACTTCAAGCAAGATTGTGTATCTGAGGTTTGCGGACTCATGCTGTAATCTCACGCAACATTGGCAATTCCCCGGGTAAGTTGATATGTAGCACTTCTCTGCTATAGAGCAGTCGCAGTGTATTAATCAGTCCTCAAGCCCTCTTGTGAAGCACACTAGCTGTTAATCTTGTTTCTAGAGGCACCGTCTCCTTCTTGACTGTGGATTCTTGAATTACAATGGCTAAAAAGCATTTCTGTCCATTCACAAGGGGACCAGAAGCTAAACTTTCTTCCACCCAGCCTTTGTCACCCACACAGCGAGGACCGATCATTGTCATGAGCTTGACCTCATAATGAAATCGGTGACCTTGAAGGTGGCACAGGCAATACAAATCCTCTTGTTCACCCCAGGTTTAGAAGGCGTTGGCCTGACTCCTTTGATCAGCTTCCTCATGAACGAGGAGCCCTCAGCAAGACCTGCCTGAACCACTTGAGTCACTCCCACCCATATGGCGCAGAGGAAGCATTTGTGTGGCCCAGGAGTATCACGACACGGATTGCTACGCTCAGTGCTCGGGCTGCTATGGATCCTTTTCTTTCCTCAGGATCCTCTCCTACATTTCGCCGCATGTTCTACTCCCTGTTAACCCTGTCATTGTCCCTGGGGTAGCCTCCAGCCTGGGGACCAACAGCATCCCACCACCCATCGCCTTCCCTGTCCCATCTCCTTTACTGCCAGCTGCCAGAGCTCCCCATGCCCAGGCTGCTTCGGGCAGCACGCAGAGGCGCTGGGAGCGGGAGCAAAAAACAAACAGAAAGTGTAAAACGGCATAGGAAGGAAATTTTTATTTTAAAATTACATTGGTTTTTCATGTGCGTGTGTGACCAGACCGTATCAAACAAGCTTAACGTCCTGGAATTAGCCAAGCTGCTAAGGGTTAAGGTATTTATGAACTTGTTAAGAGATGGAAACATGCACTGTTCACAGTGTTTAATTTTAACTGCCACACTAGAGAGAATCTTTGATTATATTATCAGTTTATTCTCACTGAATGTTAGTTGTTGTATCTTTTTTTTTTTTTTTACATTGCTATTTCTGTGTTAGAAAAGATACGTCTCCTAATTGACTGGAAATGGAGGATTTTAATTAGCCAACCTTTTTGTGCAGAGGATTCCAGCTGCTGAAATCTTGGGCCAGTACAGGGTTAAATGTCAGTCTAAAAGATTAATGACTTAACTGAAAACATTTTATCACAGATACAGAAAATAAATCCCATTCCCTGGCAGCCACGAACCATGTGTGCCATCGAGGAAGGGAACTGCACGAACCAGTAACAACTGGTTGCTCCTGCACCAGCAAACGGCAGTGATAAGACAAAAATCATTACACGGATCAAAGTCGCTGAGCTCCTTGCCCAGCACTGATGCTGCGGGGCTGAAATACAAGGTGCGCTGCCTGCCCAGGGGTGACTTTCTCTGGAGACGGTCAGAGCCCGTGCCCTTAGCTGGCTTTCTCAGCACAGGAAAGCAGGGATATGTGCTTTCACTCTGGGTTTATGCGAGTGAGAACACTCCGTGCTGCTGCAGCAAGAAAACAGGTGCTGGTTTTCATCTGGAGTTTCAAGCTCTGGTTTGGATTCTCAGAGGCTGCCGCCGGGATGGACGTGATGTGGACTTCGAGCTTCAGAGCCCCAGCCAGACACATACTGAGGGACCAAACGTATCAAATTTACAACAGCTCTGAATTAACCTTTTTTTTTTTTTTTTAATGTCCAATTTCTCCTTCTTCCTTAAAAGTAAAAAAACACCCCACCACCCCGCCTTTCCCCACACGCTTTCCCCTTCCTTGCATCACTCAGCACGTAGCTGGCTGCGGCTATAACGAGACGCAGCAAACGATGCACCTACAGACTGACAGTGGCATCCGGAGAACACGCAGGAGTAAAATGGACAGAAATCTCTCCTGGAGCACAAACATTTAGCAGTTATGAGAACAGTGCACTGAGTATTACGTAAACGTTTGGCTGCATGTGTTTTAAGGCTTGCTTGCCCACAGAGAAGGAAATTAATCTGATGTTTAGATTAGGTTCGTGTCTACACACTGTAAGTACAGATTTAGTGGCTTTTTGGCCAGAAATTAAATCAAAGATGCTCAAAACCACAACCTTTAAAATGTTCTCTTTTTTTGGACTAAATCCTTAAGTGTTAACTGTTAAACAGGCAAAATTTTGTCTCAATGAGGACAGAAAGATACCACTCCTTCACCCACATCAAAATGTATCTTGGCGGGGTGGGTGACTCCTCTGAAACTGCTGCCTCACTGTGAACAGTGACCTGGTCAGGAAAAAAGGTATGTCAAAATAAGTCTTTCAGGGCAAGAACTGCATCATCTTACACTACATTTTCATTTTTCAATGCAAGACTGCTCTATAATTTTGCAAAAGCAGCTCTCAGTAGTAGGAGCCATCTTTATTCTAGCAGGCTGAGGGGCAGAAAACGTCCCCATCCCCAAGGACAACCCTGTACACCAATACCACGGACATACACAAACCCCCCACCTACTTCAAAAATACTAGGCTGCAAAAACAGGCGCTCAAAAGAAGAGAGAATTTGGCAGTTGTTTGGACAACTTTAATTCAGTCCACTTGCACGACTGTGTTACGGCACAGTCTTACACAACCTTTCTCCCTTGGTCCCCTGCCGTGTGAAGTGCATGGGAGAAGGTAAGGGACTCATTGAGCAGATGGTCAATATTTTATTTTGTTTCCTTTTTTCTCCGGTTTGTAGCCCCAGGCCTTGTCTACTGCAGACTTTTCAAACCAGCTCTGAATAAAGATGTGTCTATTTTCCCCTGGCCTTTTCTTTAGCCTTCATCATTATTACTTCTGACTGCTTCAGACACTGGTTTGTTTTCACTGCCTTGTGGATGCCTCTTTTGGTGGGTGGAGGATTGAGGCATTGCGGGAACAAGGTCAGGGTGGTGTGTGCCTGACCGAGGCGGCTGGACCTGCTTTCCCTTGAGCAGCACGCACAGGAGTAGGTTAGCTGTTCAGGACATTGCTTCCATCTCCTTCAGCTGCAGGTATTATCATATCTACTATGGAGGGGGAAAGTGAAAAAAAGAGCTCCGGGATGATCCCACAGAAAAAAGGGGAACGTCAAATTCATGCCAGTGGGCTTAAGCGACTGGACTTTGCAGTGATGAAGAAAGACAATCGAAAGATGACTGCAGAACAGCCAGGCTCCAGCTGGTACTGCGGCACTACGGAGAGCCTGTAACAAAAGCTCTGCCAGGCGTCAGCCCCCTCACGCACTGGGGAGCGCCAGGCTGGGGCACAGCAGGGGAATTTAACCTGTCCCAATGCGGTGCACGGTATTTGCTTCCCAAGAACAAAGCCTACGTGAGAAGATGTGCCCCACCACGCAGCCCAGCACAGCCACCTCCTCCTGTCGCAGCTGGAGGGTCTCCTGGGTCAGGTCCCACCGACAGGAGATCTGCACCGCAAGGGGTAAAGGGGCAGCGTCGCCTGGTGCGGGGAGGGGGCCCGCGGGGACATCCTTGGATCCCAGTTCTCCCGTACTCTTCCCTGAAGTAATGAGCTGTAAGAAGGAAGCTTCTTTTTTCATAGAAAGTTACACAAAGGAGCTACACAAGTTCTTTGCCTCTGCCTTTGCATCCCAAAATATACACCTTTCTTCTTGATACTGTATGATCTCCAGTTACCATACAAAAATAAATTATCTGCAGGAGAATGAGGCCAAGCTGAAAACTTATTTATCACCCAACCATTATAATGCGGTTGATGATCAAACAACCTGTGAAGCTGAGATAATTTTCTTCATCTTCAAGTAGCCACTGGAAAGCCTCATTACATGCCTGAAGTTGCATTGCTTAGCAACAACATTTCAGAAATTCCAGTTATCAGCATGATCACTAATAAGACGGTAAGCTGCAAAAGAATCCTGAATAAACTAGACGCATTTGCATTTCAAAATAAATGAGAGTAAATGTCAGATTGTGTTTTGGAGTACATGAACTCTTAGCATATATATATTGCATTTACTCAAGCATTTGTACGATGGAGACAAATCTGAAATGTTTCTAAAATTTTATAAATACAGCATGTCTGCAAGCTCCAGGTATTTTACTACTCTTCGACTGTTAACTTTAGCTAAAGAAGTCTGCTATCAGGAAAACATGCTGTCAAAGCATGGCACACACAAGAACAATTAGAAGTGGTATTTTCCATAGCAGGACACAATTATGAACAGGAAGAAGATACATTTATCATGCCACAACGCGCAGGATCCATTTGAAGGACTGTTTGGTTTATTCAGCCATAGTTTGGGGACACTTTTTAAAACTTTACGAATACTCAGAGAAGAAATTTGTTAAACATCACATGAAAAAACCTTCATGGCCTCGGTGTAAAAATGTAGACAGTTAAGAGTGGCATGGTTCACAAATCCAGAGTAAGTTTGGGACTTTTCTCTAGCCCTGGGTTTCTGGTGAAACGTGCAGAAAACAGAGCCATGGGAATGCTCACTGAAAGTGAAGTGAACAACAGCCCAAGCCTATCGGTGACATGTTGCCTTTCTCACCTGATCGTAATATTGAGCTGATCAGCAACAAAGAACAAAAGCACCTGTCAGTGACCACGAGGCAGCTGGTTTGAACTTGTCCTCATTTTGGCTCCAGAGAACTGATCTTGAAATGTTTCCTTCACTCATGCACTCACAGGAGTAGCATTTAGGGGAAAAACCCGACGTGTTCCTGTTCCCTCTACAGGCAAGCCTCACTTACCTTGAAGGCAAAGAGACATTGTCTTACCTACCTGCTTGTAGCTAGGAGGTGCCTTCTCTAGCCAGCATGTGTATGGATATTCAGGCATTTCCAAAAGATGCCACATCCCACCTGTGCAAAACCTCCTCTTCAGCTGCAGAGGAAGCCTCCTGGCCCACCTTGACTCATTGCCTCAAACCCACTGACCGAGAGGAGATGAATTTTTTTTTTTCCTAAGAGCACCACTGGGGCCAAGCGAAGCCAAGCACAGCAGTGACGGCTCTGAGAGCGGGACGCACAGGAATGACCTAAGGAGAGCGATAAGTGTGCGAGGGGAAACACGCAGAAAGGAAGAGCGGCCGGGGTGACGGTTACCCGTGAACCTCGCCCAGCCCACCACAGCAGGGCCTTTCAGGGCACCTTCTTTCCCGTAGGTCCCCTTGCTTTATGTAGGACTCAGAACACAGGATGGCAGCATTCGCATGAAGAACAGTTGAAACTTTGAGCTTTGTTTAGTAAATTCTAATCTTTATTCATATTAGGTCTGAATTACTAGTTTATTCACTGCGGTTAATCTCAATGATTTTGCAAGTTATCTTTCCAGAGCACTTTCGAGGTGCAAGGAAAAGAGCTGGATAGACAGGTTTTACTGTTGGGAGACTGATGCACGGAGTCAGTAATTGGGGTGCTCAGTCCGAGAGGTCTAAAAGGTGACTTCTCAGAGCTCTCGGCGATTCTCAGCTAAGCACCAGGGTCTCAAGCTTAGCAGTTAGGGATTATCTGTGAAAAGTTCATCTTCAGAGTCTTGCCTTTACTTAATTGGACGTGTCAGATAAGCTTAGCAAGAGACAAGGCTGCTGCTACCCTACCTAGACCACAAGTCCCTTTTTGCAGCCCTGATGGAGAGATCTTATTCCTTTAGTGTTAAGATCTGTACTTGTACAGTTCTACCCAGGACGAGTGAGATGATTGTTTCCTTCTCAACTTCCTCCCTAGAAAAGAACAAGACTCATCCTTCAGGCTTTCTTTTAGTATTAGTTGTCAGCAAATAAAGACAAATTCCAAGCCAAGTTTTCTCTAGTCTAGAGGTCGTTCAGTGGGAGAGCTCTTTTCCCTGCAAGGGAAGAACATGAATCCAAATGACAGGCAAACATATCTGAAGGAGAGAAAAAGAGCTTGGCCTTGCAAAAGAGACAGAGGTAAGGTTGTTTGGATACTTCAGGAATATGAAGATGCATACTGTAAATGCCACGCTTCTTTCAAAGAGTGTTTTCAAAACACTTTTTGTAAAGTACGGAATTACGTTTTGCTGTAGCATTCAGGTCTTTTCCAACCTAAAGACCTAGCCTGAAGTTATTTCATCCTGCAAGCAGATATTATTTTAATTTTATATTTCTTAAGGAAAAAAGTAAATACACGTGAAGTGGTATTTCCCCCTATTTCAAAGCCTAATGTTGGAAATAGTTTGGAAAATGCTATAATTTTGAATACTGCGAAACCTCTTGTATTTTGACACCCAGACACAGCTCTTCTGGCCTACAAAATAAGTTAAGAAAGGAAAATAGCTCATTCTAAACTTCAGACATGTTTAATGCAGAAAATAAAACATGTAGACAACCTTATAATTCTTATAAATAATGACTCTACAGTCCAGAGCAATAAATGTGAAAACTATGGTTTATGATAATGTGTTCTGCAGTGACACTAGAAAAATAGGTCATCATTTTGAAAAGGAGAGAAGCTATCCATCATGTTGAACACACTAACAGGAAATTTGAAGTAGTTTCAGAGGCAGTTAGTCCAAGATATTGCTCTTCTGACCCCCGTGTCCCCAAGCACAACGCGTGAATGAACAGCTCATCGTGTCCACTGTGCAGGGAAGGTTATTACATGTGTCCATCCCAAGGCTTGTCATATTTTGTGTTAGGAATATGACTGTCTATCTGTCTGTATTGCAGAATACTGATCTGGATGCCATCAACCAAACTACATGAGTTTTACTGAAAAAGAAAAAGAAATGAAAGAAAGGTGTTTAAAGAACAGAAGTTACTATCATTAGCTACGTGAAAGGCATGGTTAACTGCAAGCTCCTGCAGGTACAAGCTACCACGGAGCAATGAATCATGTTTTACCTTTACCCAGTTAACCAGTTGCCCTAATAGGCCTAATTAGCCAGTTTTTCAGGCAGATAATTAATGCTTTTGTGGCTGGACCACAACCAAAACCTGTGGATTACAGGGAAAAGTATGTTCAATAGGTACCTCTCCATTAGCACTAGGTGAAGATGGTCAAGTCTCTGGCAGAATTTGGTTTTACCTTTGCCTAGAAGTCTCCTCAGTGATATATTTAGCGCTGCAGGTGTAGGGGGTGGGGGGAGGCTCAGTTCCACACAACTAGGGCAAGATGCTTTAATAAATATTTGACACAAATCCTTTTCCAGACAGACAAAGGCAAAGGTTGCTTCATTTAATTGGTTTTACAAATTGTCAGTGTCTGATTCATTTTAGTCTGATGCTTTAATTTTTCTGTGATAATTGATTTATATGTCTTATCTACTTTATCATTAAGTTACAAGAGAGGAATTCACCAAATCCCATTTTATTATGCTTTTGTTCTACTTTTTCTCCCTTCCACACTCTCTAAAGCAGCTGCTTTTCAGCACGGAAAAACCTGCTCAGAGTTTTCCTTGCTCTCAGCATTGTTTATCTTTGCCCACTGTTCCTGAAAGCGCACTGCTTATTCAGTTTCTCAGGACTAGCCTTCTTCTGCAGACCGATCTCTGCATAAACTCACAGTAATTGGCCTCCAACAGCCGATTTGGTGAAAGTCTTGCATCTGAACACCAATTTTGGAATAAAAAGGTTAATGGCAAAGTCAACTAAGAGCCATTTGTTACAAAAGTAAGTAAACTGATTTGTCTTTAGTTGACTTTGCATCAGATAGATGCCTATAAAAGGTCCAATAATAAATGTGCATCATAAAAATAGTTCTAGAAACACTGAAAAGGATGTTTCTGACCAGGAAAGAAGGGCCTCTGCTCACCAGCAGTGGATATCTAAAGGCTGGCTGTCTCAGTCAATGCTTTGGGCTTTCTTTGTATGCAGCCTTGAGCAAAGAGCGCTTCCAGGGGCTATTCACTGTCTTAGTCTCAGACATTTTTTTTGTTCTGTAGCCGCAGTCTCTGCACTCCTTTTTGCAATGAAATAACTGACATCTGTTTCATTCACCCCATTCCCTACTTCTGTATAAAGATATGTCTTGAGAGCCTGAAGGTATTCTTGCAAAGCTGACCTGGCAGGAATTTCCAGTTAAAAAATTTATAGAGGCATTAATGCTGAAAAGAGAGGCCCATCACACAGTGGGATTGTGGCATGCCTCAGTCACAGTCTTGGTTACCCCTTCATACTTGTAAACAGCCACTTGGTTTGATACAGAATAATTAATTCCTGGGGGTTTTGTTTAATTTTTTTGTTTGACAGTGGTTGCAATAAAAAGCTAAATTCAATCTAACTAAGGTCTCTTGAGGCGGCAGGTTCCAAACAAACAAAACATGCCCAGTTTTTTGTGCATATTGGGGTTTTTCCCTCATAGCAAGGTTTGGACTTGACTTAGTGTAATGCATGCTCCACTTCTTTGCCAAAAAGGGCCTTCAGAGAGAGGGGCTTCAGGTTTCAGTTGTCAGAATTATTGAGGCCTGTTTTCATTTAATTCAGCTTCTGAATGGCGGGGCTGCTGAGTCCTCGAAGTATGGGCATATATACATATAAGTTTAGGTTTTGTATATATTCAAAAGCATATAACAGAGTTATTCACATGCCTAAAGTGAGAGGGGGAAGGAAGGAAGGAAAAAAAAAGGTCTCTAGCATGAAGTGCAATTTTGAGTGTTTTCTATGCAAACAACACTATATGATCGGAATCATCTCTCTTGCTCCATTCATTAAAGCAGCCTCTTCTTCACCTAATTCCTAAAATATGTGTGGCTTGGCTCACCTTGGACTTTAATTCTAGGCACCTACCTTTGAACTGTCCTAGTAAAAGGGAAAAAGAAGCCCTCAACCGTCACGCACCCAGACCACCACCCAAAGGTTGTCCAGCAAGAGCCGGTAGGCAGACCCTCCCCAGCATGCCAGTTCACAGTGGCAGACCCTTCAGATGCCCTTGCCATCAGCCTGTCTCCTTATGTGCCCCAAAGTATCGTTTGAAAAAGCTCCAAGGAGGAAAATAGGCAGGTGCACTGGTCTCTTATAATGGGAACTCCCAAAGGAGGAAGGAGTTGAAGGAAAGACATCCCTGAGGGCAGACTTGTCAGAGACTTCTGTCTTCTCCCAGCCTAGCAGTGGGAAGGAAACAGCGTTGAAGTAACTCTGGGAATTTCCTGACCCCAGGCAGTAACAGCAGCCAATTCAGCATTATGTTTAGTGGTTGGCTTTTTATTATATATATATATATATATAAAAATTTTTTTGCAGCTGCAATATGAACGCTGGGAGATTTGAATTTTCTTAGTATCTGGCCTTCAGACATTCTCTAGCAGCAGAATTCCGTCCAACTTTTATTAGCTCAGCTTTCCTCTGATCTATTTAAAAGTTAAGCTAAAGAAATTTATCTTTAACAATATACATAATATGTGGATGCCATAACAGTATCTTAAAATAAGTATTTACTGCTTTACATCGACATCATCTCAGTTAGGTTGAGGGGGGTGTGTTTAAGTATGGAACTGGGCAGCTGAGACGTGGTATAAAATTCTGACTGGGTTTGGAGGAAGTTATCATCAATGCCAAAAGAGCTTAACAGAGAATTACCTCATATTTTTCTTCCCAAAACTACCCTAGAAGACTCTATTGTAGACCTGAACATGACCACTAAAGAAAGTAAGCTGCTAATAATTTTCATTTCAACTGTTTTCTCATGGCTATCTTGTGGTCTGACTAATAGGGCCCCCAGGGATTTTGGTGTTACTGCATGGATTTCCCACACAATATATGGTATGGGTTTGATTTTTTTCGGAGTGCAGATGGCTTTAGTTGTTAATCTCTGCAAATTCCCACTGACCTCTCGTACGTGCACGGTTCTTTCCTTAAGGGTTGGTTCAGTCTGCCTCCTCTGTCATTCCTCTTGCAGCAACTGGAAGATGTTTTAAGCTGTTCTGGAAATAGACTTTTGGTGGTGGGCTCAGTCCCAAGAAAATAAGAATCTCCTCCTTGTTTCCCTGTGTCTTTCCCAGGGAAGGCAGTTTTCTGGCCAGTGAGAAAAATAAAGGAGGGGGGGCTGGGGGCATAAGGCCCAAAAATACTTCAGGAAATGTCATTTAACGTTCTGGTTCCAACTTCAGCAGTTGGTATCTTCTTGTTTCGCACCTTATTCTGTTTCCCTCTCAAACAAACTCTACTCTTTTTCATTTATATTTATCACTCTATATTACTTAAGAGTAAAATTCACTGTTTCTGCATCATTTCTAGACACAAGGAGGGGGGCAGTGCTTCCTTTTCTCCCTACAAGATATTTTAAGCCTTTTGCTGCAAAATTACCGTTCAGGTAGCTCCCCAGGAGCGATGTTTATCCTCCTTTATTCCCCAGTCACAGACAAATCCTTTTAGTATTTCACATGGGAGACTCTTGAGCTCCATCTTCTGGCACATCTGGGACAAACTTGCTTTTCCGAGCCGGATCCCAGGAAAGCCGGGCGGGTTTGGGGCAGTGACCAGCGTAACCTGGCAGAGCACCGCAGGGCAGATGTGCCCGGGCTGCCACCCAAGGCAGACACCCTCCTTGCACCCCCTTTTTCCCCACGTTCTGGAAGGAGAACCAAAGCTTCTGCAAGGCATTTGGAAAATACAGGTACAGCTCCAAGGCAGGTACCGCCCAACAGATTGCTTGGGCAAAAAGCCCGTGTGATTATTTTGATATCGACAGCGGCGTCACGGGGTGGGGTAGGGGTGTGGAAATGGCCTTGCAGACCCATTGCTCCGAGTCTGAACATCAGCGCGACCAGGTTTCCCCAAGCTAAATGTGAGCACACAGAAATATTGTTCATTGCATTTTTCAGCCTGTTGGGTGTTTTCTCTGCTTTGGCTTTACTGAGGTGTAGGTGATTTAAGAATGCCTGGCCAGCGCTGACAGGCTGTTTCTCTTTGTTACAGGAGAGGCTGAAACAACGCTTCAGATTATACTCTTACCTTGATCTCCCTTACGCAGCAAACCAACTTTTTGTGCTGATTTCAAAGCCGCACCATCAATTGTAAGAGCTTCCCTTTGTTTCTTCTGGACGACTTCTCCCAGGCCAGAGCGAATGCAGCCTCCTCCCTCCACTCCTGCTCCGAAATACCGCGCAGCCGAGCGATGCAGGCTGAAATGCTGGCGCTGGCTTTGCCAGGCTCCCCCACAAGAAGTCCTGGTTGCCACAGCCTGCTGCTCCCTCAGGGACTGCAGTGCCAGCAGCCCTAAGCCAGAGGGAAGGAGGGGGAAAGATGGTGTCCAGGGAATCCTGAAGGTTCTTTGGTGCCAGTTGGTTCCTAAAAATGGTTTTGCTGATTGTATCCCAGAGAGGGACATTGAAGCAGCATTGGACTCCTCACGTATGCAAGGGCCAGCACACACCGAGGTACAGAGTCAACCCCCAGGGATTCTCAAGCATTTGAGCCTTTTTTCTCCACGGCACCGTGTATTTAGGGGTCCCTTGCCCTATGTGCGCTCCATAGGGCTGCAGCTGAAGTACCGCGTAGGAGCACAGCAGCAGCAGTGCGAGCAGTGCCGGGCCTGGCGGGGAGCGAGAAGAACCAGGAGATTTGTAGAGGTCTTGTGGGGGACACAGCAATACGCTCAGTCGTCCCCTTGGGACATCCTTGGAAAAATGCATTTTCGTGACTATAGTAGTACCCAGAAGCACCAAAACTTGAAACAGGCACATCAAAAAGAGAAGGTTACTGCCCTGAAAAGTTTAGTATCTTGGTACAGGAGGAAAGCTGGATATAGTATTGGCATACATAAGTGGAGGGATCTTATAACCTTACTAGGCTAAGCAGAGTTGTTCGAGGCCATTTAAGAAAAGGCAATTTTTTATTTTAAATATTTGACTTTCATAGGGGCAGGGTGAGAGCAGGAAGGGAATTTAATGCCATTAAAAGAAATATGGATCCAAAATTCCGCTGAATCCAAGAAAAATTTAGGTTACTCTGGAGTTCACGTATTCCCATCTCCTGTTCAAACCAGAGCCAACTTCAAAGCTACGTAGGGGTGTCACAGCCCGTGCTGGACAGACCAAGGAGGGGTTGTGGAGAGTCTGGAATTCCCTCAGGCTAAACTAAGGTGAAGCGACACCAAACGGTAAGTTAAACATTTTATTTATGGCAGAAGCAACTTGAACTTAAAAGGCATAACATGAGGTGGCGCGGTTTCTCACAGCAAGAGCTGGCACAGTAACACGTGGTCCCCACACATCCCTGCCAGCCCGGCTGATTTGGGGATGGATTCAGGGCAGAGTGTGAGAAGAGCCCTCCCGCTGAGCCAGCGGGGTCAGAGCAGACCCCACCACGTTCTAGGCCTCTCGCTGAGAAGAGTCTGGGGGAGGCTGGATCCGCTCCTCATCCCAGACTTGGTCAGCAGTTTTTATGCCTCAAAGGATGAGGTGTGGGGATTACGGACAGAAAAGAGGGAGAGATTGGGAGAGAAAGACAGACTTCACCAGGCCCAGCCAGCCCAAAGGCCTCATCCCAGACCGACTCCCACACCACCAGAGGCTTCAGTCCCTGCCCTTTTGTAATCTCTTTGCCCCTCCTTCGGGCGGTCACTCGCACTCATCAAGCTAATTAGGCACCATGTGTGGTTTGTGCTTCCAGAACCTTCTGGACATGGGCCGTTCGAACTTCTCCCTCCCTGCAGGCAGGACAGGTCTTTGCTGGTGAGCTGCCCGGCTCAGCACCCCAGAGCAGGGCCCTGGGCACCCTCCAGCACAGCACCCCCTCCCCGTCCTTCTGCTGCTGCTGCTGCTCGCCTCTGGCCCCACTGCCGTTTGTTGCTCTGCAGGGTTGGTTGTTATGCAGAGTTAGGTAGTCCTTATGCAGAACTTGCCCCACCTCGGTGCCTGAGACATTAACTCTTTCAGTCTCTCACAAGGGCTCCCGACGTTGCCTGGGACCTTGTCCACTGGCGTGTTGCGGACCTCCAGGGTTGGAGAGGCCGCATCCTGCCTGGGCTCCGGTTCCAGCATGGGACCCTCTCACTGAGACATCTATTTTCCCCTTTTCCCTATGTGTGGGTGGAAAGTCCCTTGCTGTAGCTTGTGACTGTTACCTCTGGTCCTGTCACCATACATCTTGGAGAAGTCTGTCTCTGCCTTCTCCGGGGCCCACTGTCAATTTGTTACTTCATTTCAGAAAGCGCTCTTCCTTTGGAGGAGAGGGGTGGAGAAGTCACAGTAGCTAGGATAACAACTGCACTGTCAACTTGAAATGTTTTGTTTTCTTTGCCTAATTCTGGGGAAAAAAAAAAAAAAAACAAACCAAGAAAACAAAGCAGTGCTTTCACTGCCTGAAAGTCAACAACAACAAAATTTAAACTTGCTGTCAGCCTCAGATTAATTCAGTGCTTTCACTCTCAACACCACCATTACGATATTATTTTGGAAATAACTACTTCCACTCACCAGCCTGGGGGGACTAAAGCTCTTCTGTTACAGAGTGCTGACACTTGATCTGGGACTAGAAAGTCCTCTTGCGTTGCCGTGACTTGAACCCTTCAGGAACACCAATGACTTGCAGGAGAAATCAGGGTGCCAATGGGACCCCCTGGTTAGAATGCATTTAATTTAGAATAGGTATCCACTGTATTTACATTGGGGATGTTACTTGGATTTAATGTGATCAAGTTGTCTCATGGCAAGTATTTGCAGAAATAGAAGTTAAACATCTGGAGTTATATCTGAAGGCTAAAATGAAGGGAGGCTATGTTGAAAAGAGTTCACTGATTGCATGCATGCAAAGATCCTGTACTGAATAAGTGCTGGATGGCTGCAAAAGATTTAACGCATTTGGACAAATAGTCTCTGCATTGCAAACACCACAAGATTTTCCTCTCAAAGAAGGGAAGGAAAAGCAAAAAGGGAAGTGGGTTTTTACAAATACCGTCATACTTTGAGGTTATTGTCAGGAAGCTATTGAAAGCTCTAGGACCTAACAAGACAGGAAAAATCAAGTTCGTCCGAGAACTGAGACACAAAACACGTTCTCTCCTTCCGATTAACAAAATGCAAGGAGTAGATTTTCCTTCCTCCCCATTTTTGACAACTTTCCCCCAAATCAGGAGCAGCTAAGCTGATAAAGATTCACACAGACTCCTCTTGGTCCCCCACGGCATTCCTCTGACGCTTCCCTTCCCACAGGACAAGCAGCAAGCGCAGCATGCCCGGGCAGGGGAGCCTGGCTCGGCACTGGAGAAAAAACAGCGTGTCCTTTCTAGATCTGCTAGAACGATGGGTCTCATGTCCTGTTTTGCTGCTCTGTTTTGTCTTTTCTGCCTGTGTGGCCTCACATGCTTCTAAACACAAGCACTTTGGCAAGGGAAAAGGTGAAGAAGACATTTTCTTTTCCCCACAGCATGAATCCGCCAGTGATTGCTTTCCAGAAGCAAACAGGCCCAAAGGAAGAGAGATTTTTAAAACTTAAAAAAGTTGGGAAGGAAGGCTCCTTGCCTTTTCAGTTCCAGTGCCCAGAAGTATTCCCCATCAGTGATGAGTAAGGGCCACAGGAGGTTTCAGCTGGCAGCTTAGGTAAAATTTCTCCACCCATATCTTAGCTACTGTAAACCACTCCTGCTTAACCTAGAGCCCCAAGTCTGGAGGGTCAGGAACAGTGAAAACAAAACATCTAGGCAGGGATTAATTATTTCTTATAAGGAAGACCACGAGCATATATTGCGCTCTCTCCCCACACCCCATTTTTTTGAGAATAAGTCTTAAGAAAAAAGTGAAAAAATGGCAATGTAAAAGCAACCTCCTTTTTGCATCATCTGCAGCTTGGCCAGCCGGGAAGCACCCTGGGAAGGGCACCGCAGCGGTGATCCCATCCCCTAATACGTGTGCATGTTTCCTTCAGCAATTCCTCTATGTGCAAGTTGTTAAGTCTTCCTGGCTTTAGAGCACTGTTTCTAAAAGGCACTCTCTTGCCTTCTCGCCTCATTCAGTGTATGTCTTTGTTTGCTTTAGCTATATAATTCTCCTTTCTGCTTTCCTAGTTTTTGCAGTAAATTAAAGTAGCTTGCATGCTTTCCATTACATATATCATTTCAGACGCAGAAATTTTCAATCAATTTTTGTACATCCTAAACACATATGAAAAGCAGCATGCCTTCCTTGAAATCCCATTTTTTGTGACATTCAGAAGCAACACCAGCAGTTTCGGCTACAATCCTTTTAATTACTTTTTCTTTGATTAAGACAAATTTATTTCCCACGGTTATGTGTTTGCACAAAAATACAAAATACAGAAAGATCGTATATCAATAAAATGACTCTGGTTTTGCAAATTACCCTGACTGCAAATATTTATCACTTGAACATCTGTCAGAGCTGTACTTCCTAGAAATATTTATACTAAGTTTTTGCTTAATGCAGATGGAAGGGAAGGTGAGGAAGGGAGCTTAGAGGCAAAATTATACAGCATAAGAAATACAATCTAATCAAGCATCTAAGGTACATGGATATTAATTTTGTCTGCTCCTCTTTCCTAAATAATGCTCAAGGCTTCCTGTGTTTTTTAAGTTTCCTTCCTCTGTTGCCTCAATTCAAGAGGTTCAAGTGGAAAGAGACACTGATAAATTTCCAAATATAATTTCAAATAGAGCTAAAAATCTTTTTTTTTCCCCCCAGTGGAGCCCAGATAACAGCCAAACCCAATAGTACTTTTTATATGAAAAATTCCACATTATCAAAATTCGAGAAGGTGTGTGTGTGCCTGGGAAGCAGTTGTTGAAGGAGCCAGTCTGTATCCGCTCCATCCCAAACGATCCAGCTGTTATCCAGCTGACATCCATCTCTTGTGCAAACTTTAACTTCAGTCCCTATGGTCAAAACAACAAATGGCTAACGAGCTTTCAAGCCATGTTGGAAATGCAACGTGCTCTCAACAAACATCTTTAAAAAGAAGGCATTAACCAAATGTTTAGTCACTGAGGATAGGATTGTCCTCCCTGAATAAAATCAGCCTTCAGGATGTTACCAGCTCTGCGAGCTACAGCTTGACACGCTCTTCTGGCTCTTGCGGGGCAGAGTATGTCGGCACCATATGCCGGGTCTTTCAAGACAAATGTTTAATAGGCTTAAGGAGATTTCTAGGTTTGCTATAATAAGAACCTGAGAATGGCCTTGCTGGGTCAGACCCAGGACAGTCCAGCATGTCGCCTCTGGCAGTGGCCTGCAGGAGGTGACCAGCATAAGACGTGGGTGACGGTATATGCTACTCTCCCAGCCTCCGCTGGTGTTCAGCCCCTGAGCTAGAGGTGTTTTCTTCACATTTAACAGATCTCAACGGATTTTTCTCCCGTGATTTTCCTTCTTCGAACTCCTATAGACATTTGGCATTGTCGGTTCTCTCTCTGCCATACCTGCTCTAGTGACAGGTTTCTCATGCACAGCCTGCACTGCCTGGGCCAGTATGGGTATTTCTGAGAGGGTACGGAGCCAAAACAGCCTGCTCCTGAGGGAACAGCTTCCGAACAGTCACCTGCAGGACGATTCTGAGCATTGGAAAGGCAGGTTGGTGTAGCAAAATCACCACCAACCAGGTGCAAATGCACTAGAAAAGGCATCCTAGGAATAACTTGTATTTTTGTTCAGAAGCTGAGGGCATGTTTTAAATATCACAGTGACCTTAGGCCAGGTAAGGAAGACCAAGTCCGTGAATGGCCAAGCTGAGGCACAGCAAGGTCGACAGAATTGCCTCTCTGTATGACTCGGAGGCAAAACTGGACTAGGGGACGGTTGTACTCTAACCACGTTATGCATGTCCAGCTAGGGAACAAGGCATGGCCGTAAAAGCAAAGGACATCTTCTCTTGGCATCTGAGTGCCAATAGTGTTTTTTTTGCCCAAAAGCATGCTTTTGAAAGCTGAAAGCCACTTTGGGCTAGGAGGAGTTTTTCCAGCATGGAGTGGGAGCATGTGGCCAGTTTCCGCAGCTGCCTTTTTCTGTAGGAAGAGTAGACCAGAGCTTCCAGCTCTGCGTTTACAATAGCGATACACCAAAACAACAGTCTCCATCCTCCTTTATACCCACAGCATCTCTTTGATTTTATCATAGTGTTGATTTATAATGTTAGAAATTCTAGTGTTAACACCAGGAATATCAGGTATTTCCCAAGCTTCCTTAAAGACCCAGCACCTTCTCCATAGCTTTGAAATCTGCTGCACTTATGAAATCTTTTATTTTTCCCCTGTATTTTACTACGGTGACCCTTTGTTGACCAAAACAGGGAATCTGCAGATTCTTAGATACAAAACTGTAGGAGCAGTAGCAGCAGTATCCAAAGCTGGCAGCTCCTTGGAGAAGGAAAGTTGCCCAAAGCACCCTGATGCTTGTGGTTTCAGGTTTGCTGACAGTCTGGGCAGCATAAATGTACTGAGCTAAGGACAGCCAGGGCTCTACACAAAATTTTGACAAGTGGTCTGTAATGCTGACTGTCTAAAAAGGCCTGAGTTTCTGGAAGAAGATGCTCGGCGCTGTTAAAAAAAATTGTATTTATTTTGAGCCAGGTCCCTGAGAGCGTAAGTAGGTCTTGGCAGTTCATTTTTGCAAGTGAGGGTTTTTTGGATGCCAGCTCAGCATTGTGCTGAACATAAAAAATAGTATTATGCACTACTCATGGAAAAAAACTGGCCTTTTAGGTTTTTTTTCCACTTTACCTATTTGGGGGGGGGGGGGGGATGTACTAGACCCGCAGCTTCTGTGTGGCCAGAAAATTTTCATTCTTTTGTTATTTAAATTTCTGACTTATCTCCAAACTTAAAACATTACTATACCCATCCCCACTCACAATTGTTTGTTGATAAAAAAATACGTTGCTGAGCAATTTGCTTTGAACCTGCTCCTTCTTTTTTTTCTTTTTCATACCACTAACTTTCATTTTTTGAATGCTTGCAGATTCTGCAGCATAGGATGTCCTCCTGTTGTCCTTGTTTCTGATGTTAAAAAACCTGTTCCATCCCTTTGCAAGTGACTTTCTTCTATCAGCCTGCAAACAACAAAAGAGGCTTTAAAGATAAAAGGCAGAGGAAGCCAGATTCGCTTTTTAATAGTCTGGGGACCGGACACTAGAACAGTGGAGTTTGACTGCAAAAGCCTAGAGATGACTGAATTAAGCTCACACGTGTAATGTTTTGTTCCCACAGGACAGCCCCAGGCGGACTTTCAGCACCGGTCTGTTGCTAGAAAGATATATAAACTAATGCCCAAACACGATCTGGAATCAATATGATATTATTCTTTCCTTTTCTTGCTTTCCACATTGCTGCTTTTAGCCCGACAATACCGTAACCTTCGGAGTCACCTCTGCAGAGATCCTGCTCCCTTCAGAGCGGCAGTGGCTGCTCTGCAGCCGTTTGCATCTTCCCTAAGGTCAGATAACAAAAGCCTCACATCTAAACATTTGTATCTTCTGGTTTATGCTTTTTTCTGGCTGAACATGGAATCTGCAGAATCTTGCGCATTAAAAAATGATACAGATTTATACTGGAGATTTTAATTTTGAATGTTCCTTTTTTTCTCAGCATACTATGGCTCAATTTGTTTGAAACAGCCTTCCTAGAATTTCCTCTTTTTAGAGGGGTGCTGGTGCCCCCTATGTTCACATTAACTCCTTCAACGTTAGCGCTTCTTTCTTCACAAATGTGCTTCCTTAGAAAGCCGGGATTTTGCTTAGCACATGATGTACTCTAACATATCAAAGCAAATATTCAAAGCAATTTTCCCCCCCCAAAAAACCCTCAAACCCCCTTACACAACAATTTACTCTTTGACTCTTTAGACGTAATCTTCTTAGACAACTGATAATCTAACTTACTTATTAAAGAAGGAAATGTTGTTATACTGTTTAGGAATACTGCAATTCTGCATCAGTAAAACGGCAACCTTTTTTTCACCGGGAGAACTAGGCCAGGCCACTGAAAATAAACATGTATTTTTGGAAAGTATTGTTCTAATCACATCAAAGCAGCAGTATTTGTTCGGTATTTGTATACAGCGGGAATGGAAGGTGCAGGATGATAAGATCATGCTGCAGTTTTCATTTCCTGCATAAAAATAAACTGTGTACTACAGATCAGAGAGATCAGATGACATTTAATAGATTCCTAATTCAAGAGGTGTAATGATCAAGATAAGCTGACATGATGCTCTGAAGAATAAGACTGTGAACGATTTAAGGTCAGAATAATGTTATGACAGGTGGCTCGTGGGCCTGTTGTCAGATGATATGTTCTGGCCATGGAGATGTGAGTTGCCTGAGCCATCTTTATTACAACTGCAAAAAAAATGAATAGGAGTAGGTTATGTCTCCCATTCACTGACTAAATGTCAAAGCTGATGCTATCTGGTGGTGGATGTCTTACAGTAAAAGACCTGGTGACCTATATTTTCTACTTGTTAGTTGTTTGCAAAAGAGAAATCGAAGGTGGAATTGATTCTTCCACATTGGTCAGCATAATGCTAAGGACTTGAAGAGGAGATGTTCTCCTCAGGTCAAAGCAAGAGCTTATCTTTCGGGACACGGTAACCCTGGGGCTACCCATGCAGCTTTGCCAAACGTGCCCTCTTTTTTCTTTCTGGATACTTTGTCCAAGCAGAATTTGGGCACCTACATGGTCTGTCTGGTTTTTCTGGACCACTGACCTCCTCCCTAGAGCTGCCGCACAGTAATTCAAACCAGGCGCTGTCCCTAGGCAAGAGAAATGGGTGTGATGCTTCCGTGAAATATCACAAAGATGTACTGTGCCTGTGTCTAGAGGGGGCATTAAGACCCGGCCTTGCACTTCTGGTCCATGCAGAAACCATGCCCATGGAGCAGGGGCAGAGGCTCTGGCGCTTCCTCGGAACACCGGGCGGGCTGCTCCCCCATTTGAGAGATGCCAGGTAGGAAGGTGGCAGCCCGAGGCCATCAAGGAGTTCATGCTGCCCTGTTAGTACTGTGGATGCAGTGTCAGGAAATGGGACTCCGGCTGCAAAAGCGTGACAACTCTTTTTTATATTTCTACAAGAATATATCTAATATACTCACAGGTATTGATACCGAAGGAGATTCTGTTCTTAAGACGTTGAAAAACGCAAACAACTAACAAGAAGTGTTTTGTTACAAGCATACCCATTTCTATTCATTGTACCAAGGTTTGGGATCAGATGTGCAACATATTTAGGTGCCTAAAGATGCAGGAGGCTGTTTCAAAGCAACAGGAACCAACAGCAAGGTGACCTGAAATTGTGATTAGAATGGGCACAGCTACATTGGCAAGCTCCTAGAAAAGATGGATAAACCTGGCCCTCACACCAGAAACAACAACACAGTGAGCAGTAGGGGTTGTGATGGCTCAGACAGATTTTGGCAGAGTGTTTGGAGTGGGTGAGCTTTGCCTGAATAGTATTTACGCCTTCCTAGGAACTGTTTTAGCTGCATGCTGCAGGGGGGAGAAAAGATCCCCTGGCACAGCCAAAACATGGAATTGTATTACATTTCCTGGGCTTTTTAAGATGCTGTGACAAAATCAATTCATGATATCGTGTAAAGAAAGGCCTGTGATAAATCAATACAGAAAACCAGCCTGTCTGGTTTTGGGGAGCTCTGCGCATTTTGAAGAATGGCACATCCTCAGAACTGGCTATTTGCCTCACATGTTTGGGGGGATCTGTGCTCAGCCTGCTTCATGCTTGGCTTTTTCAGCTGGGGGGCTAAAACCCGCCCTGCCACCCGCTGCCAGAGGGCAGCCAGGGAGCACAGCTCCAGGAACGTGCGCTGGGGACGCTGGGGACGAGCAGTAGCAAGGAGCTGGCGAGGAGGGGTGGTGGGTACAGGGCTGGGCACTGCCATTGCTCCTGCCAGGTCTGTGCTGCAAAGGGGGCCGAGGAAGGAAGCGGGGCGATGAGTGTGGAGGGCCTGAGCTGCCCCGCTTGGCCCTCAGCCCCGGTGTCGTGTCCGTCCATGGTGTGCCTGGCATCACCCCCGAACTCCGGCATCTGAGACACAACGTGCAACTCTGTCCTGAAGCCAGGGCAGGTCTCCCATGGCTCCCCCTACTTCTCTTTTGCCTCCTTAATACGCTATGAGAAAGAGTTAACTTTATGAATAAAATGTAAGACATCCTGTGACTTGGATGCTCTCTTTTTCCTGATATTTAGCCTTCAGTAGTTTAACACAGCTGTTACTATAATGCATTGGTGGCTCAGCGAGGGCTGTGAATACCACATACAAGGAGCTTTTTAAAGGCTTCCACTTCTTTTTCAAAGCTGATAGTTCCTTTCTTGTGAAGATACCCTCACATGCAACTCTCCGCCCTTGTACATTACCCCCACCCACTTGGTTTACAGCACAGCAGGGCAAACCGCAAGCGCTGGGAAGTGGGGTAGAGCACCTTAAGAGCTGACAGTAGTCCTTTCGGATTACGACTGGGATTGCAGCTTTGCTGTCCACCGCCTCAGATATTTCCATTTACTTTTAGCAAGGCTTTAGCAGCTGTTTCACTGATTATCTGGACAATTAATTTACTTCTAAGTCTATACATAGGACAACCCAACAGCTGTGAGGGGCTTAGTGTGCAAAGAAGTGACTTGCACCTCCTTGGGCCACTATAAAACCCAGCACCTTCACGGACACTAAAATGAGCAGAAATTAAGAGCAAGCTTATTTCAGGTTTGTGGTCACTAGCACAATGCCCATGGAAGTGTTGTCAAAGTCTCTGAATGTACATGCCAAACTGTCGTGCAGAAAGCTGCTGCCTCTTGTACCTGCAGGTCTCCACAACCTTCTCCACAAGCCGCACAAGCTTGTACACAATGAAAACAACAGTCGCAACGGTTGTTCCCATCTCTGTACAAGCCTTGTGAAGGCAAAAGGCCCTGTAAAGAGTCTCACCTGCAGTAACAATCACAGGTCTTGCTTCTGCTGTAGGAAAGATGGATTAATTTGGCGTGGTCACAATAAAAATGCAGGATAAACAGGGTAAACACAATCTCAGCGTATTAGGATTTAAATGCCACCACCAGTAAAATGAGGGAGAGGAGGAAGCAATACATCTCAGCAGTACTAAACTGATTATATTGCACAACCGTTGTGGCATTAATCAAATCCTTTTGCACGTACACAATGCATGCAATGCAGCTGAGCTGTGTCAGTATAAGAAGTTTTATCTTTTTACTCCTATTCCTTTGAGCTTTTAAATTCGTACTAGAGATGATGCACAAATAGAAATTTAATTTTCTTTCCTCTTTCCATTGAAAAGAAACACCCCCCCAAACCTCATCTTCTAGCATTGCTGTCACCTCCCACACATTTCACATATTTTAAAGATTCACTATGAATAAAACCACACACTCCCTTTCAAAGTAAGCCAACTTTTAATTTATTTTGGAAAAAAAAAAAAAAAAATAACGCTCCTTAATGAGGATAGGCTTGTTGATTTGGAGATGGAGAACTTGAAAGCCTTACTAGCGAGGGCTGCAGCTGCGGTACCACGGGCTGCTGATGGGAGCCTGCCGCGCGGAGAGAAGCATCCCCCGGTGCCTCTGCCTGCACGGGGGGATGCTGCAGGATGAGGAGACCTCCAAGGAAAGAAGCTGCTTCTCGGCACGTTCTCTTGTCAAGCGGGTTTGAGTCATGCAGGAGCAGAAGGGAGGTGCAGGGCCAGGGGGGAGGCTTCCCGCCCACGCGGGAGAAGTGGGGTTTTGCAGAGGTGAGGATGAGGTGACAGGCGGTGGTGGCTGGGGGACACGGCGTAGCCGTGACGGACTCCTTGATGCTGCACTGGCAGGCCACCACCCTCACCTCGGCCTTCTCCCCGAGGTGGGCCAGCCAAGCTACGCCCAGCTCCTTCCTGGGCGCAAGCGGTTGGAGAACTTAAGTCAGCACAACCTTCAGAGGAGTGTCTGGAATCGCTCTGAGCTGGAGGAGGCTGCAGGCTTTCGGGCCAGAGACTGCTGTAGCCAGCCAGCTCAATAAAACACGGTCAGAAGCAGCTACGTGGAGGGAACTGCAAGGCAGCGATCATCATCAGACATGCTGGTTTATGCCTCCAGAATATACTGATGCAGAGAGGCTCATGCAGACTGAACAGGGCTTCAGTAATGAACCCAAGGGGTAGGAAAGGGTCCTGGCACTGCTAGACAGCGCTGGGGGAAAGTCCTGCCAGCCCTGTGCCACCGTCCCTGGTACCGAAGCCAGGGGCTGGGCGATGAGCTGGGCCCACCCCGCAGCAGACGCGCAGCACGCGCGGCCTCCGCCCGCGAGCTCCTGAGACAGGCGGCAGGGGAGGGAAATTACAGATGTTTTGATCAGATAAAACTACTTCAAAATAGGTAAGCTACTCATAAAATTTGCAAGCTGAGCCTGTGAAAATCCAAGCTTCTGCTCTAAAAGGTACAGGGGACCAGCAGCTGCTTCTGTCCACACGAGAGGGGTTTCTGCCAGGGCCTTCTCCAGGGCAGCTCCCCAGACCTCGATGCTTCGTCTCCAGCCCCACAAGTGTGTGACAGTCTTGATCTGACAGTGTCCGTGGCAAAACACTCGGCCTTGTCTCTGAAACCTTCCTGAGTTTTCTTTCACACCTGTTTCAGGGTGCTGAATTACAGCAGACCAGCTCTGCAAGCTAGACCTTGCAGGGATGCAGCACTGGAAAAGGACCAAGAAAACCTGAACCCCAGGTTGGACGAGCTGATCTCCAGCCATCCTCCTCCTCCTGAGCAACATTTACCTGCAATTCTGTAATTCTCATCACCGTCTTTTACTCTGCTTGCTTTCAGCACCACCACGCTATCAAGAATCGGGGCCAGCACAGTGCTTAATTCTGTGTAAGATATTGTAATTTCCATAATGCCAATGTCCTCCTGGGATCCCGACTGCAACAGCATGACTGCTCTGTCACGATAGAAAGAGATTTTGTTTGCATTTCAATTTAAAATATTGTAAATTGCAGGACAACTCATGACATCAGTTTAACAAATACATCCTAGCCCTGCCAGGTTTGGAGAGAGGGCCCCTCTGAAATGGTATTTTCAGACATCTTTGTGGTCACAAAAAAATATTAGGCACCCTGCCAACAAAGCGGCAACTTTTGCAGAATTATAGAAGACGAAGTCTAATGAGAAGCTTTTAACTTTGATAGCTGACTTGGAGAGAAATTTTCCATTAAATTACAACAAACACCTGCAGCCAAGGAGTAAGACAAGCGTTCTGTTTCAGTTTATCAGCTACTGGGCTTCTAATGTTTACAATGTGAACTAGACTACAAAACCGTTGTACTAATCACGTTTAGTTCAATTAAACATTCCCCTAAAAATGTGTTTTCTGTATGATCAATCCACTAGGGTCTTCTGCTGTGGGGTTGGGGTTTTTTTTGAGGAGGCAGTAGTTTTGCAGGCCAGGAAGATACGCGTAGAAAACAACAGTGCTGAAAACTGACGGGCCGCACACGGTTGGAGAAAATATGCTGTATTAAAGCAGCAAGGCTTATCGGGGAGATGAAAAAGCCCTGGCTTGCGTTCGTATTCAGCCAGTTAGATAGTACAGCAAAAACCTCAAGGCGAAGGGTTTCATTAAATATTAATTTGTGAAGTGCTTCAAAGTTAAGGTTGAGGCATGCTTCTGTATAACACGTAATATTATTCATCATCTAAAAAAGTTGTTTTGGATGCAATTAAGGAATAATCCTATGGCTCTCAGCAGTGATTCAATGGAATTCAGGGAGGTCTTGCATCATTTAACACAGACAAACATACAGGGCTTGCAAATCTCTCTCCCTTTTAATTTGGCAGATCTGAGGAAAAGAAGTTGTGTAGGGGTTTAAAGCATGGCTTTTGATTCATTTGCTTTAGCATTTCAAGCTTATCAAAGTAGCTTAGCTCCTAGAAGACAGCTAGAAGTTGTTTACAGTCATTCATGAAGTGGTAAAAAGTGGACAAATGGTAACCTTCACAGCAAGACTGGTCGGGAAGTTTTGCGTAGGATGGGCTACAATTCAGCCATGTTCTCCAGCTCCTTCCTCGCCAGGAAGAAGGAGCCCGCACGCTGAAGCGGAGCGCCTGTCCCTGTGTCCCCAGCGCTCCTCCTGTGAAAGGTGCTGGCTGGGCAGCACGGTCCCGGCTGGCAAGGCAGGGAAAAGTGGCTGGTACCTCGGGATTGGCAGAGAGGGGCTAAATCTATCTGCACATACCCGCCGGCTTTTATAGGTATACCTACCTCTCGGTGTCAATGAATAAACATGTTTAATAGTGCAACGTTAATTCAGCAGTAAAGACAAAAGATGTTTAATCTATGCTTAAAAAATGTCCTGACTTTTTTTAAACACTTGGGACCATTTCATGGCACTTATGGTTTCACACAGAAGCTGAATTCATGAAATATACAGGAAAGCCAACCAGCAGGTTGTTTTTTCTTGCCATTTTTGTGAAGTACTTCAGAAAGCACTTACAGATTAAGTGTCTAAGAATATACTTTCTTCAAAAAGAATGACCTTTACATTCTACTTGCTTAGCAGTCCTCACTCAATGCAGCATGCTATGCTGTACGGTTGCTCAACTCATGTTCGTAACAAGAAGTCCTAAAAAATCACTGTAATTTCAAGAACTGCTTTGTAGGCCTATTTCTTGTAACAACTGTATTATTGACCATGTCCCCAAGTTCCCTGGTGCAAAGCAACCATTTCAGCATCTTATCTAGTTCCTTTACTAGACATTAACTACTGTGCACCACTGGAAGGGGAAAAAAGAAGAGGAAAGATGTAGAAACTTGAATCACGTGCTAAGAGAGTAGTAGCTACCCTGAAAGGGGGCTCTCACGTTGGGGCAAACGAAGATGAATTTTACACTACACAGACAGCTCTAATATTCTTTGGTATTGAAATTACAAATTAACTGCGGCGAGCCACTGTCGCTGACTCAATTAAAAACCGGCTGAGGTAGGAGAGCCCAGCAGCACCATACCGAACACTGCTCTAGAGCCAGATCCTGTTTAGAAACTACTATTAACCTTTACAGGCAGGTTGTATCTCTGCAAGTAGTAATTCAAAATGCACCAGAGGCACCCAAACAGCTTTTCAAGAGGCAGCTTAATGCTGGCAAGCGTGAAGGCAGGTGTAAGCTGATTTGGTGAAAAGCCATACAAGTTCCTCTGCATTCACTGTGCACCGAGTTGCACGGTAACATATTTTTAGTATCGCCTAGGGTATACCAATGAGTTACCTTCAGTAACGTGACAGTTTCCTTATCAGGAGCTTGCATAGCTAAGGAAACAGAGTGCCGGAAGGAAGGAAAGCAGGAAGGAAGGAAAGCAGGAAAACCTGAAGGATGTGAAAACAGACAACACAGAAGAATCTCTATCACAAAGTAAGTGAGCAAAGAATAGTTTTTTCTGTCAACAGTTGGGATTTTGAGACCCAAGTGTTAATTTGCAAGCTTACTCAAAACTCACCGCCTGTGCCCAGCACGCTCTTCCGCTGCTGCGAGCGGAGCGTGCCAACCAGTCGCAACACTGCTCCGCCACCGGCCCCTTTCCTCTAGATCAAAACGTATGCAGTTAGAGCGAGCATGGGAGTGCCACACGCTGAACTCCAGCCAGAGCAGACTGTTTGCCGTTAACCCCCTTCTCTCTAAAATAACTTGTCTGCCATTTCACAGCACAGCCGAGGTTGGAAGGCACCTCCAGAGATGATCTAGTCCAACACCCACCCCACCCACCACCATGCGCCCAGCCAGGTTTCGAAGACGACTCCACAGCCTCTCTGGGCAACCTCTCCACTGTCTGACCACCCTCACAGGAAAAAGTTTTTCTGATATTTAAATGGATTCTCCTGTATTTCAATTTGTGCCCATTGCCTCTCAGCCTGCCACTAAGCACCACCGAGGAGAATCTGGCTGGTTTTACTCCCCCTGCGTCATATATTTATAAACTTTGGTAAGATCCCTTCTGAGCCTTCTCCAGGCTGAGCAGTCCCAGCTCTCTCAGCCTCTCCTCATAAAACAGATGCTCCACTTCTTAATCATCATCACGGCATGTTGAAGTCCTCGTCTCTCCTGCACCAAAGCAGCCCAGAACCGGACCCAGCACTCCAGCTGTCTCGCCAGATCCAAGTAGAAAGGATCACCTCCCTTGACCTGCTAGCAGGACTCTTCCTAACGCAACCTGGGAGATGGCTGGCCTTCACTGCCGCCTGGCTCAGGGTCAGCTTGTTACCATCACCCCCAATGCTTTCTCAGAACTTGCCCCCACACTAGCTTCCCCTTTCAAAAGCGGTCATGCTCAGCACCCAGGCATCGCTCAGACTGCGGCGGTTTCTTCCACACCAGCCCCTCGCTTCACCCCGCCGCAAAGGGGGGAGCTGGCAGGGGACCCAGCCCAGCTCAGGGTTCAGGACTGACTCAGCAGCAGGGCGAGGAAGCAAGCCTTTTAGTAGCCAGGAACAAGTTTAGCAAGTTCCCAGGACAATCAGAGAGGTGTTTTTATGGTAAATGTTTTCCTGTAAAAGCTTTCATAAGAGCTTCTAAGAAGTTGGAAGTGGTAGATAAAAAAAATTTGTCCGGCTCTTACAATAGAGAAAGTGACTGAAGAATAGCGCAAAAGAGCGTGCCAGTTGGAAGTTCTCTACTTTCCCAGAGCGATGCAGCAATACGAGTAAGGCTACATCTGCCCAGTCAAACCTGCAAAAGCATTCATGTATCACCATAGCCTGTAGAAAGATTACAGTCTTTTATTGAGTTCTTGTTTTACAGATTCAGATTTAACTTTCAATAATAAAGTTCAATAAATTGATTCCCTAATCATAAAAACTTGTTTTACACATTATGTACAGGTACCCAGAGACTACAGCCATACAGCATGTCACAGCTACACCACAGACCTTCACACAGAACAAGCTGGGGAGAGGCGCTAACTGCGGTGACATACATTCAGAGATCACGTTGTGGATATGCACAGTGCATTTGGCACAGCTCACTGTAGATTGCCCACATAGGGACAGTAAAATAATCCCAAGGAAGTGATAACGTGGATTAGTTCAACAACATTAATTCCAGGAGGAACACTTAATTCACAATTAAACTAGCCATTGGAAGAGATTTGATTAAATTGAATCAAATGCAGCTGAACTAATCATTTTAGTTTCATTAAGCATCCCTCCATAGACAAATCCTAGACCTCGAGATCTATCTCCGATATAAAACAAGTCTTTATAGCTGAGATATGCAGAAGTTTGAGGACTGAGGGGAGCTCAGGTATTAGAAGTATTCTTTGGCAGTTTGATACAAATATAAAAAATAGATTACTTTTGAGGACTAAACTAAGCTTTTCCCTTTTCCTATCTTTACTGCCAGCACCAGAACTGCTTCAGTGACACAGTAACACTTACATATGGTAACTTAAACACGTTACATTTTAATGAGAATTCATATTACAGAAACTTCAATACTCAGGATACCCTCCAACCCCATCTGCTCCCCACAAAGAAAGTTAAACTTAACATTCAGTGAGAAAACTTTCCCATGGCAATGACAGAACGCAGGAAACATTGCATGACTGTATCTTCTCTGCAATACCATAACCAGCAAATACCAGAGACCAGTCTGCAAGAGGCAGCCAACTGTACTCTAAGCATTCCAGCTCATCCAGAATGTTATTTGATGTCAAAAACTCTAGGTAATTGATTAAACATCCCTTTCTCTTTTATAAGATAAAGGAGACCGCAGCTCTCTCCTGTAACTGCAATCTGATCTTAGTATGACAAAAAACTGCAGCTAAGAGTTTATGCAATCTGCTTTGTAACATTACATTACTACAACAGTTAAAATACACCGTTTCACAAAGAAGCAGACACTCATTTAAAATCTGGCAATTCCGTTTTAAAAGCAGTTGTTCTCCCTTCTAGTGACCTGCCTATCCTGAAGGAGATAAAGCCAGACTCATTTTGAAGAGGAGGGGGAAAAAAGGACACACTTCCAGAATGAAGTACCCAACAGTTCTACAGCCTGCAGGGCAGAAGGCTGCAATATTAACGTTTGTCTCCAGCAACGCAGCTCTAAAGACACTGCTTTGTCCAAATGCTGCTATAAAGACTTTCAATTTCAGATTAATTCCAACGATAGGAATGTAACCCGAACAGGGCATTCCACAATGAAGACCATTTAGATCTAATGTACGTATTAAGTTATCGCAGGTTTGAGATACTGTAGTGCAGCTTCATCTTCTCTCTCACCTGCTGCAGACTCCCATTCAAACTTCTAATGCACAGTTCAGAACAAACCTAACAAAAGGCTTAAGCAGACTCCCCTGCTGGGTACACGAGCACAACAAGCAAGTCACATTAGCCATGGTAGCAGACCTAGTCCATTTTCAGATTTTTCAGCAAGTGGTGCCACAGCCTCAGCCAGCTTGTCACCTTAAGTGAGAATTTTATGGGGAAAATAGGTATACAAACAATACATAGTACTGTTTATGCTTATTCCCTATGGAAAACTGACCTGATGCCAAGACAAGTTTCACTTAGGACTGTGGGAATACTTTGATTTTACCTCTTAAAAAAAGAGAAGATGGATAGTGCTACACAGACTGCCTAATCCACTTACCATAGAAGCTTCCATTCCTTTTTATGGAATCTTCTCAGTATTACTCAAACTTGATACGTACTGCTGCCTTAGTCATCAGAGCCAAGTAGTAAGTCTCTATTCTCAAGTTAACAGAACTAACCTCTCTGGAATTCACACATTACATAGTAAATATATCTGAAGATAAACCAGGTGATTAGCTCCAAAATGCCTGACCATGAAGAATTAAAAAGAAACCAGCTGACATGAGAGTTCTTCCTTGGACTTAAGGACCATCAGGGCAGGGAACTCCTGTTTACGTTGTCCTGTAGATTTCACAAGACTTAATTCTTGCATGTTCTTTTGGTCACTTGGACATGAAAGTGACAGTAATCCAGCTTTGAACTGTTTTGCTTGCAATAATTTTTTCATAAATGAAATCCGTGAATTTCTCCCTCCCCATAGATTCTCACGCATTCACACAGATTCTCTAGAAAGGTAAGACACTTTATTGAATTTGTTGATAAATTAAGAAAGGACTATGAACCAGACTTATGGGTCACAGGTGCTTGTAAACAGACATCAGTTCCTTCCCACAGAAAGCCTGACTCCACGTGCTCAGCCAGAAGTCACTTTCCCCAGCGTTGCTCACAGGCTGCATAGTGATGGAGGGCAGAGAAAAAGTCTTCATAGCTGATGTTCAGGTGGGAAGGCAAAGAACTGAGAAAGCAAGTTAGAAAAGTTAAAATAAGCTTTTTATAAGCACTGCACAATTCGTATGGCCAGTCAGGAACATCACTACTTTAAGCAAGCTATTATCTGAGTAACCTTGTGAAATTATTCTCAACACTGTTATTGTCACTCAACTCTAGTAGCTAAATTAGCTGTTAATATCTTGTCACCTTCTAAATCAAAGCCTACCCATTAGAGCACATAGGGCACTTCAAATTAGTGAGAAAGTTGGAGAAGCACAGGTCTGCCCAAACCTTTAAGTGCCGTATAAATGCTCTCAGATTTAAGAGATACAGCAGCTCTAGTCAGTTCAGTTATTGCCAAAACTGGAAAGTAATCCAGAGGCATGATCATCTTACATTATCCTACTTCCCTTATATCCTTAGTTTCCCTGTTAGAAACCTGTAAGCCACTCAAAATCCACATAAAGAACATCGACAGAACTGGGATTGAACCACTGAGACTAGATGGTGACGGAAGTTGTTCCTTAAACCTGAAGAGTAAAGCCTGCTGTTGCCTAATCATGGCTGAAGGAACAACAATGAATGTTTGACAGGTTTCATTTAACAATTCTTAAATACCCTCAAATCAATCTCCAGACACCTTTAGACAGATCTCCTCTTATGGCTCTTTCCCTAAGGTAAGTCACATAAAGACTTGTTTAGTTAGATATTATTCCAACCTGTTTCACAGTATTTACAGGCAACTCACATGATCTCTGTCAGTCTGATGTGCCATGGAAGGAATCCTAATGTGCTGTCCACAGGACCAAACTTCAAGACTAAATCAGGATCAGGAAATCCATTTGTACCTGTAACAAGTTAAATTCGTTTTCATTAAATTCACCAGAAGATTTGTTTTAATTCTAAACCCTACAGCATCTGCTTTTTCATTAAATGCATTTTCTTTTAAATGAAGTGAAGCTCCTGAGGACAAGTTAACAGTTAAAAGCCCAAGAGGACAGACTGGTCTCGCACCACCTGAACAGGACTAACTGAGCAAAAGCTTAGGCAGGCACTGCAGGCTCAGCTGGACTGTTATTTTTATGACAGTTTTGAAAGACTTGGTAAGGAAGCCATAGGAACAGTTACTTGTTTTGAATAACAGCAAACCTTCACACTGCTGTTTAAACTGACTTGTTCTAGTTTTGTCTTGGTGAACTTGATTTTAGTAGTACAGAACATGCTGTACCCTGACCCATACCTCCTACAGTCCTAACTCAACTATGTGGAGTTGCAGTCAGAGTAAAAGGGCTGTTAACACACACAAAACATCCCCAAAACACTTAAGGAGGTTCCACTGAAGAACAACTTTGTATCACAGACCATCAAGAAAACAAGTTGTAAAAAAAATACCCTGTCAGATGAATTGTCTCTTTCTCAGTATGGAGCTAGACAGACAATTTAAAAAACCTTTTACTACAAAATTTCAGATGAACTGTTGCAGGTGACATCTTTCTAGTTAGGGGAGTGAGGAAGAACAGGTCACTAGGTACCCGCAACTCTTACTACCCATACCTTAAAACCCCAGTCACTGTCATTCCACTAGCAAGAGCATCCTACTGATCTTCTGAGGTTGAAGACAATCAGTGGCCAAACGACACTCTCTCTCACACACACCTCTGCCATGCCTGAGCTACTCCAGGCTAAAACTGACAGTGTGCAATAAGCTTAGAAGGAATAGTCTTATCCAGCTTTCCCTGCTAACTCTAGCAAGTTGATTAGGGCAACATGTGAAAACCAGTACAGTAGCCCAAGTGGACCCAAGAAGGTAAGCTTGCTTCATGCAGCTACTTAGCTCATCTGAAGAGCATTCCAGCAGTCATAACCCTACTTTGCTATAATGCTGCAACTAGTCATAATTACTGCATGCTATTTCTTGTTACCCCTTCCCTTATCCACTAATTCTACAAGTTAACTGCAAGAGTGCTTACACTGCATAATGCCTATCTTTAGCAGATAGTTTAATATTGCCTGTTTGCTCTGAACTTCAGATGTTATTTCTCAATTCTTCTCATTTGTTTCAAAAAAAACCAAACAAAAACAACAAAAACCAAACCCAAACCAGTCAAGAACCTCTTACAAGTTTAAGTTTAGTTGTAGAGGAACTTAATTTTGGGAATAACAGAACAGGAAACTAAGGTCCTATCAGATTTTGCTCCGCCCAGGTTTTGAAACTGAAGCTAGAGATTTCAAAAAGTTCACATCCTCCCTCCCCACTGAATCATCACAATAGTAATCCTTTTACCAGAGATAAAGAAGCTATTTTCCCAAGCACGTGCATTTCTAAGGAAGGACAAAGTATTTAGATACAAGTGCCTTGTGCCACAGTCCAAATCTTACCTCAAAGTTAAGAAAGAAAAATAATATAAAGCAAAAGCCGCTTATGTGTTCAGAAGCTAGCATGTTAGTATGAAAGAGCTTTGCAGGGAAGCAGTGAATACTTAGAAGTGGGGACTGTGGAGGAAGTAGACAGCTTTACTCATCAGCTGATTCGGTAGCTGAGTACTCCTCAGCTGGCCAGTCCAGCAGCAGGATCTTCAACACTGCAATGGCTTTTCAAACAGGAAAAGAACCTTCAGAGAGCCCAGTTAATGCTAATATTTCCTTCTGGTTCCTATCTGAAGGAAAATGAAAACGTACACTGTAGTATTACTGTCAGAACAGCCTATTCAAAACACAGTGCGGTGCTTTCCACTTTGCATCCATTTCTCTACCTAAACATATGAACACCACAGACCCTTTACAGGTGGAAACTCCCTCAGAGCTGCTAGAGTTACACCACTCCTCAAGTTTAGCACACACAAGAGAAGGATTTGGGAGCAGACTCTTTAAAAAGCCAAAAGACTTGGACACTCAAGGAACAGGAATCTGGCAACGGCAACATCCCTTCTAGGTCAGGAGTTCCGTCAGGGGAACATGAAGGAACTGGTAGAGCTGACAGCACTACCCTTCTCTTCCCCACATAGATTTTACCGGGCAACTTGAACAGCCTTAATTGATAGTCATGTTCTTTACTGGGAAGGCAGATGGCAAGTAGGGACAATATTATAATGCAGCTGGCAACTACTTTTCTGAAAACAAGCTGGTTAGCTGAGGCATTGCTCAGAAGAAAGTACTCTTAGACTGAAGAAAACTCAAGCTGTAAGAATTAGAGCATGACTGGATTAAGAACCAAAAAAGCCACATAACAGACTAGAACCATACCATTTTAGGTCTAGACTTCGATAACTGCATCCTAAATATGAACAGAAAGTTTAAAACTACATTATCAGGTATTTAAATCAAAATGTGAAAACCCAGAAACTTACAGAAGTCACCATGAACAGAAATTCTAAAAATATAGCTACTCAAGTACTGCTTTCCCAAACTCACTCTCAACTTAGATCAGTAACTCACAGATGTTTACATTCAATACCTTTCATTAAGGATTCACAGAAACTAAATTTGCCTACAACTAAAATGAGTAGTTTCATAAGCTGCTGCTAAATAAGTCATGAAAGAATAGTTCTTCACCTCCAGCTGTCCTAAACATTAAAACCAAGCAAATAAGGAGGACTAGTTATAGATACTATCCTTAGTTATTAGCCACATAGGTTAAGCAGTCTGTTTTCAAGGTTTACAGTTCTGACAGATTAAAAGTCTAGATTTCTCTTTCTGTGCTCAGCTAGCATGCATTACTTGAACAATAACTCTGCTCAAACAAGATTGGACCTAATACTTTTAACATATCCAGACACCTAAATGCACAGACAGAAGATCATGAACAAGTGTTTGAGAAGCTCCAGCTAAACATCACTGGCCAAAATACATATGTGGGTATCAACTGTCACCAGTTCTACAAGAAATGAGTGTCTGTTTTAAAGAAGCAATTGTTCATTTCCTTAAACTGCCTTTGGGGTATAACAAGATAGATGTCTAAGTTACTTCTTCAGGTGCCTTAACACATTTAATTATTCCATTACAGTGAGAAGCTATCACGCAGCATGCTGACAACAGGGATAGAATTAGTTTGAAATTAAGACTGAAGAGTCCAAGCTACCATGGTAGTCACTCTGCAGAGCAATTCAGATGAACACCCATTTGGGAAAAAAAAAAAAAAAAAAAAAAATCACTCTAAAGTCCAATTAATGAGACACACAACAATATGCCTGCAGTCATCCAAGCTGAACTGTGTGATCTGAAACCTGAACCCTGCCAAGCTAATTACAGCTGCATGGATCACCTAGGAAAGCTGAGCAGCTATTACAGCTCAGCAGCACCACTGGGGAGGTGGAGGCTTGTTCTAAACTACTTCTCCCAGATATGAGATTAGGGCAGCCCTGCCCCTTTCATAGCTATTGCATGTAGCCATGCAACTCAGTACAGTCAGTAATCTGCATGAATTAGTAATGAAGGTAACTAAGCTAGTGTGGGTTATACAGCAGCAAAAGATCAGCAAGTGCTCCATCATTTGCACTCAGGGTGGTAGTTAGGCAGCAGTAACAGCTTTAATCGCTGTAACTAGATCTTGAAAAGACTCTCTGCCCATACCCAGGTTTGCAGCATGCTAACTTGCAAGAAGTTAACTTAAGTTATAATAGTCTAGTTTCAGGTAATCCCAGCAGCACTTTCAGAAGGCTCATCACAGAATACCCCATAGAGGTTATAAACTCTGCAAAACTGAGACTCTCCAATTTAGCTTAAAGAAAAAGCCCAAAAGGGAGTAAACCAGTAAGAAATTTTTAGCAGAAGCCTGAAAGCAATAATCATAATTTACCCTGATAGACTAAGCATCAAGTTGCATACCTTTAAACAATAAATATACCAGAAACCAAATCCGTTATGAATCAAGTACTTTCTCCCCTCCTCCCCATAGACCATGTCATACTTACTACTTAATAAGTTGTCTAACACATTCACATCCAGGTCTGTGTGTGTTCTTTCCTGCTGTGCTACCAACTGACAAAAGTTCTGAGCAGCTTTTACTATGTCTGCTTTTCCATCTTCCGGGGACAGCACCTTCAATGTAGATTGGCAATTTAAAACTGCAAGTACAAAACACAGTTTAAAAGCAACAGAAATATAGTTGTTTTGAATATGCTTTAGACATTCACAGGATATGACTGCAAGTAAGTTGTAGTTTACTTCATATATTATACAACTAGTCATAGATATACCTACTTCTGTAAGAGATGGATGAGGTAAGAGTCTTCTGGATTTGCTGTATTACTAAAACGCAAGTTTAAGGCAACCATTTTGAGAAGCCTTGTAAAAGTGGATTAATTAATGTCTGTCTTGAAATGCAGAGTCTTCCAGGGAATTTGCATTGGTTCTTATGCTGTCAGGCAAAGCAGTGAGAGGAAGGTGCCTAGATATTAACTTGGGTGGGGGTAAGCAATGCAGAAAGACTTACAGTTTAGGAAAAGGAAAAAAAGATCCAATTCCTACCCTAAAAGAGGAAGGTGTTTTAACAGCTACTGTGGACATTCATGTGACACAATGATTAAGCTGGGGCCCTCCCTGAATATGATCACAGGATCTTTCAGCAGCAATTCAAAATTGATCCAAGAGTTACAATATTGATCTAGGATTGCTACAGAGTAGCTAGATACCAGAGTTCATCCATTAATCTGTAATAATGTCTGTGACTTTGTCCTGGTTTCAGCAGGGATAGAGTTAATTGTCTTCCTAGTAGCTGGTACAGAGCTGTGTTTTGGGTTTAGCCTGAGAAGAACGTTGATAACGCCCGGACGTTTTCAGTTGTTGCTCAGTCGTGTTTAGACTCAGTCCAGGGCTTTTCAGCTTCTCCTGCCCAGCCAGCAAGAAGGCTGGAGGGGCACAGGAAAGGTGGGAGGGGACACAGCCAG